>CM053582.1:237345341-237380264 GCA_028627135.1 Pseudochirops cupreus
TAAAACTAGCATAAATCATATGATTATTTCAATACATGCAGAAAAAGCTTTTGATAAAATACAACATCCATTTCTATTAAAAACACTAGAAACTATAGGAATAAATGGAGTTTTCCTCATAATAATAGGTAGCATCTACTTAAAGCCATCAGCAAGTATTATATGCATTGGAGATAAATTAGAAGTGTTTCCAATAAGATCAGGAGTGAAACAAGGATGTCCACTATCACCCCTCCTATTCAATCTGGTACTAGAAATGTTAGCAGTAGCAATTAGAGAAGAAAAAGAAATAAAAGGAATCAAATTAGACAAAGAAGAGACTAAGCTATCACTCTTTGCAGATGATATGATGATGTACTTGGAGAATCTCAGAGAATCAAGTAAAAAACTTCTTGAGACAATAAATAAATTTAGCAAAGTTGCAGGATATAAAATAAACCCACACAAATTCTCAGCATTCCTATATATTTCCAACAAAGTCCAAAAGTAAGAGATAGTAATATAAACCCCATTTTAAGTTACCGTACACATTATAAAATATTTGGGAATCTACTTGACAAAGCAAACCCAGTATCTTTTGAATACAACTACAAAATGCTTTTCACACAAATAAAATCAGAACTAACTAAATGGAAAAACATCAACTGCTCATGGCTGGGTCAAGCTAATATAATAAAAATGACAATTTTACCTAAATTAAATTACGTATTTAGTGCCATACCAATCTATCTACCCAAAAATTACTTTTTAGAACTAGAAAAAACAGTGACAAAATTCATTTGGAAGAACAAAAAGTCCAGAATATCAAGGCAATCAATGAAAAGAAATGGTAGGGAAGGTGGCCTATCCATACCAGGTTTTAATCTGTATTATAAAGCAGCAGTCATCAAAACTGCTTGGTACTGGCTAAGGGATAGAGTAGTAGATCAATGGAATAGATTAGGTACAAAAGACTCAATAATCAATGATTATAGTAATATACTGTTTGATAAGCCCAAAGACCCCAGTTTCTGGGACAAGAACTCATTATTTGACAAAAACTGCTGGGAAAATTGGAACATAGTATGCCAAAAACTGGGCATAGACCATCATCTAATGGTGTACACCAAAGTCAAGTCTAAATGGGCGCATAATCTAAGTATAAAGGCTGATACTGTAAATAATTTGAGGAAGCAAGGAATAGTTTACTTGCCAGATTTTTGGAGTGGGAAAGACTTTATGACCAAAGAAAAGTTGGAGAGCATTATAAAATGCAAAATGGATAACATTGATTACATCAAACTGAAAAGTTTCTGTACAAACGAAGTCAATGTAACCAATAATAAGAGGGAAGTGGGAAATTGGAAAAGAATATTTACAGCCAGTGTCTATGATAAAGGCCTCATTTCTTAAATATACAGGGAATTAAGTAAAATGTATAAGAATACAAGTCATTCCCCAATTGATAAATGGTCAAAGGACACGAACAGGAAATTTTCAGAGGCAAAAATTAAAGATGTATTTAAGCATACGGAAAAAATGCTCTAAATCACTATTAATTCAAGAAATGCAAATCAAAACAACTTTGAGGTACCATATCTCACCAGTCAGATTGGCTAAGATGACAAAACAGGAAAATGACAAGTGCTGGAGAGGATGTGGAAAAATTGGAACATTAATGCATTGTTGTTGGAGTTGTGAACTGATACAACTGTTCTGGAGAGTAATCTGGACCTATGCCCAAAGGGCTATATTTAATTGCATAACCTTTGACGCAGCAATACCACTTTTGGAGTTATATCCCAAAGAGATTACAGAAGTAGGAAAAGGACCCATATGTACAAGGATATTTGTTGCAGCTCTCTTTGTGGTGGCCAAAAACTGGAAATATAGGGGTTGTCCATCAATTGGGGAATGGCTAAACAAGTTGTGGTATATGAATGTAATGGAGTATTATTGTGGTATAAGAAATGGGAAGGAGATTGACTTTATAATTACCTGGAGAGGCTTATACAAAGTGATGCTGAGTGAGAAGAGCAGAACCAGGAAAAATTTGTACACAATCATAGACACATTGTACGTGTGATGACCATCTTTGATGAACTGGACTCTTCTCAGCAATGCACAGTTATAAGACAACTCTACAAGTCTCAGGATGGAAGGAGATGTCTACATTCAGAGAAAGATCTAGAAAGACTAGAGTTTAAACGGAGACTGAAGAAATACATGTAATCGTTCTTTTTCATGTTTGGTTTTGTTTCTTTTTCGCCAGTGTTGACTCGTTGGTTACAACCCTTCTATATGACCCGATTGTTGTACAATGTGAAAGTTTTTGCAGATCCTATACATGATTGCACGCCACCATGGGGAGGGGGGAAAAGGGAGGGTAGAAAATCTGAAACTCAAGGGATTGTGGAACTGAATCTTGTAAACAAAAATAAATAAACAGTCATTGAGGAAAAAAAAAGAAAGTGTTCATTTTAATCAAGAACTTTTTTTTATTGTTCTTTTAAAAAGAGGAAAGATATACAAAAACAAAACACAAAGTGTTATGTATTCCCTGGAGCAATCCAATTCAGTCAAAAGGCTGAGCTTAAGGATCTAGAAGGCCATATGTGGCCTCAAGGTCACAGATTCCCCCAACCCTGCGACCATAACTCCCTTTCTCTACATGGGTTGTCTCCTCTTTTAGAATCTAATGTTCTTTGGGCCAAAACTATCTTACTTTTGCATTTGTATTTCTAGCACTTACAATAATTCTTGGCACATAGTAAGGATAAATTAAAAGCTATTCTTCATAAATGATATTTCATCTCCCACTTTTATGTCTTTCCCAATGCTCTTCCCCATTTCTGGAAAGCATTTCTGCTTAGAATCCATGGTTTCTTTCAAAGTGTACCTGATCCATTACCTTGTACATTAAACATGTTTTTTTCTGATCTTCCCAGCTACTAGGACCTCCCTTCCTTAAATTATCTCATATCTGGTTTGTATTTCTTAATATGAGTATACATTTTTGTCTCTTCTCCCCCCCCTTTTCCCCCACCCCAAGACAAAGGGTAAATACCTTGTGGACAGAGAGAGTCTAGTTTTTATCTTTCTGTTTCCAAAGCATAGTACATTCCCACATACAAGGGAAATGTAAATGAGGACTTACGATTTCAGTGGTACAAGGTAATTAACTCAAGTGAGGAAATTCTCATTACTAATAGGGTTTATTAGTACCTGCTTTGCAATTTGTAATCTCAGAGAGTACCATGGAGAATTGTCATGCTAAATAATTGGCATAGAGTCATATAGCTAGCACATGTCAGAGTTGGGACTTGAATCCTTTTCTCTCTCTTTTATACTAATTCTCTATCCACTTTGAGGCACTACTTGGTACATAGTAGGTTCTAATAAATGTTTACAAACTGACTAATCAATAATTGAAACAAATATTTCTTTAACCTGGGAATACCCATATTTCATTAGTTTGTCAATTCTTAACCAAACTAAAGCAGTGCCAGGATCCAAATTTAAGACTCATGGAAAGTACTTCCAGGGATGATAGGTTTGGACTAGTTCTATCTATATTTTGTTATATCTTACCATTCTTCAAAATTATGACATATCTGGCAACAAAATGAAACTACCTCATCCAATAAATACACCTGAGGGGAGTTGCTGCTACTCAGTCTTACAGTTACATATTAAAAGGTCTCAGAGGACATGAAAGCATAAACTTTTAATAGAGATGTAAAGATTTTTAACATTTACCAAATGGTTAAAATGCTTCAGTTATTATTTTCTATGCAGAACATAATTCTTTTGTTTTTATCATTTTATCCTCATTCAAATAAAGGTGCGAATGCCTTCAGGGAGGAGTTGGATTGGAATATACATCAACAAATAACACTATTACATCTCATCATTACATTAGTTGTATTGTAATTTCATTTAGTTCTATTTTTAATGGACTCTGAATGCTCAAATAAAATCAATATAATTTTCAATAATACAAACAATTAATGATAATAACAGTTTTTTTTTAGTATTTTAAGGTTTGTAAAGGATGTCACATATATCGTGTCATTTGAAACTCACAAGAACCAAAGGAGGTAGGTTATTATCTTCATTTTTCCATAGACTAAAAGGCCAAACAACTTGCTTGAGATTACATAGTGACTCAGGTCTTCTTGATACAAAGTCTAAAACTTTTCCTATTGCACTACCTAGCAATGCCAAGGATCTCTGAATTGCTTAGAATTAATTTCCTTCCTGTCCCTACAGGTACTATTTCCAAACTTTTACTTTTCTTTGCTCCTCATTTTTAGATTGCAATGGACAATAGATATCATATAGTCCAACCTGTCTCTTTGAACAAGGCAGCTAAGACTCAGAGGGAAAAAGTGATTTTTCAAAGGTCAAAAAGTCATTAAATGACTGAGCTGGTTGTCTAATCCAGGTCTTATCAACAGCTCATTGTGGAAAAAACAAAAAAAACACAGTGAAATAATAATATACATCACCATATAGAGGAGAATTAAGCAGGACTCCATCCAAGAAGATTTTATTCTAGAAGTATATGAATCTCATTTGATAGAAGAATTACCTTAGCATTGGCAGTCAAGGGTTGGATTAGTGGAAAAACTCAAAGAAGCAAGTAAGAAGAACAGCAGATGGTGAAATTATGAGAGAATTATGGCAATATCCATGCGTATTGAGAAATCAAGAACACATGGAAGCTTGAATTGGGAAATCAATTCCATATACTTTTAATAATTGTCTTCTTTGTGCAAGTTACTATTTTAGATGCTGGATTGATAAAAGCCAAGGACAATGCCTATCCTCAAGGAATTTAAATTCTATAGCATGTACACAAATAAGCAAAAGTAATGTTTTAAAGAGAAAGAATTTGAAATTGATGGGATCAGAGAAAGCTTTATGTAAGAAGTGGCCTCTAAGATGGACCTTAAAGGAAAACTGAGGTCCCTAAGAATGCCAGGAAGTTATCTAGAGCTACTGAAAAAAATAGCAGAAGAGCATCATGACAAGAGGAATGAATAATTCACTGGTCTGAAGAAGATATTAAAATGAAGGAGAGATACTGAGTTAGAGAAACTAATTAGAAAAGTAAGTCTGAAGTAAGAAAGACCTTAAACTAGTGTTGTTGTAGTAATAAAATTGTGAAGAATATAGAACTTCATTACAGGCTTCCACCATATCAGACTTATATCCCAAATCAAAAAGTCATTGGCAGAAAACTCATTGCTCTATGCATATTATCCCATATCTTCTAGATTCATAGGAAAGACTTGCTTTTGAATGTTGACTCTGATGTTTACTGGTTATGTACTCTATGTAGATAATATTGCTAATACCCTCTAACGATGTGGTAATGGAAGAACACTGGATTTGGAATTAGAGGAAATGGGTTCATGAACTACCCCTGCTGCTTATTAGCTTTGTGACCTTGGCAAGTGACTCCAATCCTCTGGGAAACAGTTATTTATCTGGAAAATGGGAAAATTGAAGTAAATGACCTCCATGGGCCCTTTCAGCTCTAAATATATAGTCCACTCAGTGGAATGGAAAAGCCTAGATTTTTTTTTTTATTCCCCCACTGTAGCATAATGCTTGGCACCTAACGAGTTCTTAATAAATGCTTGATGAATGAATTGAATGAATCCTTATTGGAGCAGGCTGATAAGTGAGGGTAACTATAAGAAACAAAGCAAAATAGATAGTGGGGCAGACAGAGGGGTTGATATTAGCTCATTGTATGGACTTGAAAAGATGAAAAGGCAGAGTTGCCAAGATTATTCCTAAAAGAGTATGTTTTCATCACAGAAACTTTCTGTCAATTGGAGCTTCCTAGAAAGTTCAATTACCTACACAAGCAGCCTGATTTGGTCTTAAAAGACTTACATGATTTGGGGGATATGAATTTGCACTTAGCTTTATCTCTCTTAACTTAGAAGTCCTGTGAGTTTGTTCTAGGACTCATCACTGTGTTATTGGAAAGGATTAGGTTGGAGGTAAAGTAAATCAAGGAGGTGGGATGGAAGAACTACATGGTATAGACTCCCTCATACCGTGTTGCTGTTAACTATCTGTTTCATCCCTTGGACTGAAACGTACAGCATATTATGAGCTATATTCCCCTCAGTTGCATTTTGGGCAGCTAATAGTGATTTTCCTCTTCATGGAAATGGTTTGTTATTTGACTTTGAAATCCCTAGATTGTCCTTTGCTTATGCCCTGCTGCTCATCCTGACTGTAATTTCCCATGCCTGCAGAATCTCAGCTTCCTTCAGGAGGAGACCCTTCTCAGAGGCTACTACACATACCATGTCTACTTAATGGATAAGATTCCAAAATTCAATTGAATTTATTAATAATTAAGTAGCAAGAAAAATACATTGCAAAGCACTTTACAAACCTTAAAATGTTATATAAAGCCAGCTATTATTATCATCAGTATCCTTATTGTCATGATTATTACCACATTATTATCATTATTATTGCCTACTTTGTACAAGGGACTATGCTAGGTTCCAGGGATACCAAGACTGAGAAGCAGCAACAACAGCAAAAACAACCAAAAATAGTTCCTGACCTCAAGGAGCTTATATTCTACTAAAGGAACATGGGTGTGATAAAGAAATTAAATGAAAAATATATACAAAGAAATCATGTAATTTCAAAAGGGAGAGGTTGGTAGTGATCGGGGAGGATCAAAAACAAAACAGAAAGACTTTGTAGTTGAAGGTAGAATTCAGACTTCTGTTTTGCTGGAATCGATTCCAACATATATGGACTACCACTTGTGGAAGGGCTCACACACGGAGATGGAGTGTGATGTAGCAGGCCAGGTCAGAATAGAGAGTGTGAGAAGATGAGGAAAGTGAAATAAGATTTTTTTGGAGAATGTCATGAGCAACTAAGTAAAGGAAAATTGGGCTTTTTATAGATTACAGCTTCCTGCTCATTTGTAAGACAAAAGAGTCCACACACTCATTAAGGACTACCACACATTCAGTAAGGAGAGTTAGATATCTGCACATTAAAAAGTAGTGAGAGGAAGGGGATAGGTCAAATTCAATAGATATCATATAAATAAAAGTCCCATTTCTTTAATGTTTATATAATGTAAATATGAGAGCATTTTACAGGACTAATTTTATGCATTCCATAAATATATGTGTATCCCTCAATGAATTCTTATTTACCATCTAGGACTTCTCAATTATAAGGGGATAGTCCTATCTGGCTTTGCTCTTATGGATGAGTAGTCAATCCAAATCCCTTCACTTGTTTTATGTATATTTTATTTATAATTGAGTGTTTACCTTCTTATCTTCAGAGTGCAGATGGGGCTCTTAGAGCTCAAGAAATCCTTTCCTTGCAGATGTGTCTCTGCTCCTTTCCACGGAAATGTAAAAGGGATTTTATTAATGATAGCAACACTCACCTGCCAGATTCTGCCTGAGAGTTCTGTACTAATGCAAAGGCATGCAGCACTGGTCTGTGAGGCTTGAATCTAGCACCGTCACACTTCCAGCACCCAAGGAATGATGCTATCTCACACTCATGCATGTTTGAGAAAATGGCATGACTGATCAAATGACAAGGAAAATAAGCCACAAGGCTAAGCATTTGAATGTTTTGCAGCTGTTTCAGATCTTACAAAGCTTTGAGCTGATGCTTGTCATGGGACTGATTCATGCTGTCCCTATAATACCGAAAGAGCAACCAATTCCCTGCCCATATCTTTGCAAGGAGTTTGTTTTTGCTCTACCTCGTTAACTGGATTTCACTTTTTGGCAAGCAGTCAGTCAATCCTTTTTATCGAACATCCACAGTATGTACAGATACTTGAGGTGATCGATGAATATTAATAGCCACATGCTTCTCTGAAGTAGAGATTGAATATATTATTAGTTAATTAAAGTTGGAGTCAAGGTTGACAATAAAGCAAATGTCTGAGTAGTTGGTCAGTCCCTGCCTGAACCAATTGGACTGTAATTATACATGGCCACGGTCAAATCACTCCTTTGGAACATGAAAAACTGTAAAAGTGAGTAGCCCCAACTAATGGCTATTATAAATCAAGAGAATGGTTATAGCTAATCAGATGGTGACATTTCCACCATGTAGAGTTAGAGTGGTGTGAAAACAATTGCCATCATTGGCCAAACTGAAGACAGATTGTAGCCCCACTGATGAGGTGTTCAACCAGTCACCAACAGCTGGTGTCACCTTGAGTTTTTGCACACTACCACTACTTCTTACATGCAAATATGCATTTTCATTTCCAAGACTGACTTTGAGCAAAATGAAATACATACACGTAGGTAAAATATGTAGACATATTTACAGTATGTACATACAACAAACACATTAAGAATATGTTCATGCGTATGGATAAAATCTAAACCTGAAGGTATATACACAGGCACACAGAATATTATATGTGTATGCATGTGCACACATACATATGCATATCTATATAGCTTGTATAGATATGCATAGGTGTATGTTTATGTGTATCAAAACTATATGTATGTGTACACACATGAATGTGAATTTATGTATCTCTATATATTGGTACTAGCATAACAACACTGCCAATAAGATATTTACGTGCTTTTTTACTTGTGCTTATTTGAGTTTCCTAGAACCTAGGAAGAAGATTGAAAAGACTGACCTCTATGCATGTATTTTCTATTTCTGCTATAGCCACTTGTTTCATAATGAGAAGCAACAAAAGATGACTAATGATTGAATATTGTTGTTGGGATCCCTTATTAGAAATAAATACAAATCCAGCAACTTCTGGTATGGTACTTTCCACAAAAGTAAATGTTTTGTTTTCCAAAAAGCAAATTTTATCAAAAGCAGACCATTTCTAATGACACTAGTTGGAGTTACAGGGTCATACTCTCTGCAAACAGAGAAGAAGATTGACGGGGAGTCTCTACTTCTTTTTATAGAGCCCTTCCCTCACTTCTGAGGGAGTATTGAAGAGAAAACCTAACATAATCTTAGAATATGGAAGTATTGGCCCAAACATTCTATAAAGCAATTTGGAATTATGTTAAGAAAATGATTAAATTGCCAGATACCCTTTGATGCCCAGGCTCTCCTAAGAGGATGTCAGAGAAAGAAAGAAAAAAAGGGTAAATATAGATGGAAACATATGTAGTAGCCCTCTGTTGTTGATTTCTTTCTTCTTCTTTGGCTGTTTCAATAATGTGCTACTCATTGTGACCCCATTTGCAGTTTTCTGGTAAAGGTACTAGAGTGGTTCGTCATTTTCTTCTCCAGCTCATTTTGAAGGTGAGGAAGTGAAACAAAAAGAATTAATTGACTTGCCAAAGGTCACTCAACCAATATGTCTGAGGTGATATTTTAACTCAGGAAGATAAACCTTCCTTACTCCAAGTCTGGCACACCATCCACTCTGCCACCTAGCTGCCCTGTAGAAGCACTCTTATGTGGTAGCAAAGAACACTTCAATAAAGTGAACATCCAATGATTGAGCAATGACTAAACAACTGGGGCACATGGAAGTTATGTAATATTATTGAGAATAGGAAATGTTACTTATGAAGAATACAAAGAAGAGACAGGCAAACAAAAAAGTGGACCCATGAAAACAATTTACACAATAAAAATGTAATTAATAGACTTGGGGCTCACTATCCCCAAGTCAGGCTGCAGCATCTCTCATTCAGAAGGATAGGAGTATCCCTGAGAGGCTAAATTATCTCTTCTTTACTGATTTTGGCTTAAGCCCCTGTTCTGATATGCCTCCTCCCCTTAGCTTCATGTTCTATTAACCTCAGTTCTATTTAATCAATTAACACCAATTAACTTAAACAAAGAGATATTTACTTCAAAGTTATTGTAAGAATAGAAGTACAAATGTTTCCCCAAATAGTTTGATACAACGCTCTTTCCTATATCAACCTTAGATTCTGGGGAAAGTAGGCTTATACGAAATTGTTTCTACATAGCATCAACCTCATGAAGTTCTTATCCAAATGCAGCACCACTAATGGATAAATTCTCATCTGAGCTAACACTGAGCTGAGACCCAAAGATTTCTTCTCCATCCATAGGACATTCATGCTGAGTTGGTTTCAAAATAAGCCTGAACTTGACTTCCAGATTCTCAGAGTCCTGGGACTCCTGGAATCCTGAATTTCTTGATACACACACATACACACACACACACAAACACACACATATAAATATATAAACACATGTGTGTATATATTTATTTATATATAAACGTAAATATTAGAGTTTCCAACTTCACCTAAAATAAAATGAAAAATGCTGATGCATAGAAGGCCATATACCTACCTCAAAGGAGAGTATCATCTCTAAATCAATATTGTTAGTAAAGGAGTCAAAGAGAGGAGGTCCAACCAAGAAAGAAGAGGTTGAACCCAACTAATTATTTTTTTTAAAGCATCCTTAGTATATGTTTGAAAATTATAGGCAGTCAAAGAGGATGCTATAATACACTAGAAATATCCAACTCAAGGTTTGTGACCACAAATAATTCTGCAGCCCCAATCAATTAGAGTGCATTTGGGAAAGGCTTAACAAAATAAATGCAAAAATACAATGCTATTATATAGACCATATTTAAGCACTCCCCTTTTCAAGGCTTTAAAAATTAAAGATAGAGAGAGGATTCTGAGAAGATGGCAGAGCAGGGCAGAGAATTTCAAACTCCCAAGATTTTCCTCCATAAAAATAGATAAAATAATGCCGCCTGTGGGCAAACATACAGCCATGAAAACAAAACAGAGTAGAGGAAGAACAAAGGTCCTCTTGGGATAATCAGAGAAGACCTGAAGAAAAATTCTAGTACTAGATTTCCAGCCTGTGGAGAGTAAACACCTCCAGGCTAGGGTCCACTTTAACAACAAGACACAAGCTGCAACAGCAAGCTACTAGCCCTGGAGTGAGCTGGTTTGAGAGGCTGCCTCCAGCTGCCTATAGGAACTTTTATCCCAGGGAAGGTGAGAGGAGTTGAGCATAAGGGAATAGGTTAAAAGGTGGTTATAAAAGGCACTTTAGATAGGGGAATGGCAGGATATGTATGGAAAAGGTAAAATCTATGTCTAAGAATGTTACTAGTAATTAGGTTATGTTTGAGAAAGATTGTAGTAGACCTGAGTATGATATGACTTTAAAAAGTAAAACCATTCAAGAACAGCTAAAAGAGTAATTGTTTTATACAAATGAGTTGCAAATGGAAGAACCAGTACGAAGGAATTAGATGGGGGAGAGAGGCTGTTAGTTCTGAATCCGCTTTAATCCAGAATGGCTTTAAAAGGGGAAAATACATATATATCTAGAAGAGTATAAATCTTACAAATTTAAAAAAAAAAGAATGAAAACTCTAAGAGAAGAGGGAGGAGGAGAAAATAAAAGATGGATATTTAGGGGGTAAGGGAACTGGTTAAAAGGTAGATATATTAGAGTGTTTAGATGTAGGGGAATGGGAGGATAAGGGAGGGAGCTTTAGAGGGGAGGGGGAGAGAATAGGTCAAAGAGGTGTACAAAAGGGAGTTTAAATTTAGGGGAATGGGAAGATAAGGGAGGGATTTCTGGAGTGGGGTAGAGTACATAATAGGAGGGAAAGGTAGCAGGCAGAAGTAAAGTAGAGGAGTTAGGAGAGATACAAAAAAAGATATATGCACAAATATAAAAACAATATTAAGAGCAGAATCTCTTAGGGAAGGTATATGTTTATATATGTATGCATGTGTGTATATCTGTATGTATGTGTATATATGTATGCACACATGTATATGTTAACACCCATATATAAATATATGTATTATAAATATCCATATAAAATACATAAATATAAATACCTATGCTCAATTGTAGCTGGGTTGGAGTGTTGTGGGGAGGAAGAGAAAAAAAAAGAACAAAGAAAAAAAGTATACAGCAGTAAACAAAAGAAAACCTACAAGGAAGCAAAGAAAAAAGATGGACACTTTTCAATTTAATGCAAAGAATTTAATATATAGGCTTTCTTTGAAATGATAAGTTACTGCTATGTTCTGCTGTGCATCTTACATGTTTTTTTTCCTTTTGTAATTTGAGTGTGTCTTTATTATATTTGTGCATTTGTTTTATGTTTTTAATAGCATTTTGTTTTTTTTAATTTACTTGTAAAGATATTTTCAACATTCATTTCTGTAAAATTTTGAGTTCCAAATTTTTCCCTCCCTTCCTTCCTCTTTTCCAAAACAGCAAGCAATTGGATATAGATTGTTAAACATATTTCCACATTAGTCATGTTGTAAAAGGAGAAAGAAAACAAAAGGGAAAAACCACAAGAAAGAAAAAAAAATGAAAAAAGTGAAAATACTATGCTTTGATCTGAATTCAGACCTCATTGTTATTTCTCTGGATGTGCTTAGCATTTTGCATCATTAGTCTTTTGGAATTGTCATTGGATTATGGAGAAGAGTAGAAATGCACATAGTTGTTTATAACACAATGTTGCTATTACTGTTTACAATGTACTCCTGCTTCTGCTTACTTCATTCAGCATCAGTTCATGCAGGTCTTTCCAGGTTTTTCTGCTTACTCATAATTTGTTATGGAACAATATTATTCCATTATATTCATATACCACAACTTGTTCAGCCATTCCTCAACTGATGAGCATCCCCTCAATTTCCATTTCTTTGCTAACACAAAAAATCTGCAATAAATATTTTTGTACATGCATGTCCTTTTCACATTTGTATCATTCCTTTGGGATACAGACTTAGAAGTGGTAAGGCTGGATCAAAAGCTATGCACATTTTTATAGCCCTTTTAGACATAGTTCAAAATTGCCCTCCAGAGTGGTTAGATGAGTTTGTAACTCCACTAACAACACATTGGTGTTCAAATTTTCCCACATATTCTCCAACATTTATCATTTTTATTTTGTGTCATATTAGCCAATCTGATAGGTGTTGAAGTGGTATCTCTGAGTCATTTAGTTTTTCATTTTTCTAATCAATAGTGACAGAGCATTTTTTCATGTGACTATAGAGAGCTTTAATTTCTTCCTCTGAAAATTACCTATTCATATCTTTTGACCATTTATCAGTTGGTGAATGACTAGAATTCTTATAAATTTGATTCAGTTCTTTGTATGTTTAAGAAATAAGGCCTTTATACAAAAATAATTCTAATTAAAAGAGATAAAGAAGGAAACTATATCTTGCTAAAAGGTGCCATTGAAAATGAAGAAATATCAGTACTAAACATGTATGCACCAAGTGGTACAGCATTCAAATTCCTAGAGGAGAAGTTAAGGGAATTAGAGGAAGAAATAAATAGCAAAACTATAGTAGTGGGGGACATCAATCTTCCCCTCTCTGAACTTGATAAATCTAACCTCAAAATAAACAATAAAGAAGTTAAGAAGGTGAATAGAATTTTAGAGAAAGTAGATATGGTAGACCTCTGGAGAAAATTGAATGGGGATAAAAAGGAATACACTTTTTTCTCAGTAATACATGGCACATACGCAAAAATTGGCCATGTACTACTCACAATTCAGAAAGGCAGAAATATTAAATACATCCTTCACAGATCAAGATGCAATAAAATGATGAGTAATAAAGGGCCATGGAAAGACAGACTAAAAACTAATTGGAAACTAAATAATTTAATCCTTGAGAGTGAGTCAAACAAGAAATTATAGAAACAATTATTAACTTCATTCAAGAGAATGACAACAGTGAGTCAACATACCAAACCTTGTGTGATGCAGCAAAAGCAGTTATTAAGGGAAGTTTTATATCTCTGATTGCATACATGAAAAAAAATAGAAAAATAGAGATCAATAAATTGCGCATCCAACTGAAAAAGCTAGAAAAAATAACAGATTGAAAATCCCCAATTAAATAGTAAATTGGAAATACTGAGAACCAAAGGAGAGATTAATAAAATAGAAAGTAAGAAAACTATTGAATTAAGAAATGAAACTAAGAGCTGGTTTTATGAAAAAACAAAAACATTGACAGAGCTTTAGTCAATATGATAAGAAAACAGAAATAAGAAAACCAAATTACGAGTATCAAAAATGAAATTTCCTCTTCCAATGAAGAGGAAATTAAAACAATAATTAGGAAATATTTTGACCAATTGTATGCACATAAATTGTATCCACAATCTTAGTGAAATGGATGAATATTTACAAAAATATAAGTTGCCCAGATTAACTGAAGAGGAAATAAAGTACTTAAATAACCCCATTTCAGAAAAATAAATTGAAAAAGCCATCAATGAACTCCCTAGGAAAAAAAATCTCCAGGGCCAGATGAATTTATTTATTTGTTTATTTATTTATTCATTCATACATTTATATATTTTATTTAATTTTTTTTGCCAAAAGAAGATCTTTTTTTTTAATAAATTAATTTATTTTCTTGTTTACGTCATTCATTTCCATGAGATTTTGAGTTATAAATTTTCTCCCCATCTTTTCCCTACCCAACACCTAAAGACGGCCATCCCACTATATAACTCCTACCCCAATGTACTCTCTCCTATGTCCTCTCCTTCACCCCTCTGACTTTCTGTTAGGGTAGGATGGATCTCCCTACACTGGTGCCTGTATATCTTAATTCCCAGTTGGATGTAATAATTATATCTATATATCTGTATATCTATCTATCTATCTATCTATCTATATATATATATATATATATACACACACATATATAGTTTTAACATTTGATTATAAAACTTTAAATTCTAGATTCTTTCCCTTCCTCCCTCACCACCCACCCCCACTGGAAGGACAAGCAATTTAATACAGGCTGTACATGTGTAATTATGCAGAACATCTCCACAGTGTGCATATTGTGAGAGACTGATTATATGTCCCCATTCCTATTCTGTCCCCCCTCCTTGTTCTATTCTCTATCCTTTCCCTGTCCCTTTACAAAAGCGTGACCTTCCATCAACCCTCTCCCCCACCCTCCCCTTCCCTCCATCATCCCACCTCTCATCCCCATCCCCCCTGCTCTCCTGTGTGGCAAGATACCCAGTTTGGAGTTTATGTAGTTCTTTCCCTAAGCCAAGTCCAATAAGAGTATGGTTGACCTTTTCTTTTTTGCCTTCCTTTTCTTCCCCTCATTTTAAAAATTATCCCTTGCCACTTCTATATGAGATGATTAATCTCATTCTGTCTCTTCCTGTCTCCTCTCATTCTAATCTCCTCCCACCTCAGAATTTCACCTTTTAGAGTATTGCCCCTTCCTATTAAATTGATCTTGTGCCCTCTATATATTCGTATATACACAGACTCAGATATGTGTTTGTATGTATATATAAACCCTCCAATATAGACATGTGTGTATGTATATGTATATATACATTTGTATTCCCTTCACCTATCCTCATACTGAGAAAAGTTTCATCAGTTACAATTATCACTTTTCCATGTTGGCATGTAAATAGTTCAACTTTGATAAGTTCCTTATGAATTCTTTTCCATGTTTACCTTCTCATGCTTCTTGTATTTGAGTGTCAAACTTACTTTTCAGTTCTGGTTTTTTCAGCAAGAATGTTTGAAAGTCCTCCAACTCAGTGAATGACCATATTTTCCCCTGGAACATTGCACTCAATTTTGCTGGGTAGGTGATTCTTGCTTTTAATCCTAGCACCCTTGATCTCTGGAGTATCATATTCCAGGCCCTTCGATCCCTTAATGTAGAAGCTGCTAGATCCTGGGTTATCCTAATTGTGTTTCCACAGTATTCAAATTGTTTCCTCTTGGCAGCTTGTAATATTTTCTCCTTGATCTGGGGACTCCAGAACTTGGCTATAATATTCCTAGGAGTTTTCTTTTGGGGATCTTTTTCAAGAGGTGATCAGTGAACTCTTTCAAGTTCTATTTTGTCTTCTGTTTCTAAGATATTTTCCTTGAGAATATCTTGAAGGATGCTTCGTAAGTTCTTTTTTTGATCATGGCTTTCAGGTAGTCCAATAATTTTTAAATTGTCTCTCCTGGATCTATTTTCTAGATCAATGGTTTTTTCAAGGAGATACTTCACATTGCCTTCTATTTTTTCATTTGTTTGGATCTGTTTGATATTATCTTGATTTCTCATAAGTCATTTGCTTCTGTTTGCTCCACTGTAATTCTGGAGGAATTATTCTCTTCAGAAAGCTTTTGAGGATCTTTTTTCATCTGGCAAATTCAACTTTTTAAGTCATTCTTCTCCTCATTAGCTTTTTGGGACTGTTTTACCAGTTGAGTTAATCTAATTTTTAAGGTGTTATTTTCTTCAGTCAGGTTGCTGACTCTCTTTTCATGATTTTCTTGCATCATTCTCATTTCTCTTTCCAATTTTTCTTCCACTTCTCTTGTTTGATTTTCAAAATCCTTCTTAAGCTCCAATAAGATCAGGGATGAAAGAAGGATCCGTATTATCACCCCTCTTATTCAACTTGGTACTAGAAATGTTAGTAGTAGCAATAAGAGAAGGAAAAAGAAATAGAAGGAATCAGATCAGGCAGAGAAGAGACTAAGCTACCACTCTTTGCAGATGATATGATGATATACTTAGAGAATCCTAGAGTATCAAGTAAAAATCTACTTGAGATAATAAATAAATTTAGAAAATTTGCAGGACATAAAATAAACCCACATAAATCCTCAGCACTTCTATATATTTCTAATGAAAACCAACAACAAGAAATAGAAAGAGAAATTTCACTTAAAGTTACAGTAGACATTATAAAATATTTGGGAATCTACCTTCCAAAAGAAACCCAGGACCTATATGAACACAACTACCAAACACTTTTCACACAAATAAAGTGAGATCTAAGTAATTAAAAAAAAAAAACCATCAGTTGCTCATGGGTAGGTCAAGCTAATATAATAAAAATGACAATTTTATTTAAATTAAATTACATTTTTAGTGCCATACCAATTTCTACCAAAAAATATCTTATAAAGCTAGAAAAATATAGTAACAAAGTTCATCTGGAAGAACAAAAGGTCCAGAGTATCAAGGGAATTAATGAAAAGAAATGCTAGGGAAGGAGGCCTAGTCATGCTAGATTTCAATATATATTATAAAGCAGCAATCATCAAAACTACTGCTACTGGCTGAGGAATAGAGTAGTGGATCAGTGGAATAGATTAAGTACACCAGATACAGCAGTCAGTGACTATGGCAATAGACTCTTTGGTAAACCCAAGGACTCCAGCTTCTGGAATAAGAACTCATTGTTTGACAGAAACTGCTGGGAAAACTGGAAAATAGTATGGAAGAAACTGGGTATTGATTGGTATTTTACACCGTATGCCAAAATTGAGTCTAAATGGGTGCATGATATAAGTATAAATGCTGAAATTACCAGCAATATGGGAGAGAAAGGAATAGTTTACCTGTCAGATTTATGGAGAAGGGAAGATTTTTATGACCAAACAAGGATCAGAGAGCATTATGAAATGCAAAATGGATAATTTTGATTACATTAAATTGAAAAGCGTTTGTGCAAAAAAAGTCAATGTAACCAAGTTTAGGAGGGAAGTGGGAAATTGGGAAAGAATTTTTAGGCCCAGTGTTTCTGATAAAGGCTTAATTTCTAAAATATACAAAGAATTGAGTCAAATCTATAAGAATACAAGTCATTCCGCAATTGATAAATGGTCAAAGGATATGGACAGTTTTTGGGGGAAGAAATTAAAGACATTTATAAGCATATGAAAAATGCTCTAAATCATTATTGATTAGAGAAATGCAAATCAAAACAACTCTGAGGTACCACATCTCAGCTGTAAGATTGGCTTAGATGACAAAACAGGAAAATGAAAAATGCTGGACAGGATGTGGAAAAATTGAAACGCTAATGCATTGTTGGTGGAGTTGTGAACTAATCCTGGAGAGCAATTTGGAACTATTCCCAAAGGGCTATAAATAAGTACATACCTTTTACCCAGCAATACCACTTCTGAGGCTGTATCCCAAAGAAAACACAGAAGTGGGAAAAAGACCTGTATGTACATAAATATTTATAGCAGCTCTTGTTGAGGTGGCAAAGAATTGGAAATCAAGGGCATGCCCATCAATTGGGGAATGGCCAAACAAGTTGTGGTATATGAATGTAGTGGAATACTACTGTGCTACAAGAAATGAGGAACAGATGGACTTCATAATAACTTGGAGAGATTTATATAAACAGATGCTGAGTGAGGAGAGCAGAACCAGGAGAACTTTGTACACAATTACAGACACATCATATGTGTGATGACTAACTTTGATAGACTGGACTCCTCTCAGCAATATAAGGTTAGAAGACAACTACAAAAGACTTGTGATAGATATCCATCAACAACTAGAGAAAGAACTATAGAGTCTACAGATTGAAGCAATTTATTTGCTCTCTCTCTCTTTTGTGTTTTGTTTTGTTTTATACCTTCTTTTTCCATGGCCCTTTATTAAATATAATTTTTATTGCATCATGATCTGAACAGCATACATTTAATATCTCTGTGGTCAAGGCTATCATTTGTTTCTTATGCCCTTTTCCACCTATTTTGTGACTTTTAAAGTTTAGTTTTGCTTCTGGGGCACAGAGGGCACTATACCAAGCTTTTTATACTGGGGACTAAGAACCTGGTCACTGGCTTTCTGCTCTGGGGATTCAATTACTTGTGGCCTGCCCACTGCACTGGGATGGCCCAACCTATTTGCACCTGTTGTTCCAGGGTTCCAGTGTTCACAATTTGCCTTCTGCTCTGGGGTTGGAGTTTTCACAACTGGCCTGCTGTGCCACTAACATGTTGAACCAAAACTAAAATGTCTTGGTTCTTGATCTGTACTGTAGCTGAGAGCCTCCCACCAACTTCCCTGGGAACTATCTGCATTGAGTTGTGCTCCCCTTTTACCTAATGTAATAGTAATGAAATTTGATCCCTTCATATCGGCAAAGCTAACAGGTACTTAGCACCTAGTTTGAAATTAATTAGATCAAGCCTCTGTTAAGAAACAAAAGATATGAACCCCTATTGCTGACATAACAATAAGCTGATGATTTAACAGGAAGGAGAAGAATAGGGAGGAGCTAATAGGTAAATAAAGAGAAGCCCTAGCTGGAATTTCAGATCTTCTTAGATCCAGGTTCTAGAGGCTGAGGAAGAGAGGCCCAGGCTGGAGAGAATGATTTTTATTTTGAGAACCTGGATGAAGTAATTTTGATTCTGGGAACCAGCTGAAACTTCTGCTTAGTTGAGTGGCTAGCTGGAGCTGCTGAGTCTGAAGGCCATCCAGAGCTGCAGACGACTGAGGATGCATGACTATGGTGCTTGTATTTTGTCTGTTTTGGCTTTGTTAAACCCTGACTTTGCAAGGACAGAGACTGTAAAGGATTTAAGGTGGACGAGACACTGTGAGCTTCAGCATGGAACAGGAACTACACAGAGAGCTGGACAAGGAACTGGGAACTGTCTGTCTTTGAACCCAAGTGAGAGTTTGGTGAATCTAGGTAGGAGCTGGGATCATGGAAGGGGATCCAGGGAATCTGAGAGCCTACCCTGAGTCAAGGTGAAAGAAGACTTTACTTGGATATTGTGTACTGACAGAAGATTATGATTTCCTTGTGACCGAGGGGTGGATGGCCTGTTTATTTTCTGATGATTGAATAGTGAATGATGACTGAATACTGACTGATTTGTAACTTAGTGTGCCCCATGAATGGAGAACTTTGACTTTTGTATTTTTTGTGAACCTTAATCAGGCAAAACCTCCTTAAGGATGATTGAATAATTGAGTTGACTGAATGATTGAGTTACTAAAACCCTTCAATTTTCACTGATAGTTCATCAGTTCTCTCTCTGTAGGTGTGTATGTAGCATGTTTTTATCATGAGTCCTGTGAAATCATCTTGCATCACTGTATTGATCACAGTAGTCAAGCCTTTTGTGGTTAATCATCATTGCAACATTGCTGTTCCGTTGCACAATGATCTCCTCATTCTTCTCATTTACCTTTGCATCAGTTTATAAAGGTCTTGCCATTTTTTCTCTTGAAACTATTTCCCTTATCATTTCTTATAACACAATATTTCATCATGATCAGATATTACAACTTATTCAGTCGATCTTCAATTGATTAGCATCCCCTACATTTCTAATTCCTTGACACCAAAAAAAAAAGAGCTATAATATTTTATCATAAATATAGTTTCTTTTCTGTCTTCTTTGATTTTTTTTTTTTTGTGTATAGACCTCAGAGTGGAATTTCTGAATCAATGGGTATGCACAATTTTCTAGCCTTTTAAACATAGTTCCAGATTTTTCTCTAGAATATTTGGACTAGTTCACTACTTCATCAACTGTATGGTTAATGGAATATTATCTTCCCTGTCCATTAATAGGCCTATGTGACCATGTGTTCCCTTTTTTTTCCTTGGAACAGGGGCCATGTTCCCAGGTCTAAAGGTATACAGGCATTTCAGTAAAGGATGTGTTGCTACTTTGAACTCCAGTCTAGTTCAGAGCTATGTCACATTCTGAATCACATAGCTGCCTGGGGGCAGAGCCATTTTGGCTCTGGGCCATGCAGATCTGATTAAGTGCTGAGGCCTGTAGATTTTTAGCACTAAGCCAATCAGGAATCTTTGTTTGAAAACTATACATATTCTGGGAGGTTGGTATTTTGCTTTGGGGTTCACTCACAGGAAGAATGCTCACTTGAGGTCTTTGCAATTTGGCTAGATGAGACTCTGGGTAGCCATTGTTAAGTCCATTGTTAAAGTTGGCTTTGTGAACCCAACTATTGGTGCTTCCCAGTCTAGTGATTAAATATCTATTACTTGGCTTAAACAGTTGGAGCTGTCTCTTTCTTTTCCTTGGATACTCACTTCTTTCTACTTATGTGTCTGCATTGCTAAATCAAAGTAAGATTGTTTATCCATTTGAAGCTGTCTTTACTTTAGAAAAGCAGATCAAAGAACCTGTGCTAGACACCCTTCTATGTGCTGGTGTTATTGATCTTATATCTCCAAAGCATCTGCAAGTATCATTAGCAATACACTAACAATTCAGTAATTTACTTTTTTTTCCTTCATTTCCGCCAGCATTTGTCATTTCTGAAAGGTATAAGGTAATACTTATGAGTTGTTTTAATTTATTTTTCTCTGTTCAATATTGATTTTAGAACACTTTTTTCACATGACTATAGATAGCTTTGGGTTCTTCTGAAAATATTTTGTTCATATTCTTAAACCATTTATCAACTGGACAATGGCTCTTGTTTTTTTTTTTTTAATTTGACTCCATTTCCAATGTATTTTACAAATGAGGCCTTCATTGAAAAACTTGTTTTACTTTTTTATATTACTTCATTGTCTGTTACCTTTTAGCAAAATGTAATTTTCCTGATTAGCTATTTCTCTTAGAACTGATTTTGTTGTTGCTTTGTCTGAGACTATGATTGCCCCTCCTGCCCTCTTCGCGTCATCTGAAACAATAGATTCTACTCCAACCCTTAATTACAACTCTATGTGTGTCTTTCTGTCATAAATATGTCTCTTGCACACAAGATACTGTTAGATTCCAGTTCCCAATCCATTCTACCATCTTTTTCTGTTGTATAGGTTAGTTTATTCCATTCATATTTATAGTTATCACTTGCTGTGCATTTCCCTCCATCCCATTTATCTCTGTTTATCCTTCTCTCTGTTTTTTTATTATGTCCTTCCTCAAAAATCTGTCTTGCTTCCTACCACAGCCTCCCCCAGTTCACATCCCCTGCCCCCTTATCATCACTCTCCATATCTCTTATTCTCTTCCCCTCCTAATTCACTATAGGGCAAGAGAGTTGTGTTGTTTTTTTTTAATACTCATATGAGTATTTTGCTTATTCTTCCCAATTAAATCAATTCTAATGATAGTAAAGTTCAAGTATTGTCCATGATCCTCTCCTCCCCCTTATTTTCCCCTCACTATTAAAGCTTTACCTTGTGTACCTATTTTACATATGAAAACCTGCCCCATACTACATCTTCCTTCCTCCTTCACCCAGCTATACTCTCTTTCTCAGCCCTACATCATTTTTTTCTGAGTTCATCTCAACGTAATCAACTCACATCCATGACCTCTGTCTATGAAGACTCCTTCTAACTATCCTAATAATGACAAAATTCTTAAAAGTTAGATGTGTCATTTTCCCATTTAAAACTATAAACAATTTAACTCCATTGATTCCCTTGTGATTACATTTCATGTTTATATTTTTATGCTTTTCTTGACTCTTCTACTTGAATATCATATTTTCTATTCATCCCTGGTATTTTCATTAGAAATGCGGGGAAGTCCTCTATTTCATTAAACATCTATCTTTTCCCCCTGAAGGAATATACTCAATTTTGTTGGGAAGCCTACTTGCATTGTGATTCTAGCTTTTGCCCTCTGAAATATTATTTTCCAAGCCTTCTGCTTCTTTAAGTGGAAGCTGATAATTCTTGTATGATCCTGACTGTGCTCCAAATGTTGAATTTTTTTTATTTTTCTTTCTAGCTGCTTGCAATATTTTCTGTATGACTTGGGAGTTTGGGGATTCGGCATTAATATTTCTAGAAGTTTTAATTTTGGTATCTTTTTAAAAAGACAAAAATGGATTCTTTAAAGTTTTATTTTATCCTCTGTTTCTAAGATATTGGTGAAATTTCTCTTTATAATTTCTTAAAACATAATATTCATTCCCTCTTTCATCATGGATTTCTTGTAGTCCAATAATTGTTAAATTATCTCTCTTTCATCTATTTTTACAGATCCGGTGTTTTTTCTGATGAAAAATTTCACATTTCCTTTTATTTTTCCTCCTTTTACTTTGTTTTATTGTTTTTGAAGTCTCATGATGTCATTGGTTTCCACTTGCCCAGTTCTAATTTTTAAGCTATTTTCTTTAGGGAGTTTTTATATTTTTTTTTTTCCCATTAGGCCAACTTTGCTTTTCAAGGAATTCTTTTCTTCAGTTAATTCTTCTATCTTCTTGTCTATTTGGCCAATTTGCTTTTTTAAAGTGTTCTTCTGTTCAGTAGATTTTTGTGCCTCTTTTAACAATAGACCAATTTTGTTTTTTGAGGAGATTTTTTCTTTAATATTTTGTGTGTGTCTCATCAACCTTTTTAAATAGCTTTTTAATGATTTTCTTGCATCATTCTCATTTCTTTTCCTTTTTTTCCTATACCATTCTTATCTTTTTCTTTAACTATTCCAGCAATTCTTGCTAGAATTGGGTCAGATTAGCATTTTTCTTTTGAGGGAAGAGGGTGTTGCTTGTAGCACTTTTTACATGGTTGTCTTCTTCTAAACGTATTTGTCTTTCCTGGCCCACTAGTAGACTTTTATGGTATAATTATTTGTTGTTGCTGCTGCTTCTGCTGCTGCTTACTCATTTTCTAAGCCTATTTCTTCACTTCGAACTTTATGTTAAAGTAGGGCTCTGTTCACCTGGGAGTTGGGAGATACTGGCTCAAGCTATAGTCTTACTTGTGCTGCTGTTTTAGTAGCCAGTTCTCAGAGTGTGTAAGTTTTCAGTGCTTCCAGGGTGATGCTATATTGGAACAACTGTGGTCACTGCTCTCCTGCTCTATGCTCTAGTCTTTAACAAGAAAGGACTCCTTGTTCACCTGTAGTCACAAGTAATAATGTTCTTCTTGGCCCTGGAACTGTGAGTAGATCCCTCAGTAAGTACTACTTCTCCTCTTGATTCTGGAACTGTAACGGGGGCCCCTGATCCTTTGTGACTAATTAATCACAAACATTCTTCTCCATTCTAGACCCAGAATTGCATATGGGAAATAGAGTTGATAATCAATATTAGTTATGCCCAGTACAAGCAAAAAGTCCTTGGCAATCTCTTTCTGCACGGTTTTCCAACTACCTTATAGTCTCTGGGCTAAGAGCTCCAGAAGTTGCTACTGTTCCTGCTGCTATCTTGGAGTCCTCCAGATCTACTGTTGGTGCTCCTGGCACATTCTGGGCCTATAACAACCCTGGTTGTTGTAAAACTCTTTTTGAGAACCTCCTAAGTTGTTCTAGGCTAGAAAAATGTCTCACAAAATGGCTTTTTTTATTCTTCCATTCTTCTAGGAATTTTTTTTTTTGTAAACGTCGAAATAATTTCTTAGAGGCAAGTGATTATTTAAAAAAAATCATGTTTTCTTCAATGTCAAAAGAGTTTGAACTAAAGATCTTGCACTTGCCATCTCCATATACAATTAGATTCAGAATGTGAAAGGGGAAAACCACATGGGGGAGGGAGAGAACATTCCCAAAATATGGTACCCAGAGATTTGGCCAAATTTCCCATTGGAAGTGAAAATAAACTGCAGGAAAACTTTGCTACTTTGACCAATTAAGGAGATCAAATGGCTCACAGTAATTAGCCCTGTGGGTTAATCCAGCTGGACTAACTGATAGACCTTTTGATCAGAGAGATATTAGTCATGTTTTACGAACAAAAATAAATAGAAAACCAAAAATAGTATTTGTGAACTGTATAAATTGGTGGTTCTTAATATTTTGGTTGTTTGCTTCATGAACCCTGATGAGTCTGATGAAACTTATGAACCCCCTTTCACAATAATATGTTTGAATACATAAAATAAACTGAATAGTATTAACAAAGGAAGTGAATTAATATATAAACATATTATATATGTTTATATACTATATGGGTATATATGTAAATATATGTATGTGTTTGTATACACACATTTTATGTATAAATATCTGCATTTTTAATTGCATGGTATTAAGTTGTAGGGACTACTAAATAAATCAAAGACACAATTCAAGTTAACTCAAGTTATAGGTTATATGTCTTTGTGACTTCTACATGTAAACTGTTCTGATAGCTCATCATACTATGGGATGGTGGAAATTTAACTTTTAAGAATGGAAGCCACTGGAAAATGCAGATTCACTGTTCAAAAGCAGATGGTTCTAGCATAAAATCAAAGACTTTTGCCTTTCCTCATTGGCTCTTATTTCTTAAAGCTCCTGACCATACAACAGATTATCCTGTTTTTATCTTTCCTTAACAAGAAGTGACATTCATAATAGCTTTGTTTGTTTAAACTGCTTCATCACAGTCATGATTGATTTTTAACAAGGTTATATGTAATGCACTGTTGTCAACTAAATTGAAAGTTAACATGAATTCATGGTGTATGATGTAAAATATGAGGGGGATGGTTTCCTTTCTTTGCATGAAATATATTTAATTAGTAGGTTTGGACTCGGGAGTCCATGCTCTGTTTGATGGTCTTCTTTTTCAGATGTAGCAGAGGTGTATTTCTCTCTATAGAGTTCTTGTTCTCCCAAAAGCACTGTGCTAGTCAATTTGTTTTTATAAATCAAAGCTTATTGCCAATACACTAAGAGAACTATTCAAAAGAAGTCTTACAGAATATCATTTTGTAAAATTAAAGGTTGAAATGTGAATTTTTCCCTTTTAAAAAAATCTGCTTCATGAATTTGAATTCTAAGTCCAAAAATTATCTTAAAGTATCTTGAGACTCTCAAACTTGTTGCATAGGTCAGAGAGTATGGAGTTTTCCCCAATTCATCAGCAATTGAAGTATGGCACAGTATGCATTTAACCAATTATTCAGATGCATACATTTACTGAATTTTTTGTGTGAGGCAGGAAGGGCAGGGCTTCTTCCCAGCTGTGATATCCCATTTTCAGGTACAGCATTGTGGAATGGAAAAAAAAAAAAGATGGGATTTTGAATCAGAAGATATAGATTACAATCCTGGTCCCACTAATTAATAACTGTATGTCCTTGCACAAGTCACCTAACTTCACTCTGGGACTCAATTTCCTCAAATGTAAATGTGAGGTGTTAAAATAGATGAACTCAAGTTTTTCTAGCTCTTAATTTATGATCCTATAACAATGAAAATATCATAGGGCAGGTTCTACCCTTCCTTATACACAAGACACAGCAGTTAAAAAAACTTCTCAGGATTGTAATTTTCATTAAACGCAGATAAAGATTAGATCTGTGATTTCATTGATATAGGGACCTCTCAGATGAGGAAGCTTTCTTGACCATGGTTTGTACTTTGTCTATAATTCATAATAATGAGACTTGCCTTGAACACTAAGACATCAAGTGATTTCTCCAGGGTCACAAAGTCAGCATGTATCAGAGGTGAGATTTGAATCTAGATCTTACTAGCTTGGAGACCATCTCTCTATTTCTTGTGTCACACTGTCTCTTTTCATCAAAGCAGATGGGCCCTAAATAAATGTTTGAATGACTATGGCTTACTATTGGCAGAAGTTTTTACAGATGCTCATTAACTTCTTCCTACCCTCAGTCATAATTTGGGCATTGAGATAACATAGTTATTGTTAGAAATAGCATTATTGGTGATGCATTCAATTAATTAATAAATAAGCATTTTTAAAGTACCTGCTTTTATTTCATGTGTCATGTATACCACATCAAACAGAGAATGGTGCCTGATTTCAAAAGTTTGCATTCATTTCTGGAAGACAATATATATATATGTGTATTCACATACCTAATTACATATATACATACATACATATTTACATAAACACAGTTGTAAGCATGCATTAAAACAGAAGGCAAGTACAAAGTAATTTGAGGAGAATACTAGTAGCTAAGGGATCATGCAAGACAATAGAGATAGAGGCATTTTCTTCTATGTTAGGATAATTCTGAGAGTTATGAGGGTAAATTTTGTCCTTCCCATTCACCAACATTTAGCAGCTAATGCTCTCTAAATGAATTGTTATGTGGTAAACATTATCCTCATCCCATTAAAAGATGAAAGCAAAAATCAGAACACAAGTGATGTACATTCCAGTTACATTTATTGAAGGATATGAGTTATTGTAGGGATTAATTACAGCTGGCTAGATTTCAGATGGATAGTGAATGCTCATCGTACAAATGTTGATGTTGGCTAACTTGAGTACTTCCTCATGAAGAATATACTCCTCTGGGTCTGAAAAGTTTTCTCTGATTCTATGCCTGTCCTCTTTATGATGAGACAAGTAACTGTATCCAGTTCAGGGTAGCAGGATTTCTTCAATATCAGTGCGATTTGATGTTGAATTGTTCCTATATTTATATAGTGAAGAGCTCACTATAGATGTTGATTCTTATCAGTGAGAACCTTCTCTTCTCAGTGTTCTAGAACATCTAAAAGCATTAATTGTCCAGAGAACATAAGCCAACTAATTAAATATTTAAAAGAACTAATGCATCTGAAGTAATGCTAATTTTTTGAGTGCTAATTGGTCAGCACATATGAGCCTAGCTATGGGCTAATCATCTTGATACTCCTGGTTGGTATATATTAGTGACTTTAGATCTAGGTGCTCTTTTTATGTGGGAGACCAATAATAGACTAGTGCATATACTACACCAAAAGATGATGTACATATACAAGGAGTTCTTAGTATCTTTTCATCATGGACCACTTTGGCAATTTGGTGAAGTTTATGTTTACCTTCTCAAAATAATGTTTTTAAATGCATAAAAAATTTCAAATGATAATAAAGGATACAAATGATATCAAAATAATTTCATTGCAAGTGTGTCTATAAAGTGTGCATATAAATACGTGTACATGTGTATTCCTGTGTATATATACAAGTTTGTGAATAATAGGTTAAGATAACCCATTATACAATAAGTGACATTAGGATGTGGCAATTTTTTCATCTAAGTTTGGATGTTTATGAATGTTTTATGAATAACTTTGATAAAAGCTACTGTTATTTCTGAGTTGTGAATTCTTTTTCAAGAGTTAGGACAAAAGGGAGGGAACTATTTAATAAGCAAATTGATTAAGCTAAAACTGGCTATGCTTCAAAAAAAACCAAAAAAACCTAAACATGAGAAAAAAAGGAGCAAAATAAACCAGTCTTAATACAAATATTTCTTCTAATTAAAAAATAGGTCTTTCAAAGTGTGTGTGTGGGTGTGTATGAGGGTATTACTTGTAGTTACAGTAGACAAAAATAATGATAATAACAAGATGAATATAGGCTTACTCTGTCATTTAGTTTTTCTTCTGCAAACTTCACCTGTGTCTTAAAGGGAGAAAAAGATTCCAAAAAACAGAGGTGAAAAAGTAGTGAATTCAAAGCAATGGCAATAGTTAGGGCAAAGGTTATGGAGACAGGAAACAGAATTGAGTCTGAGGAAAATCAAGGCTAGTTTATTTTAGACCAATGGATACAGGAAAAAGGAATAATGTATAGAAAGTCTAGAAACGTAAATTGTGTCCAGGTTGTTAAGGACTTTCAAAGTCAAACATCAAAGGAGTCTATGTTTGATAGGAATCTGTTGAAGTTTATTGAATAGGGTGTTGACATAGTTAGACCTTCACTTTAAGAGAAATCCATTCTCAACTAACAACCCTTAATAGGACTATGCAAAAGATTCTTGATTTAATAATGTATGATTTCTCATGGACACAGGTAGTATGTCTGATGTAGAATTTTCAAGGCATGTACTCTTTGTGGTTTTTCCATATTTAGTGAGTAATTATGGTATATTTTAACATCTGTGAATCTCTAGATCTTACCCCAGACATGTTTGGGATAGCTCATGAGGATGAAGTGTGCTGATCATACAGTTGAAGTCATACCCCATTATACTCTCTACATAAGCACTACTCTGTACCAGAGTCAGCCAATACAACTGAGTTAATAAGACTTGAGTTAATAACAGCAGCTCCTAAGAAGTTACCTAGGTTTGTATACCTGCCACTTCTAACAGGAATTTAGAAAATATTAACCAAAAAACTACTTCAACTAATGTCAGTCATTGAGAAGTCATTGTATATAGTGCATGTAAGATTTTAAGATTGCCAAAGAGCAAAGTAAGATAAAGGTAGATGAGGGATGCATTTACAAATGAGCTTAAAAGTCTTTAGAAATGTGATGCATGATGGTTGTGTTTAACAAAAATTAAAATGGCTATCAATAGAGTATTGAAAGTCCTCAGGTATGTCATTCAGCAACACACAGGGAATTGTCACTCTTGTCACAGTTCACACTCTTTCTCCAACCAGTAGTCTAGGAAAATCTTGTCACTCTTCAAAAGAAATAGAGGCAATATGACTTGAAGTGGTGACCTCCAAAAATTTTCGTTTTCCATAACACCTCCACACAAAATTTTTGAGCAGGCATGACTAAATCTGTATATTTAACTATTTATTAATTATATATGTATACTATTATACTAACAACCGGTTGCATTATTAAACTTAGAAAACAGATATTTTAAAAGGATGAAATAAAGATAAATAATATTTGATCCTAGAATCAGCTAGGAGCCAATGAAATTGACTAAATAGGAGAGTGACATTCTCAGACCTTCAGGACAATCCCCTTAGCAACTGCGTAGAGAATAGACAGGAGTAGGGAAAGAATTTTGTCAGGGAAACAAACAAAAGACTATAGGCCATATAAGAGGTGATGAAAATCTGAATTGAGGTAACTTTGTGAGTAGTGATAAGGGTACAGTTGCAGCAAATCAGGTGGAGTGAGGAACAAAAAGATTGAATGACTGATTGTACTTATGGAAATGATTGAAACTGAAGTATTGAAAGTTTTAAAAGCCTAGGTGATAAAAGGTTATAGATGTTGGTTTTAAAAGCCTAGGTGATTAGATGGTTGGTGGTGGTCTTGGCAGTAACACAGAAGTATGGATGAGTTTTGGAGAGGAAGCTAATACAATGATATCTTCCATTCATGTCACAATCCATTCATGTCTGCTTATTTTGTGACTGAATGTGACTTTCTCAAAAAGTTAAGGGAAGAACTAGGCCCCTTGCTCATGGCATCACCACCCTGAAGTACAGAGCACAGAGCCTACCAAGAGCTTCCATGAGTAGAATTTTCTCAGTGTTACATGCATAGCTGTTATTGTTTTGATTGACTGAAATTATAACTGCTCTGAGAACTGTCCTTTTCAGACCAGGGGGAGGTTAGGAGTGACAGAGTGTTGGGAAATCAATGTAAAAGTAGTTGTGTTGAAGACTAGCTTAACTTTTTTATTGAGGGTGGTAGGCAGTGATTCTTTTGATCCTCTGGATGGTTATCACACATGGACTACTTAGGTGATGCTCCCATTTTGGAGACAAGACATTTGGGTTCTAGTCTCAGCTCAGTCTTTGAATAACTGAATCATCATCCCTCTCTGTATATACTAATAACCTTCAATGAGACTGTATATTAGTTTCCTTCTTAAAATGGAGAATGTTGGTAGGATAAAGTGCTGTTATAAGATATGAAAATCATTTTAAAAGCATAAATCATTTTTCAAGTGAAGATATCATTCTTGTTGTCATTGTTAAAAGATGCGAGGGATGGGTGAGAAATACAGAAAGATACAGCAATCAACATCCACCAATGGGAAAAGAAAATCCAATTGTTATTTACTAGAGGTAAATGAATAATAACAATATCACATTAAAAAAAAACAAAACCTTTTACTTGGATTCAAAAAATCTAATGTATAAATATCAGACAGGAATGTGTGGCCTGACAACATTTCCTGTGAAAATGTTTTGGTTGTTTAAATGGATTACAAATCAGTGCTATGGCATAACAGCCAAAAGTTCTAATGCAATTTTGACGTCTATCAATAAATAGTTTCCAGAATAAATGAAGTGATGGTCTCACTTTGTTCTGGACATCTGGTATATTTTATGCAGCTTTAAATTACAAAAAGGATAGGAGAAATGAGAAATGCCATCATTCCACATAAGAGAAAATCAAGGCACCATGAAGACCATGCAAGGTTCAGCCTGAAGAGACTGGAGATGTTTAGCCTGGAGAAGAGAAGGATTGAATAGTGGTGGTGGTGGTGAAAGTGTCATGATATCTTCTTTCAAGGGCTCCCTTCCTAAGCATGTATAAAATTTCACATGTGACCTAAGCTAGAGGACCTGAATATTCTCTTCCAACTTTGGTATTGTGTGAAAAAAAGATGGTTTCTCAGAGCTCAAAGACTGTTGCTGATAACAGTGATGATGTGTTCTTCACACCTTAAATATGTTTTTCTGCCTATCCTGTAATTACATATTGAAAGGTAGTGCTTTCAAGAGTATTCTTCTTTTTTTTCCCCTTACATGCTTTCTCACTTATAGTCTTGTCACTTGCTATCTTGGATATGTATGGTTAGCTCTCCCTGTATCCCCAACTCAATTATAAGCTCCTCAAGGGCAAACAATGTGTCTCTTTCCTTTTAACCAGTGACTACCAAAGTATGTCATACACAATAGATATTCAATGTCTGTTAATATCGATTCTGGTTTTTGTTTCATTTTATAGATCAACCTCTCTCATATCAAAAGGCTTCTTCCTGCTACATTCTCTCTCATTTTGTACTCTTTTACTGGATGCAGGCCCTTCAAGGTTTTGAATTTCAATAGGCTACCTGAGACCTTATGTCACAGTTACTAGAGTCATAAGAATTACGTTGCAACAAATAAGAGCTACAATTTCCAGGGAAGAAATCAACATTTCAAGCACAGTGAATCAGTTTCAAGGTAAAAAGAGCTTAGTAGAGTAATCATCTATCTTTCCCCCAATGTTGGTAATGTGAGGAGCTGGTTGATTTGTTTGTGAGCTTATTTCTGAGATACTAAATTTGATTAGAGTGAATTCTCCCTCTGGGGGCTTTTTGTAAGCCATAAAGCAGAGCTCTGCTAACTACCATTAGAAAGACAAAATCTATAAATAAATTTGGGACTACAGGAAACAACACTGGGCAACGGTGAGCCTTTTATTATTCAATACATTTGGTTGTCGGTGGCATAGCTACTTATTCTGAGAGATCCATGTCCCTCTAAACCAAGCAAGCATTTAATATCTAACACTTTACAGCCCCTTTCAGAGGAACAAATATTCTTAGACACTTTAACAAATAAAGAATATAGATCTTCATAGAAAATATAAAAGTGAGTACAAAATATAAATAGTTGAAAAGAGATATGGGCATTTCCTAACTCGGGAGAGGGGTAGCACAGCCCATTGTTACAGAAACTTTCTAGCTTTTTCATCCTTTATGCTGTGAGTTTAGTAGGCAAATATCCCATTTAATTCACAGTTTTTTATTTTATTTTAAGAAAATACCTGTTTAATGAGGCACTTATATCAGGTGGTACAATCTGGTACATGATGCCAGGTAAGTCATGCACAGCTGTCTTAAATTTCTATTCTGGTAGCCAAACACTGGAAAAAGCAAGAAGTTTAATATGTCATATCCCCAAAACAAATTTTAACATAGATCAGTAAGATTAAGAGATGTGAAACCTACTTCCCAAATGGAAACTAAAACTAAGACTGAGCATTTGGTATTCTGTCTCATATAATTTATACTGTCTCAATTCAATGTTGATGGTGGGTATAGTGGGATAAGCAACATAAAAATGATTTGGTAGTTTTAATTCCATTTCCTCCCTTTTGTTATAGTTGAGTTGTTTCCTCTTTATCTCTCTTCCTTTCCCTCTATTTCCTCTAACATTAACACCCTACTCCAAAATAATAGCTATGCTGGTAACCTTGTAGTATAGTTAGAAGAGAAAATATAGCCACAACATAAATTTAAAAACATCTAGTGGTTTATATTGCTACGTGACTTCAAATTTCCCAAAAAGTGTTAGGTTTGGATTTAGGAGATCTGAGTTCAGATCTCTGCTCAGTTTCTTAAAGTAGTATGTTTATCAGCAAATTGCTTCATTTCTCACAGCCTCAGTTTTCTCATCTAATTGGAGTTAAAAATAATAATTAATACTATTTAAACACACAATTTAGGAAAGCACTTTGTGAAATTTAAAATGCCACATAAATGAATTTCATGATTTTCATTCATTCAGTCAGTTATGCCTAACTCCTCCTGACCCATGGACCATAGTATAACAAACCCTTCTATCCTCTACTATCTAGCAAAGTTTGCCCAAGCTCATATCTATGGCTTCAATGACACTACTTATCCATTTCATCCTTTGCCATCTACTTCTCTTTTTGCTTTCAGCGTCTTCTCCAAAGTGGCCTGTCTTCTCTTTATGTGACCAAAGAATGCGAGCTTCAGTATTTGTCCTTCCAAAGAGTAGTCTAAACTAATTTCTTTTAATTATTAACTGATTTGTTTCCCTTGCTATCTAAGGGACTCTCAAAATTCTTCTCTAGCACCACAATTTGAAAGTATCAATTCTTTGAAGCTCAGCTTTCCTTATCATCTGACTCTCACAGCCATACATTACAACTGAAAAAAAAAACCATACTTTGATTATACAGAGATTTGTTGATAAGGTGATGTCTCTTCATTTTAATATATTGCTAGATTTTCTACAGCATTCATTCTAAGGAAAAGCCAGCATGCAGTTGCCATGAAGTAATGCAGTGATCTTTTGAGACCCCAAATATAAAATCTATTGCGGCTTCATTCTGCATTTGTCAGGAAGTGATGATACCTGTAATGAAGATCTTAGCTTTTTTGATGTTAAGTTTCCAGCCAGCTTTAACAACCTTCTCTTTCACTCTCATCCAGAGCCTTCTTAATTCTTTTTCATTTTCTGCCATCAGAGTTATATTGTCTGTATATCTTGAGGTTATTGATATTTCTCCCAGCAACCTCAATTCCAGCTAAGGTGACAATATATAGCCTTGTTATACTCCTTTCTCAATCCTAACCCAATAAGTTGTTCTATGTTTGGTTCTAACTGTTGCTTCTTGACCTGAATATGAGTTCCTCAGGAGAAAAGTAAGATGATCTAGTATTCCAATCTCTTTGAAGACTTGCCACACTTTGGCATGACCCATACAGTCAAAGGCTTAAGTCAATGAAACAGAAGTAGATACTTTTTCCCCTGGAATTCTCTTCCTTTTCCCCCAGCTCAGCATATCTTAGCACCTTTGTCTCTAGTTCATTTGCTTCTTCAAAAACATACCTGGCGGGTGGGGGGAGCCAACATGGCAGCATAGAAGCAGGAAAACTCCACGGCTCCCCCCATAAACACCTCAAATACCTTTAAAATATAACTCTAAACAAATTTTACAGCTGCAGCACCCACAAAAGTACAGACAAACAAATCTTCCACTGAAGGCATCCTGGCAAGTGGGACAGGGAGGCCTCATCATAGCAGGCTGGGAGCCAAAACAAGCCTGGCCTGAAACCACAGCTTGAGCCCAGGGCTGCCAGGACTAGCCACAGCTGGAGCTTTCAGGAAAGTGGATCCACCAGCAGCTGTGGCAGTTTCCAGAATTATCAACCCATAATAAACAAGGACTAAGTGAAAGGTCAGTAGAAATCTGTTAAATTTGGGGGAGAAAAACGGGTTCAGCCATCTGCCCCCAAGGCAAGAAAATAGCAGAAGCAAAAGCCCTGCAGCCACCTCCACGTGGCTGCTTCAGAGCTTGCAACTTGCACATTGCAGTGGGCCAAGCAATCATTCAGAAGATAAGTGCTCTTGCCTTAAGCTGCCTGGATCAGGATCATGGTGTTGGGTGGTGGTCCTGAGGTACATGAACAGTGAGCCAAAGCTGGTGGGAGATGAAGAGAACATGGCCTCCTAATAGCTCTGGCAGTTGTGAAAGTCCCAGCAATTTGGGACAAAACTCTTCCCTCTGGAGGCTGAGTTCCAAAGAGCTAAAAAGTCAAGTGATTGACTGGCAAAATGAGCAGGCAAAGGAAGCAAAGTAAGCACAGCAATCCAACTTTAGATTCCTTTTTAGGTGAAAAAAGGATCAAAGCATGCAATGGGAGGAAGACAACAGAGTCAGAAGTCCCACACCAAAAGCTTCCAAGAAAAATGTAGATTTGTTATAAGCCATAGAGCAGCTTAAGAAGGATGTTGAAAACCAAATAAGAAAAGTGGAGGAAAAATTGGGA
>CM053582.1:237380764-237408200 GCA_028627135.1 Pseudochirops cupreus
TTATTTCTTTTAAATGTCTCAGTACTTATACAAATTTCAATATTGACAGGTATCTGCTTCTCATACAGGGATGTAAACAGTTTGCTCTTATTGAGTTCCAAGATATATGCATATGTGTGCATCTGTGCATGTATGTGTACATGTCAGTGTGTGTTTTCCTTGTTTACCTTTTTATGTCTTTCTTGGGTCTTGTAAGTGGAGATCAAATTTTTCGTTTAGCTCTGGCTTTTTATCAGGAAAGTCTGGAAGTCCTTTATTTCATTAAATGACCATCTCTGTGCCTGAAAGATTATGTTCAGTCTTGGCAGGTAGTTGATCTTTGGTTGCAGTCCTAGCTCTTTTGCTTTACAAAATATCAAATTTCAATCTCTCTGATCTTTTAATGTAGAAGCTACTAAGTCCTGTGAAATCTTGACTGTAGTTCTATGACATTTGAATTGTTTCTTTTTGGCTGCATGCAGTATTTTCTCCTTGACCTTGTAGCTCTGGAATTAGGCTACTATATTTCTTGGAGTTTTCAATTTGGGATCTCTTTCAGGAGGAGATTGGTGAATTCTTTCAATAACTATTTTATCTTCTGATTCTAGGACCTCAGGACCGTTTTCTTTAACAATCTCTTGGAGGATGCTGTCCAGGCTGCTTTTTTCATCATGGCTTTCTGGTAGGCTGATTATTCTTAGGTTATCTCTCCTGGATCTGCTTTCCAGGTCAGTTGTTTTTCCAGTGAGATATTTAGCACTTTTTTCTAATTTTTCAATCTTGATATATTATTTGACTGACTCTTGCTGCATCGTAGAGTCCTTAGCTTGAATTTGACTGATTCTGATTTTTAGTAAATTATTTTCCTCAATTTGTTTTTGAAGCTCCTTTTGCATATGTTCAGTTTTCATTTTTAGGGAGGTATTTTCTTCAGTTAGATTTTGGACCTCCTGTTCTAGTTCTCCAATTTTACTTTTTAAAGATTTGTTTTCTCTGTGAGATTTTTTTTTTCCAATTTGGTCACTGTAGATTTAAATTTAACTCCTACCTTTCTAATTTCATTTTTAAAATCCCTCTTGAGATCCTCCAAGAATGCTTTTTGGGCTTGAGACCAATTCACATTTCCTTCTGTGGTCTCTAGTGTGAGTATAGAGTCTGTGTTGCATTCTGAATTTGGTTGTTCTTGCTCACTATAGAAACATTTGATGGTCCTAGAATTCACAGTTTCCTTCTTGCCCATTGTTGTTGCCTATGTCCTGGATTTTTAGAGTGGATATCTGCTTCTGGGGTGCAGAAGTATTGACCTTCTCAGGTTGGGAGGTAGAGGTTTGGTTGTTCACTTTGTGAACTGTAGCCTCTGAGTGTCTAGACTGAGGCCAAGCCCAGGACTCTCAATGTTTCCCCAGAGCTACCCTGAGGCTTATAGAGTAACCTATGGTGGAGGGGTAGTCCGGCTCCTTTAGGTTTCCACCTCTGTGTCTCTGGGCTACAGCTTAGGCAGGCTCAGTAGCAGGAGGCCAGCAGAAGGGCAGGGCATGGCAGGTCAGGGCTGCAGTCTGCTGATTGGCCAGGTGGTGCTAAAGCACACCTGGTCTTTGATTGTTAGTGTTTGCTGGCTCCAGCCTCCTGGGCTTAGACTCTGTACTGTCTCCCTTCCCCTTTCCTCAGTGACACCCAAGCCTGAGGATGTTTCCAGTAATTCAAGATTTCACTCTGGGTGGGGCATTTAACTTGGGACTTTTCTGGGTCAGGGAGGGGGGATCAGAGCAACTATATTTTATTCCTCCATCTTGTCTTCTGGAAGTTTGGGTATGTAATTTTTAAACATCCAGACTGTGAGTTGTTTGCCTCAGGAAAAGCTGTTGACGATGCTGTGGGCCCTGAGTTTTCTCCTACCCAGCTCTGATGATCCTCTGTCATGTGGTGAGATGGCTGCAAATTCCTCTGGCTGGGTGAGTCTGCTGGCTGGCTAAGGCTTCTTCTCAGTCTGCCATACTCTGCTCTCAGATCTGTGCTGGTGCAGCTCCTGTGTGTTCCGCATTCTCCCTGCCCAGACCTGAGTAGGCACTTTCCTGGGCTGAGGATTTGCCATGCTCTGTCTCCCAATTGGTTCTATCTCTCTTAAATACGTTCTAATTCATATTTTACCCTTTAGCAACAGAATTCTTGGAGGAGCTTGGCAAAGCTACTGCTTCCTTTCTGCCATCTTAGCTCTGCCTCCCTGGATAGCATTTTCTATCTTAAGTGTTCTGGAATTGTCTTGGATCATAGAATTGCTGAAAAGAATTAAGTATATTAAAGTTGTTCATCGCACAATGTTGCTTTTACTAAGTACAATATTCTTCTGGTTCTGCTCACTTCACTCAGCATTAGTTCATATAAGTCTTTCTAGGTTTTTCTGAAGTCTGTCTGCTCATCATTTCTTATGGAACAATATTATTCCATTACACTTATATACCACAATTTGTTCAACCATTCCCAAATTGATGGGCACCACTGCAATTACTAATTCTTGGTTACCATAAAAAGAGCTGCTATAATTATTTTTGCACATATTGGTCCTTTCCCCATTTTTATGATCTTTGTGGGATAGAGACCTACAAGTGGTATCACTGGGTCAAAGGGTATACACAGTTTTATAGCCCTTTGGTCATAGTTCCAAACTGATCTCCAGAATGGTTAGATCTGTTCAGAACCCCAACAACAATGCTTTAGTATTCCAATTTTCCCACATCTTCTCCAACATTATTTGTTTTCCTGTTTTGTTTGGTTAGCCCATCTGATAGGCATGATGTGGTACATCTGTCAAAGACAATGGCTGTAAAAATTGTTTCCTAGCTTTCTGCTTCCATTCTAAGCTTGGTTACATTGACTTTGTGTGAAACCTTTTTAATTTAATGTAATAAAAATTAACCATTTTGTATTTCATAATGTTGTCTATCTCTTATTTGAACATAAATTCCTCCAGTCTCCGTAGATCTGACAGGTAAACTGTTCCTTGTTCTTCTAATAGTATCACCCTTTATGTCTAAATCATGTACTCATTTCAAACCTATTTTGGTATATTCTGTAAGATGTCGGTCAATGCCTAGTTTCCGCCATATTATTTTCCAAATTTTTTTTTTAGCAGTCTTTGGTAAATAGTGAGTACTTATCCCAGAAGCTGGAGTCTTTGGGTTTATCAAACAGTAGATTACCATAGTCATTTGCTACTGTGTCTTGTGTATATATAGCCTATTCCACTGATCCACCCCTGTATTTCTTAGCCAGTACCAAGTAGTTTTGATCATTGCTGCTTTATATTACAGTTTTAGATGTGGTATGGATAGGCTACCTTCTCTCAGCAAGAAGCTGGAAAAGGGGGTCAATCTTAATTAGACTGTTGCTTATTCTGGGAGAGTTGGAATGCTTCTTGTTCCTTACTGTTACTTTCAGGATCTCTCTCAACCACAGTCATTTGGGAACTTCACTTTGGGTTTTGTTCAATCATTATTTATGATATTTATCATCCAGTCAAGATTCTGGTAACTGTTGTCTACAGCTCTCCAGGACAAATTCCTTCTTCCCTCAATTATTTCAGTGCATAGCTTGAAGTCTTTCTCTTTTCCCCAACTCCTGTCCTATTATTAGGGGTCTTCAGAATACATATCAATGCTCCTTCAAAGACCCTAACCTCTGAATTTACTCAACTTACTCATTTTCCATGACCTACTCTTCCACCCCACCATAGCAATACTTAGAGATGGTTATGCCCTTGATCTTGTCATCATCCACAAGTGTTCCACATCCATGTTAGGGAACTCTAAAGTTCCTGTGTTTTGTCTCATGGGATAATGGAACTTTCTCATATTTCACTGTCAACTTGTTGTCATTGCACCTCTTCCTCTGACATGAAACTCCACTCTTCATCTTTACTGTGACTTCTAATGGTTCCACCCCTCAGTTCCTACTCCACCCCCAAGCCATAACCCCTTCAAGGGACACATTCTCTTTTCTTCCTAATATTGATCCCTTTGTGAACCAGTTTAACACTATAGTGTCTTCTTTTCAAGTCATGGCCCCCTTATGTAACTTATCTTCTTCTGCCTAAGCTCAGCCTTAAATCACTCCCACCATCCATTGTTGCCTTTGCTTCTACATGTATCATGATCATTGAATCCAGAAAAATCATGCTGACTAGATTTACTGAAAATTTGTGTTATGTAATCACAATTGGGCCCTTACTGCTACAAGATAATCCTTATACATTTCCCTAATACACACACACACAGACACACAGACACACAGACACACACACATACACACACACACACACACACACACACATCCTTCTTACCACAGAGATCTTCCAAATCTTTTCATCTCTCCTCGAGTCTAACAAGAACTCCTCCGCACCTCTCCCTCACCCAGCTGAGATCCTTTTCTTAAATTCTGCTGAAATAGTTGAAGATATATGCTCCTTCTTCCCATCTACTCCTTATTCCACATCACTAATTAGCCTTCTGACACTTTTTTCTTCCTTCACACCTGTCTCACATAATGAAATAGCCCAGCTCTTTGCCAAGGTAAATCTCTCTATATATACAAGTGATCTCATTCCATCCTATATTCTGCAGAATATTACCCCTTGTGTCATTCTTTTTGTTGCTCAATTGTTTCATTCATGTATGACTCTTTGTGAATCTGATTGAGAGTCACTGTCATTTCCTTCTCCAACTCATTCTACAGATGAGGAATCTGATGTAAACAGAGTTAACTGATTTGCCTAGAGTCACACAGTGAGTGAGTGTCTGAGGTTGGATTAGAACTTGGAAAGATGAGCTTTCCAACTCCAACTCTGGGGCTTTATCCACTGTGCCATTTAGCTGCCCTTGTCATTCCTACTCTCTCAATAAACTTTTGTTATTCTCTATCACATGGATGTTTCTCAAATGCTTTCATAAATTCCCATATCTCCTTTTTCGTTAAAAACAAAACCAAACAAAACACTTCACTCAATCTTTCCATCCCTATGAGTTATAATTTTATATCTCTACTGCTTTGTGAGTAAACTCCTTAAGCCCTATATTTCTATGTCCTTCCATTTCACTCTCATCTCTTTGCAATTTAAATCTGACCTCAACATTCAATTGGAACTGATCTCTCCAGATTTATCAATGATGTTTTAACCAGCAAATCTAAAGCCTTTTCTCAATCCTAATCCTTCTAGACCTCTCTAAAGCCTTTCACACAATGAATTACCATCTTCTTGATGCTTTCTTTTCTTTTCATTTTTGTGACCCTGCTTTCTCCTTGAGTTCCTCCTATCTGTCTGAGTGTTCTTTCTCTCTCTTCTTTGCTGACTCCTAGTATCCTTTGCTAGTTCTTCATCTACATCACATTAGTTAATATTGAGAGTTCACCAAGTCTCTTTCCTGGGTCCTTTTCTGTTCTCTTTATTCTATTTAATTTCATAATTTAATTCGTACCACTGGATTCAATTATCTTCTCTGTGCAGATGACTTTCAGATCTATTTGTCTATTTCTAAGCTCTCTTTTGGACCACTTCAGTCATGCATCTCCAACTACCTATTTGACATCTTGAGATTATATATAGACATACATACACATACACAAATGTATGTATATGTGTATGTGCACATAGGTGTATATTTGTGTGTATATGTGCATATATGTATATACATAAATATGTTTATATATGTGTTGTGTGTATACTACATCTTAAGTTCAACATATCCAAAATTAAACTCATTTTCTCCCCCCCATAAATACCCAAAATTTTCTTTTCCTCCTAACTTCCCTTTTACTGTTTAGGATACCACCATCCTCCCAGTAACCCAGGTTTTAAATTTTCTTCATTCATTATTCTCTCTTATCCTCTGATATCCACATTCAATCAGTTGTTAATTCTTGTAATTTCTTGGTAAATAGCTCTCATCTATGTTCCCTTTTCTTCTCTAACACTGTAACTATCCTGCTACAGGTACTCATTACAACACATAAAAACCATGGGAATAGTTTGTTGCTTGTTTTCCCTGCCTCATGTCTGTCCTCATTCCAATTTATCATTCACTCAGTTATTAAACTGATCTTCCTATATCACAAGTCTGATCATATCACCACCACCACCAATACCATCACCACCACCACCACCACCACTCTGTCAGTAAACTCTAGTAGCTTTATATTTCTTCCAGGACAAAGTACAAAATCAAGTTTGGCTTTTAGAAAACTTTATAATCTGGCCTCTTCCTCTGTGATCCAGTGACACTGATCTCCTTGTTCCTTCCATGTGACTCTCCTGTTACCTAGTGTTTACACTGACTGGTCTGCGTGCCTGAAAAAATAGTCCAGTATTATCTTAACCTTCTGTTTACCTTCAATTCTTTGCTAGCATCTCCCCTTCTGCAAGAAGTCTATTCCAGTCTTCTTTTATCTTATTATTTTCCCTGAGATTATTTACAACTTATCCTGTACATATCTTATTAGATTATGAGCTCATAAAGAGCAGGGACCATTTTTGATCTTCCTATGAATCCCAAGTGCTTAACAAAAATGCCAGGAAAGTTGACTTAACTGAATGGTCATTTATATCCTGCTTGAAGACCTTTTGTGATGAGGACCTCACTACCTCTCCAAGGTAGTCTATTTCAGTTTTAGAAAGTTCTAGGATCCTCTCCTCCCTTGTATTAACTTATCTGGGTAAATATTTTATTCTGCCAATAGGAACGTAAGTTCCTTGAGGTCAGGTATTTTTTTTTAATTTATCTTTCTATTCCCAATATCCAGTACTATGGCCCAAATAATGTGCTTAATAAATGCTTGTTAGATCGGAGGAAAGGGTTGTTGGACTGGAGGAAAGAGATGTCTTTGAGATATCTTTACATATGCATATGTAAAAAAAAAATCAGCCTAGGATCATCATTGTTTTACAAACACATTGCTCCTGCCTCTAAATTCACATTAATATTAATGTAATGTTCTTTTTCTTTTTTTTTCTTCCCCTTTCATTGTACAACCAAAGTCTCCTTTCTTCCATTATATCTTCTCTTCTCTATTACCAACTCCTATTTGCATCATTACATTGACTTCCTGGCTTTAAAGTAAAATGATTGTTTGAAAGTGGGGAGCAAATTGTTCTTTGAATACATGTCTATTATCTAAATAATACAATATTTTCCATTCTTTCTATTCAAAGAAATCACTAAATAGAATGTATACCCTTCAAAGGCCTCCTTGGGTTAGTCTTCACAAATCAAATTAAATATATGTGGCCCCAGTCCTTTAGCCTAGTGAATACTCTTAAACTATAACATGAGCATTGCTGTGGAAAGATAAAAGAAGGTTTTACATACATAAATAAAATAAGTATTTATATTGTGAATTAAAGACAACTTTGTGCTAATCTGTAAGAACAAGTCAATGCATAAATTATTCTTACGCATCTCCAGGGTTCTATTTAGTAAATAACAGTTTTATTGAATCTGAATGTCTTAAAAGATTTTTTTTCCTATATCCACAAACCAGTTTAGCAGGGGAAAATGTTTACCTTTCATAGAACAGTCAGGTGTTCTGTAAGTAAATTAGTCAATGTTAGTAACAATTAGTCATAGGTTACTAATATCAGGGGATTTAATTTTATTACATGATAGAAGTGGTTGGAGAAACCTTCTGACCAATCTGATGACATTAAGGAGCATGAACCTTTGTCTGCAGGGCAAATAAAAAGGAATAGATCTGTACTCCAAAACCATATTGAGGTGGCATGGGAAATCACTCTGATTTGTCTCCAGGAACTGGCACTAACTCCAAGACAACTGATAACTGGGTTTGGGGAGAAACATGGCCATCAGAATGCTTACTTTTCCCTATGGTATATTAAGAGGGATATATGAAATGGCTCACATTTTTCCCCTTTCATTTTCTAAGCTTTTTTACCTTGGGACAAGCAGACCACAGTGCATCAAGTACTAGAAGGTTGCCCTCCTAACTCTAGAAGCAGAGAATGGGAGCTTACAAGAGAAATAAATAGTAAGGTGTCATCTATGCTTGACTAGGAGAGTTCAGAAGAGTAATTCCTGGTCCATTATTGTTTCTCTATAGTTCCAGTCTGTCAAAGGCTAGTAGTCTTGAGAAAGGATATTCCCAGGCTCAGAGGCTACTTGGGATTAAACTTAATTTGAGAGTTCCCAAGAGGTCAAGATTTTCTAAATGTGAGATCTGACCATCAGAATTTCAGAGGGATATTTTTTTTTCAACAAAGTTAAATTTGGAGAATGAAGATGATGGAACTAAAGTTGGAGGACTAACATTAAGAGTGCATATTTGAGGAAGAGGGGGTTGGAAGGGAAAGAACATCTGGACCTTGGTTACTCTCAATTCTTCAGACAATGCTGACAGAAAATGAGAGGTGTTTTTCTTTCTTTTGTTGTAAATATTATTTTTTTTCAATTACATGTAGAGATAGTTTTCAACATTCATTTTTTACAAGATCTTGAGTTCCAAATTTCTCTCCATCCCTCCCCTCCCCAAAACAGTAAGAAATTCAATATAGGTTATATATGTGCAATCATGGAAACATTTCCACATTATTCATTTTGTGATAGAAGAAACAGAACAAAAGGAAAAGACACAAAACAAAACGAAAAGTGAAAATAATATGCTTCAACCTACATTCAGACTCCATAGTTCTTTCTGTGGATGTGGATAACATTTTCTGTAAAAAGTCTTTAGGAATTGTCTTGGGTCATTTTATAGCTAAGAAGAGCTAAGTGAATCATAGTTGAATATTACACAGTGTTACCGTTACTGTGTACAGTGTTATCCTGATTCTTGTTACTTCATTTAGCATCAATTCATGTAAATCCAAGTTTTCCTGAAATCTACCTATTCATCATTTGTTATAGAAATTACATTACACTCATAGACCACAACTTATTCAGCCATTCTCACAACTGATTGGTGTAAAGCCAAGCATGATCAGCTCTCCAGAGGATTGCTGTTGTGAATAGCTCTAAAGTTCTGATCACAAAGCACAGTGAACTCCCTATTTATTCAGCAGTAAACTAAAGCAAAACATTCACTGAAGCCAAAGTGCAGCATTTACAATGATATAACACAACAACTTATCACTAAAGTGACCACATAATTTTAAACAAGAGATACCATTCAGTAAGTCCTTAATTCAATTATACTTATGGAACAATCCTCCTTAAGGGATACAAAGTACAAAGGTCTCCCACACCTAGGTCACATTGCCTAAATCTCTTCAGTCAGAAAGTCTTCTTTCTTCTTGATTGGAGACTTTCTTCCAATCATCCTTAATTCAATCATCCTTAAGGGATAGAAAGTACAAATTTATCCCACCTCTTCTAGGTCAGGTAAATCATGATCTTGTCAGCCAGCACTAATTACCCAAGGAAAGGTCCTTTCATCTTGACTTAGGGCTGACTCCCAAATTCAATGGTTCCTCTTCCATGTCCCCTGTTCTTCTATGAATTCAGCTAACTGTCACTTGTACTCATGGGTAGGCAGCTCCCGGTTCCTGATATAGCTCCTGGTTCAGCTCCTCATCCAGTTCCTGTTCCATATTGAAGCTTAGGGTGATCAGTCCTCCTCAAGCCCTTTGCAGTTTCTGTTTCTGGGAAGAGAAAACTTAACAGAGGCACAACAATATTCATGCACATTGCTGGCACCATCATCAATCCACTTTCTGCCTGTGAAATCAACACAGGCCCACAAAGTCTGAGAAATCAACGCAAATCATCACTGTAGTCCCAGAACCTCTGAAAATGTCAGTAAAACCCTCCTCCAGGACTTCTGTAAATAGACAAGAAAATCCTCTTTCAGGGCTTCTGAACCAGCAGTAAGGTCCTAGTACTTCTATAACAACAGCAATGTCCTCTATCAGCAGACAGATCTGACAAAGTAGTGCAAATAACAGAGAATGTTTCTGTCTGACAAAGTAACAAACACAAATCAACACTGTCAGAACAGACAAACAGAGTGCTGGCCACCACAAGTGTTCTTCTCAGTTCTGCTCAGCCCCAGCTTGTGCTCCTCCTTTTATATGATGGTTCTCCTTCTTGTTCCACCTTTTCTGTTGGGTCAGCAAGTTCCTTCCACCTTCAAATCACAAGGTGGGGCTCAAACAAGGTGATAAATACTTAAATAATTGTAAGAAGTTGCTAAATATTCCTTTGCTTGCCATTACATTTGTCAGCCTCTCAATTTGCAATTCTTTGCCACTGCAAAAAGAACTGCTATAAACATGTATGTACATGTGAGTCCTTTTTCCCTTTTCTATGATCTCTTTGGGATACAAATCTAGTAATGATATTGCTGGATTAAAGAAAATACACAGTTTCATAGCCTTTTGGACGTAGTTCCAAATTGATGTCCAGAATGGTTGGATCAGTTCACAACTCCACCAACAAGTCATTTGTTTCCCAATCTTCCCACATCTTCTCCAAAATTCATCATCTTTCTTTTACTGTCATATGAACCAATCTGAAAGGTGTGAGGTGGTACCTCAGGGTTGCATTAATTTGCATTTCCCTAATCCATACTGATTTAGAGCATTTTTTTCACATAACTATAAATAGCTTTAATTTCTTCTTCTGAAAACTACCTGTTCATGTATTTTGGCCATTTATCAACTGGGGAAAGACTTATATTCTTATAAAAACTTGACTCACTTCTTTGTATATTTGAGAAATGAGGGCTTTATCAGAATCACTGCCTGTAAAAATTGTTTCTTGTCTTCTTGTTTTCCTTCTAATCTTGGTTGCATTGGTTTTGTTTGTGCAAAAACCTTTCAATTTAATGTAACCAAAATTCTTCATTTTGCATTTCATAATGTCCTCTGTCTGTTGTTTGATCATAAATTCTTCCCTTCTACATAGATTTGACAGGATGATTATCCTTTGCTCTCCGAATTTGCTTATGGATCAGCCTTTATGTCTAAATCATTTACTCATTTTGACCTTATCTTGGAATATGATGCAATATGTTGGTCTGTGCCTAGTTTTTCCCATACCATTTTCCAGTTTTCCAGTAGTTTTTGTCAAATAGTGAATTCTTATCCCAGAAGCTGGAGTCTTTTGGTTTATCAAATAGTTGGTTACTATAGTCATTTACTACTGTGTCTTGCATATCTAATCTATTCCACTGATCCATCTCTTTATTTCTTAGCCAGTATAAAATAGTTTTGATGATATATATATATATATAAATGCATATTTATATGTATATATACATATACATACATACATACATACATACATATATATGTGATGCCTTATAACATATTTTGTATCTGATAAAGCTAGATCCCCTTCCTTTGCATTATTTTTTTCATAGCTTCCCTTGATATTATTGGCCTTTTCTTCTTCCAGGTGAATTTTGTTATTATTTGAGTTCTATATAATATTTTTGGTAGTTTTATTAGTGTGGCACAGAAGAAATTTTTTATTATATTAGCTTGGTCTTCCCATGAGTAATGGATACGTTCCTTTGTGCGGAATGTGTTTCATTATTGTATTCATATAGTTTGTGGATTTGTCTTGGCAAGCAGACTCCCCAATGTTTTATATCATCTACTGTTATTTTAAATGGAATTTCTCTTTCTATCACTTGCTGCTGAGCTTTGTTGGTAATATGTAGAAATTATGATGATTTATGTGGGTTTATTTTGTATCTTGCAACTTTACTGAAGTTGTTAATTATTTCAAGAAGCTTTTTAGTTGATTTTCTAGGCTTCTCTAAGTGTACCATCATATCACCTGTGGAGTGATAGTTTTGTCTCCTCATTGCCTACTTGAATTCCTTCAATTAATTATTAATTAATTAATGGAATTAATTGTCTCAAATATTTGCTAGAATTCACTTGTAAATCCATTTGACATGGATATTTTTTTTTCCTTAGGGAGTTTATTATTGGCTTCTTCGATTTCTTTTTTTTTTAATTGGGCTATTTAAGTATCTTATCTCTTCTGTTAATCTGGGAAATTTATATACCTTATAAATATTCATCTATTTGAATTAAATTTTCAGATTTATTGGCATACAGTTGGGTAAAAATATCTCCTGATTACTGTTTTAATTTTCTTTTCATTATTGGTGAATTCACACTTTTCATTTTTCATGCTAGTAATTTGGTTTTCTTCTTTTTTGAAAAATCAAATTAAACAAAGGTGTATCTATTTTATTGTTTATTTTTCATAATCTGAACTCTTCCAGGGCAGGAAGTTGGTACAATGAATACAACACAGACCCTGGAGTCAGGAAGACCTGAATTCAGATCTGATCTCAGACACTTAACACTGACTAGTTGTATGACCCTGGGCAAGTCACTTATCCCCTTATTGCCTGACTAAAAAAAAAAATCAAATCAAATCAAACTCACTCTTAGTTTTTTTTTATTAGTTAAAAAATTTTCTTCCTTTCAACTTTATTAATCTCTCCTTTGAGTTTCAGAATTTCTATTTTAGTGGATAATTGAGGATATTTAATTTGTCTTTTTCTATTTTTTTTACTTTGATCTGCTCTTTCTCTATTTTATTTATGTAAGTTTTTAGTGAAGAATAAATGAGGTAACCAGTGTGAAAGCCTAACAAGTGTAGAGTATCATATGAGTTCAAAATATCATTGCTTTCATTTATTATGAAACTTTAGTGTACAATACACTACATAATTACCAGTATGCAAACAAAAATATTACACAAACCCTATTGTCAAGGACCTTGTGTTTAATAGAAGGGAAAATGTTTACCAAAATAGTGATATAAAATGAAGTAAGATAAATTCAAAGAAGTGGTCTTATTTTGTCAATGTCTAATGTTTTGGATGAATTATTTTGTCTTTAAAACTTGCATGGTGTAAGTAGAAATTATCTAGGTGGAAACAAAGTCAAATGTCAGCAATAATTTATTCATGATTGTCTTTGTATTTGTTAAAAGGAAAAGGTCAGCATCCTTAATGATGTTAGATTGGAAAAGACAACTTAGTATACAATCAAATTCATTTTAGCACAGAATTAATAAGGACCTAATAGATGTAGTGTACTGTATAATACATTAGAGATGAAAGGTAAAAAATATAATAACCCCTGTCCTCAAGAAGCTTACATTCCACTGTGGTAAAAACACATATTCAAAGCTAAGTATTTACAAACTATAGATAAAGTTATTTCAACAGGGAGAAAAGGTTGAAAAGTAGGAGGAATTAGTAAAGATCTGACCTAGTTTCGACCCAAGATGTGCCTACAAGGAAACTAGGGTTACTACAAGATGCAAGTAAGGGAGGAATGTATCCAAAATAAGTGGGATCACCTGTAGGAAGGCATGGAGGCTGAAGTATAATACAGTGCATAGACAAGTTTAACTGTAGCAGAGAATTCAGGAAAAGGGGAGAAGGTAGTAACATGAAAGAAGACTGAAGAATAAAATTAGAAGATACAATATGATGCTGTGGAAAGAGTTCTGGATTTAGACTCAGAAGTCAGGTTTAATCTCTTCTATATATCTGTTACCTAGGCCAACTCATCTATCTTCTAAAGGTCTCAGTTTCCTAAATTTTTTTTTTTGCTTTTTGGAGGGGGAAGGCAGGGCAATTGGGGTTAAGTGACTTGCCCAAGGTCACACAGCTAGTAAGTTTGTCAAGTGTCTAAGGCCAGATTTGAACTCAGGTTCTTCTGATTCCAGGGTCAGTGCTCTATTCATTGTGCCACCTAGCTGGCCCTGAGTTTCCTTAGCTTTAAAGAGAAGACATTGAAATACATGAGTCTCTTTAAAGTCTATAATTAAACCTTTCTCAAAAAAATAACCTCCAAAATAATATTTCCCATGTCACCTAAGGAAAATTTTTTTTTAGTATGGAAAATATGATTAAATCAGTAGAAACATCTTTTTAAAAAATTTTCTGAAAGCAGCCTGCTCATCATTTTTTATAATGCAGTAGTATTCCATCATAATCACATGCCACAACATGTTCAGCCATTCCCCTATTTTTGGACATGTCCTCAATTTCTAATTCTTTGTCCCCAGAAAAGAGCTGTTATAAATTTTTTGTACGTGTAGGTTCTTTTCCCTTTTTATCTCTTTTGAGATATAGACCCAGTGATGGCAATGGTAGGTCAATGGGTATGCATGGTTTTGCAGCTCTTTGAGCATGGCTGAATATTCCTCTACCGAATGAATGAATTCAATTTACAACTCTACCAACAACACACAAATGTCTCATTTTTCTTACATCCCCACCAACATTTGTCATTTGCCTTTTCTGTCCTATGAGTCATTCTAATAGGTATGAGGTAGTAGCTCAAAATTGTTTTAATTTGCATTTCTCCCATTAATAGTGAATTAGAAGATTTTTTAAATATGGTTATATATACCTTTGATTATTTCATCTGAAAACTGATCATATCTTTCAATCATTTATCAATTGGAGAATGGTTCTTATTTTTATAAATTTGACTCAGTTCACTATATGTGTGAGATATGAGGCCTTTATCAGAGAAATTTACCTCAAAATTTTTTCACAGTTGCTACTGCTAACTGTATTTCCCTCCATTGTATACCTCCATTTATTCTATTCTCTTTCTCCTTTCACCCTGTCCCTCCTCAAAAGTGTGTTGCTTCTGACTACCTCCTCATCCAATCTGCTCCCCACCATATCACCCCTTCCTCTTCTTTTATCTTCTTCCCCTTCTGCTTTGCTGTAGGATAGGATAGATTTATATACTCAGTAGTGTGTGTATGTTATTCCCTCTATGAATCAACTCTCATGAGAGTAATGTCCATTCACTTCTCCTCATCTCCCCCTTCTTGCGCTCCACTGTAAAAGTTATTTTTTTCTTGATTGTTTTATGTGAGATGTTTTACCCCATTCTGTCTCTCCCTTTCTTTTTCTCCCAGTACATTCCTCTTTCAACCCTTAATTTTATTGTTTTTAAATATCATCCCTCCATATTCCACTCACACTTCTGCCCTCTGTGTATATATACTCCTTCTCATTACCATACTAATATAAAAGGTCTTATGAGTTACAAGTATCATTTTCACATGTAGGAATATAAACAGTATAACCTTATTAAGTCCCTCATGATTACTCTTTCCTGTTTACATGTTTATGCTTCTCTGGAGTCTTGTATTTAAAAGTCAAATTTTCTATTAATTTTTAATCTTTTCATCAATAATGTTTGAAAGTTCTCCATCACAATGAATGTCCATCTTTTTCCCTGAAAGATTATACTCAGTTTTACTAGCTATTTTGCCCTCCAGAACATCATATTCCAAGCCTTCTGATTCTTCAGAGTAGAAGCTACTAAATCTTGTGTTATCCTGACTGTGGCTCCACAATACTTGAATTGTTTCTTTTTGTGTTTTTGTGATATTTTCTCCTAGACTGAGAAACTCTGCAATTTGGCTTTCGTATTCCTGGCAGTTTTCATTTCAGGAGGGGATCAGTGGATTCTTTCAATTTGTATTTTTCCTTTTGATTCTAGGTTTTTGAGGAAGTTTTCCTTGGTCATTTCTTAAAAGATCGTATCTGGGTAGTTTGTTTTTGTTTTTGTTTTTGATGTTGTTTTTGTTTTTTAACATGGCTTTTGGGTAGTCCAATAATTTTTACATTATCACTTCTACATCTATTTTCCAGGTCATTTTTCCCAATGAGATATTTCACATTGCCACCTTTTCTCCCCCCCCCCCCCCATTCTTTTGGTTTTGTTTTATTGTTTCTTGATTTCTCATAAAATCATTAGCTTCTATTTTGCTGCATTTTAATTTTTAAGGAATTATTTTCTTCAGTGAACTTTTGAACCTTTTTCATTTGGCCAGTTCTGTTTTTTAAAGCATTTTTCTCCTCATTGACTGTTTGGACTTCTTTTACCATTTGGCTTAGTCTGTTTTTTAATGTTTTATTTTCTTCAGTATTTTTATTTGCTTGTTTGTGTTTGTCTGTCTCCTTTACTTAATTGTTGACTCTTTGCTCAGGATTTTCTTTTTTTCTTCTTTTTCTTTTTTTTCTCCTTCTTCTTTTTTTTTTTTTTGGAGGGCAATTGGCATTAAGTGACTTGCCCAAAGTCATGCTGTTGCAGGATAGGTTTTGGGGGATTTCTAATGAGAAATCCTTCCTAGGTTCACGTCTGAAAAGAATTACCAGCTCAGCTGCCTTTTGGTAGATTTACAAAAGTTTATTGATTCACAGGACAAAAAGGGGTAGGGTGAGGAAACCAGGCTAGGAAAAGCTCACAAGGGGCAAGGAGGGAGTTAGAGAAAGTTTGGAAGTTTGGAAGTTTGGAAGTGTGACGCTCTGCAGCGGTCAGATGGCCTACTAGAATGCCTACTTGACCTGACAGAAAAGGTAAGAGCTACCAAGGTCCATCAGCAAAGTTCTAAGGGCCCCAGGGGCATTTTTAAAGATACCAAGCTGTCAATCATAAGTTCATTAAGCTAATGAACTGTACAAAGGTGGAGTTAGGGAGGAACCTGGGAGGAGCCAGGGCGTGACTAATACTTAAAGGGACATGCACCCTTGACATCAACTGCACATGTGTTTTACCCATAATACACTGGGACAAACAGCACGAGGGAAGGGGCAGGGGGTGTGGTTTGAGCCCTGTAATGTCATAAGGTCGACCAGCGGTCACAGATTTGAGGTCAGGTCAGTGAGATGTTCCCATCTTGATTTGCAAGTGGATGGGTTTAGTTTGCTAGGACAAAAGGAGGTAGTACCTCGAATGAAGAGTTAATGGTTTGAGAGGAAATACCTTTAGGCTGGGGCCAAGACAAGTATAGCTGAGGGAAGGGGAGAAACAATTAAGAAATGTGGCTTTTACAACTTAACACAACTGAATTAAAGTTACCCCAATATATACTACATAGGCCATTCAGCAGCTCTTCAACACGGCTAGTAAGTGTGTCAAGTGTCTGAGATGGATTTGAACTCAGGTCCTCCTGATTCCAGGGCCGATACTTTTTCACTACACCACCTAGCTGTCCCTCAGGATTTTCTTGCATCACTCTCATTTCTCTTCCCAATTGTTCCTCTACCTCTTTCACTTACTTTTCAAAATCCTTTTTGAGCTCTTCCATGGCCTGAGACTAATGCATATTTATCTTAGAGGCTTTGGATATAGGATCTTTGACTTTGTTGTCTATTTCTGAGTGTGTATTTTGATCTTCCTTGTCACCATAGTAATTTTCTACAGTCACAGGGTTTTTTTTTTTTTGTCTTCCCATTATTTGTTTGTGTTCCTGGCTTATAAAACAAAGTTTTAACTCTTTGTTAAAGTAGGGAGGGATCTACTTCCAGAGTGGAGGGTGCATTGTCTCAATTTTCAGGGATTTTGTGAAGCTACCTTCAGAGATATTTCCAGGGACAGTAAGAGTTCAGTTCTTTCAAAGTGATAAGATTGAAAGAGAGGTGTTTACTATTCTCCTGGCCTATGCTCTGGTCTTAGAGGTCACAAACACTCTTTTCTGTTCTGGAACGGTGAAGATGCCCCCATTGCCCCCCAAGAGTGGATGAAAGCTCTCTTTTGCTCTTGATTGTCCTGACCCTGAGACTGCCACCCAGGTCTGTGACCTACATCCAAGTATGGGTAAAAACAATAGAGTCATTCTCCAGGGCTAGCGAAAAGACCATTGTAATCTCCTTCTGAAAACTTCTTTGATCCCCTTACTGCCTGTGAACTGAGAGATCCAGAAGTAGCTGCTGCTCCTGATTCAGTCACTTCTAAGGCCTGCACCTGGTTTGTTATGGTTGGGGCTATTCTGCTGTGACCTGCACTGGACTGTACTACACTCTCACTGGGGGGAGACAGACCTTTCCTATTGATCTTTTAAGTTGTCTTTGGCATCTGTGGACTGAGAGGTCTGGAAATGTCCACTGCTGCCACTGATGGCACTCATTCAGTTGCCTTGAGACCTGTTCCTAGTTTCCTCAAGTCCAGTCTGTGCTGGACTATCCTCCTCTCTCACCCCTTTGCAACAGACCTATCCTGCCATCAAGTTGGGGTTAAGTGACTTGCCCATTCATCCCATTCTTGAATTGGAAATTTGTGTCATTTCATCTTTTTGTGGATTCCTGCTCTAGATTTTTTTTTTTGCTTTTTAGAGGGGGGAAGGTAGGGCAATTAGGGTTAAAGGACTTGCCCAAGGTCACATGGCTAGTAAGTATTAAATGTCTGAGATCATATTTGAACTCAAGTCCTCCTGACTCCAGACCTTGTGCTCCATTCACTGTGCCACCTAGCTGCCTCTAGAATTGTTTTAGAGTCATTTTTAAAGGTATTTGAGGGGTTTAGGTGAGAGTTTAGGTCAGTCCCTGCCCTTACTTTGCCATCTTGACTCTGGTTCCCTAGTGATTGTTTACTTCCAGTAGAACTTTCCTGTTTGTATCTCTTAAAAATCCTTTCCTTTAGAAGCAAATGGGTCCATCTCTATGGATGCTCAGGTATGGCTGTTTAACTCTATCATTCACCATTTAAACTGACTAGCATGCTTCATAAATACATATAACAAAAGGAGTTAAAGCTTATTAATATGACAGTTTTCACTGGCACTGGAGACTGGGGCTCAAGGTCACAAAACAATCCATATGGGAACAGAGCACAACCCCACCTTTGAAAAAAAAAAGATGCATTCTTCTCCATAAAACTGAGGATCTTTATATTATTTTAATTTATCTAAGAATATAATTGTTAATATGCTTATAGGTTATTGATTGGTAAGAAAAAAACATAATTGCTAAGATTTCCAACTTTTCCAGTGGACTAGGGATTTTTAAGTTCTGAAATACTTGTAGTGCCTATTCTTTCAGTAGGAGTTGGACCTTTTCGTAATGCTTTTTGTCTAATTTAGTCTTTGAGTAAGTGTGAAGTAAACTGTACAATACTATCACTCTGACAAGTTTTACCTAAAATTAAAATATCATTTATAAAATAGTAGTTTAAAAGGAAAATATGCAAATGAAATAAATTAACTTCCATCTGCATTTGTTGACCCAAAATAATCAGAGAGATTTGAAACAGTTTAACTGAAACCTGAGTTTATCTACTGACTCCTATCAACTTGCCTCAGAATGTTAACACAGCACTATTGAATTAGATCAGTCTTCATTAGCATGTTAATCAGAAATAATAAAGAACTGTGAATTGAAGCCCCAGGGGAATTCATGAGACTGTCTTCAATATTTATAGGCACCTGCTGTAGTCTTTAGAGTTCTAGAATGAGAGAACAATCAGTCTAATGCCTTTTTTTTTATTCAATGACATGGTAAAACCATCTATGATTTCCAAACTCTCCCCATCTCCTATTTTTCTGGAGGAAGGGGGGGGTGGAGCATTCACCATGGAAGGAAGGAAACAAGTGTTTTTTAAAGTTCTACTATATCCTAGTAATAATTCTAAGTGCTTTGCAAATATCATCTGATTTTAACAACTCTAGGAATTAGATGCTATTATCATCCCCATTTTATACTTGAGAAAACTGAGACAGAGAGAGGTTAAGTGCCTTGAACAGGGCCACCCAGCTAGTAAGCCTCTGAGGTCACATTTGAACTCAAGTATTCCTGACTGCAGGGCATGCCAATTTATGTTGTGCTACCTAGATTCCTCAAGAACACTAATTATAATCTGTGTCTCAAGTATCAAGTACAACCTTAAAGTACTAAAACAGAACTATAAATATAGAATGATAATGGACCATAAAGATTATTTAGTATAACTTCTTCCTTTTGGAGTGGAATGTACTGAGGTAGACTTGCTCTGGGTTATAAAGGAAGTAAATGGAATAATATAGAATAGAGCCTGGGGCCTCTGACTCCAAATCCAGTAGATTTTGCATTGCACAATGCTATCTTTACAAAATGACCTACAATGACTCTTCCAGGGACCTAATATCATCAATCACTCAACTGTGCTTGTGAGTGTGTGTGTGTGTGTGTGTGTGTGTGTGTGTGTGTGTGTGTGTGAGTATGTGTGTGTGTGGACAGGTCAATTCTCAACTTTTGCAGGGATAATGTTCCTAAAAAACAACCTGAAAGTAAAAAAAAAAGAACACTGATACATTGAATCTATAAAAAATAGAGGTTTTGCATGACTTCTACAAGCTATAATATTTTGCTAGAGATTGCTGAAAACATACTTTTCTGCATATTATTCTTTATTTTAAAAAATTAACTCTGACCACATGTACTCTTACTGACACAATAACCATGAAATAGCCCATAAAATGCATGAAGAGAGGAGAGACAACATCTAATAAAACAGAGGCAGGAATATGGATGTCAGAAGAATCCCAGGTCAAAAGGATAAAGAGGGAACCTGCCATCTCAAATCTCTATTTTTGCTTCATGGTGGAAATGTTCTCCAAAGAAAAGCACATGACACAAAATGTATCCCAATTCTACCAATTTAGCTGGACACAGCTTTTCATGGTCCCTAAGCTGTTGCTGGACCCTGGAGGTGTGGGCAGCATATTATATTGGTTAGATGGTTAGATGCTTCCATCATGCTTTTCATTCTATTGCACATAGCAATGAATGTGTGTAATTGCCAACAAAAAAAGTTAAAACATGGTTACCAATAGAATCATGGGTCACAGGAATACTTGAAGTTGCAAAAGCTGAACATGGTGATGTTGAAAAATGACTACATATATGTTTGTATATTGATACATATTTTATTTAATTTTTATTACAATATTTATTTTGGTAACCATCTATGTTAATAAAGCATATTTTTTTTCAGATATGCTTTGAATTCCAAAGCAGGGTATATAGAGAAGAGTGTTTCTCCAATTTTTTTGCCTCCAGATGCTCTCATATCAGTCATCAAAATGTAGGCAGCATAAATTGTAGGTAGTTTTTTTCCTAGTGATATTATGTAGAAAATTGACATGTTTATCCAGGCAAAGAGAGTTGGAGAGTTGTTCAAAGATACATTGATCAGTTTCAATGGGAAGATTTAAAATACCAGAGTTCTTTAATATTATTATTCTTATTTTTTTTTTCTTTAGAAAACAAAGTTCTTGTTTAATATGCTTTTGTGGAAGGATGATAGAATTTTAAAACTAAGAACATGGGTTTCAGTCTAATCTTGACCTAATGTTTTCTTAAGCAAGCATTTAACTTCACTGAGTCTTCATTTGATCTGTAAAACCAAGATTTAAAAAGTTGACCACCACCATTATAGGTTTGTCCTGGAGAACAAAGAAACAATGGATTTAAAAAATCAACTTGTAAACTGGAAAGTTCCATGCAAATACAAGATAACTATGTTCTTATTATTATCTCAATTCCCTAAATTCTCTCTAAAAGTAATCCACATTAAAGTATAGACAGAGAGGAGAAATGTAATTAGGGAAAGGGTCACTGAAGAACAATGAGGGTTATAATGTGCAAAGTAATATTGTAGCTAGTTCTTATTTAATCTAGAATTATCAAATATTCTTTACTTGTAAAGGGCTCTGAAAGGGTACTGTTAGATATAACTGCGAGGTTTAACAAACAGAGACTATGAATAGTAAATCTATTTAAACAGTGAACAACTGAGAAAAACTAAGAACCTTAATGGATATGTGTTATTTAATGTATGTAGATATTTAAAATTATATCATTAAGTTTCACAAAAAAATGTACATTCTCTTTTGTAAAATCATAATTCTAAATAGAATTTTTGTTCTTCTAAACTCAAAGGACATAATCATCAGAATCTCTAGCTCTTATTTTCTCTTTAGAGGTGAAGTTGAAAAGAGATTCCAACATACATTGCCACTTTGACCTGAACAGCAAGCTCTAAATTATAACAAAGCAAATAAGACCATTAAAAATATAGTACACCTTCCAGATGCATGTTTAAGGGTCTAATAGGAAAACAGACAGTCCTTATAAATGTTTCATACAGTGTAATCAAACATATCTGTTAAATATTTTACTCTAATGGCTTTTTTAAACACTATTTTTCCTTTACGTTCATGTATGTTTGTCATTTACACAGAAAGTGTGGGTGAAGCTAATTTGTCATTCCCAAATGATGTGGCAAATCCCAATGCCACTACCATTCAGGGACTACAGTTCAATTTAAAGAGCCACTTAACTCATTAGGAAGTCCATTTTTGTATTTCATCAAATACGACATATTTCAGTTATCAAAATTTCTCAACTTTGATGAGAATATTATATAGAGTTAGTTTATTCTTTATGACCTCTTTCTCCACCACCCACATACTTTACATCCAGCCATACTTGATATCAATACTGAGTAACCTTGGCCCCAAAAACTAACCAGTAATATTAAAGACATATAAATGTAAATGCTTTATGGAAGTTCATTGATCACAAACTTGAAGCATTGCATTTTATGTGCCATTATTTTTGTGTGACCTGTTTTGGCACCTCAGGATGCCTATACAGCAAAAATGAATGACAAATGAATCTTAAGAGCCTGTCTCAATTGAATGTCCCTAATGTCTATACATGTCCACCTCAATTCAAAATTGGCTTCTTCTGTACCTACTAACATTCCTAAGTAGTTAATTGTGCTGCAGAAATAAAATTTTTAAAAAGTCCATTACTGTAGAAAAGCTATAACTGAGGAGACAAGCAGCACCCAAGGAAGTAAGCAAATAAGAGTGATCAATTGGGAACCCAGCAGTTGGGGGAAAGCGGAACTTTTTTTTTTTTTCATCTTGGCTTGAATGACTAACATCTCTTTGATGTGGTTGCTACTTCCAGCAAAGTGGTTTGTAACCTATTCATGTCTTTTCATCACATACATTGCCCAAATGTTCTTATGAATCTACGGTGAGGGTTTCCTTTAAGAACTATTAGTCTTTCTTTAGGTCTCCACACTATATAAGTGGGATTATTAGACCTAGAAGGGAGTTTAGAAAGAAACAAGTGCAAATCCATGATTTTATACATAAAGAAATTGAGATTCAGAGAACTTAAGTGACTTGTCCAGTTTCACTAGCAAAGTCTAAAGTGGGTTGTTATCCCAGTTCTTCCTGACTCCAGGTCCAGCACCCTGTACCCAGTTATAACATACAGCCTGTCTGTTATTCCTTATCCTCACTATATGACTGCCCCACCTCTTCTGCCACACATAAATCATTTGAACAATAACTTGGGGGTTGGGTCTATTTATAACCACTCTATGACTCCCTCTCTCCCTTTGTGTGACCCACAATTGTGATTCTCTAGAGACTGTGACATTCTATTAGTCATAGCCATTTGTTTCCAGAAGAATATCAGTATTGGAAAGATTCATTTGTTACAAGTTGAAACTTGGTTTTGAAAGTATTGCACAATTTTGCAAAAGCAATTTAGCCTATTTCCTTCTTTCTATTCATTTCTCCATTCAGTTCATTTTTCATTTGCATTGTCTCTTCAGGATACATGTGTTTATGGATAAGTTCAATGGATTTTCTATCTCACTATATATTATAATATAGACCAAGTTATCTCTTATCCATTTTTACCCCATATGTATTGTTAAGCCTTCATTTAGAAGGATCTCTTAAATTTCAGAGATTCATGAAATCTGAATAACACTGCCTTTAGAAAAGTAATAATTAGTGGAACTAATCATTTAGAGGGATTTCCTCTTCCATTAGACTCCATGATGGTGGCAAGTACCTTTATATGACATGTTTCCTGTTTTAGGCCTCATTTAATTTTAATGGAGGACCACAACACAAAGTTGCAACTACCAAAGTATCAAAGAATCTCACAGTTGGTAGGACATGAGAGACTGCTTTGTTTAATTCGCATCTGAACAAGAAATTCCTCTACACCATTCCTGAAAAGTGATAACCCATTTTTTTCTCATATCTTATGACAAGAAAACTACTACTTCTTACGAGACAACCCAAATCAATTTGGGGAAGTGATAATTGTTAACATTTTTTTTGTTTGTTCATTCATGTTTTGTTCCCCTCCCTCTTCCATAAATTTCAGTCTGCCTCTGAAGTTTTTTATTAAATAATAAGAGTTCTATTTTCTTAGACAAATCAGAACAAGTCTAGTGCCTTTTAAAAATGACAGGCTTTTATATACTTCAATAAGTCAAGTCAACATACACTTATTAAGTGTTCATTACACGCCAGGAACTGTAACTCAAGCCCCTAAGAGCTTAGATTCTCTTGGGATGGAGATATGAGAACAAAATATTAACAAAGCGAAAACAATTCAATTCATAGAGGTGAGGCCATGACGAACTTGGAAGTGGTGGTCAGGAAATGTCTCATGTAGGATGTGGTACTTGAATTGAGTCTTAAAATAAGCTAGGGAATTTCTTAAGCATGAGAGGAAGTCTGTGCAAATGCATAGAGATGGGAGATGGACTGCTGTGAGTTGAGAACATCACATAGGCCAGTTTGACCTGAATACAAGATACATAAAGCAGTAAGATGTGTACAATAAGCTTAGATAGGTAAGCTAGAGCCATCTTGTACAGCACTTTGAGTGACAAATGGATGAGTTTATATTTTATGCATTTGTGCTTTTTTATCAAGGGTGAAGAATGATCATAGCTATGTTTTATGAATTGAATTTGGTAGAGGTAGAGAGCTTAGATTGGAGAGCAGAGAAACTAGTTTAAAGGCTACTGAAATATTCAAGGAAGGAGGTAATGAAAGATAGAAGACAAATGATAGCTGTGTATACAAAGGGAAGGGGACAGATGTGAGAAGTATAGTAGAGAAAGAATCAAAGAAGGTTTGAAACTGATTAGATTTGATGTATGAGAGAAGAGAAAATATTAAGAATGAATTCAAGGTTGTACACACATGGTATTTAGAAAAATCTTATCCTAGAAGTAGGGAAATTAAGACAAAGGAAGGGTTTGGTTGTAGAGAAAATCATTTTTTTTAAATTTTGGACATATTAGATTTGAGGTATCAATAGAATTAGAAAGAAGAAAATTTCAGAGCCACCCTTTTAGGTTTGAAAATGTCCAATAGGTAGTTGGTGATGTGGGACTGAAACTCAAGAAAGAGACTAAAGATGTCTCTGAAATTACATATTGGTCAGGGATTTATCCATGTTGTTGCTAAGTTGTTTCAGTAATGTCCAACACTTCATTACCCCATTTGGGGTTTTCATGGCAAAGATAGTGGAGTGGTTTGCCATTTCTTTCTCCAGCCTTTTTTTTTTTTTTACAGATGAGGAATTGAGGCAAACAGGGTTAAGTGACTTGCTCACAGTCACACAGACAGTAAATGTCTGAGGCCAGATTTAAAGTCATGAAGATGGGTCTTCCTGACTCTATGCCCATCACTCTATCCACTTTGTCACAACTTACAAAAGTTGGCTAGCTAACCAAAAAAAGAGATTACAAAGAGATAAGAAAAGATGATAAAGGATGAGGCTCTAGGAGAAACTCACACATAGCAGCTAGGATCTGGATGAGAATACAATAACATTACTTGATAGGTAGGAAATAAACCATAACAAAGTGATACCAAAAAAGCCGAAAGGGAAGGGGTGGTGGTGGAGGAATGATAAACAGTGTCAAATATTGCAGACATCAAGAAGAATGGATATTGAAAAAAGGCTTTCAGATTTGACACTTAAGAGACCACTGTTCATCTTTGTGCAATTTTTTTTTCTGATGATTGATAAAGTCAGCTGACAGGTGACAAGGGAATGGAAAGTAAATAAAGTAAGGAGTTAGTTAACCTTATAGAAGAATACTTCTAGTAATTTGACTAGGAAAAAAGAGAAGTGATATGGGGTAATAACTTAAGGGTCTGATAAGATCAAAGGAAATTTTAATACCTTTTTTTTTTTAGGATTAGGGAGACTTGGTTATCTTTGCAGGAAGCTCTGAAGAACAGTTAATTGTATAAACAAGATGACAGAAGAGTCAGAATGGGAGGAGATCAAGGGCACATGATCCAGTTTTAAATTTCACCACTGGAACATGCTGACTATGTGAAGTTTATTCAATCTCTCAGTCTTAACAAGGGTGGGGAACCTGTGGCCTTGTGGCCTCATGTGACCCTTTAGGGCAGTGGTTCTCAATCTTCCTAATGCTGCTACCTTTTAGTACAGTTCCTCATGTTGGGTGATCCCCCAACCATAAAATTATTTTTGTTGCTACTTCATAACTGTAATTTTGCTACTGTTATGAATCATAATGTAAATATCTGATATGAAAGATGTATTTTCATTGTTACAAATTGAACATAACCCAAATGTTGAGAATCTCTGATTTAGGTCCTCCAGTGTAGCCCTTTAACTTAATCCAAATTCACAGAACACTTCTGGTCTAGACAAACTTCCAAAACTAGAAATTTCTGAACCATTGTAGATTAGTGTCAACAAATGGATTTTTCTCCCTGAGACCTCCCTAAACCAGTGGATAACACATCTAGATTAAATATGCCCTAGAAGATGGAGAAGTGGCCTACAGCCAAATTTATAATTGGCTGAGCAGGTTCTGATCTCCATTTGTAGAGAGGGAAAGGGATTTACTCACTAAAACTTCCATATACAGATGAGATCATACGTGATAGTCCTCCACTCACAACTCAGTTAATATAATCACAGAATTTTGTCACAAATGATGAGCTTTTAATGTTATGCAAGGAATTTTATTTTATACACATATACACATGTAATTATGTACACACATATAGTATGTATGTATGTGTGTGTATATATATGTATATATATATACATATACACACACACACACACACACACACACACACACATATATATATATATATATATATACATAGATGTATATATACAGAGATGTGTTCTTTATAAGGTATAATCAAGTCTGAGTGAATTGGGAGGTATAACACATTTATCTGAGTAGAAATTGGTGGGCTATTAAAAGTTTAAGCTGCTAACTTTGCAGGCAGTCATAAGACCAGAGTCAGATATGGAAGAGACAGGTGCCTAACCACTCTTGGGGAGGGGGCTTCACTATTGACTCCTTCTCTTGTTCTTAGCCCCCTTCCATTAGCCATGTCTCTGGATAACATCTAATCAACTAACAGGCAACACTGTAGAGCTGGGATTTAGAATGGGAACACATGCTCCAGGCAGATGTGGATACTGAGGGCAGTCACACAAGAAAGGAAGTACCTTTGAGGAGCAGGACAGCAGAGAAAAGAGCTGGATTTGGAGAGAAGGCAACTCTAGAAACCCAGCTGAGCAAAATACTCAGTAGAAACACTACTACCAAGACGACCTGGGGCCTTATTCATCTCTACAAAAAGAGAAAAGCTCCTCAGTAACAGAAGTTGTGATTTTCCTTTGTCACATAGGTATACTACAGATACATTTCCATACCATTTTACTTTTGGAGCCCATTCTTTTAATGAATTGTGTGTGAGTATGTGTGTGTGTATATATATGTATATATATATATATATATATATACATACATAAATATAGATAGATAGATAGATAGATACACACATACACACACATA
>CM053582.1:237408700-237424381 GCA_028627135.1 Pseudochirops cupreus
CAATCATTCATCTATCCATCTATCTCTCTATTTATCCATCTATCTATGGTAGAATATTCCCTAGATTTATGGGAGGAATTTATTATGATTTATTATGATTACTCTTCCTATTATATTATCTCCATAAACATGCTTTTGCTATAGTTTCTACTGGCTATTAGAATGAAGCATACCTCTGAGGGTCCATGATCTATAATGGAAGGAGTGTAAAGCCATAGAAGTGACATCTAGAACCAGAGGTAGTTGTCACTCTCTGGGAAACACTCTCATGTTCTAGTGAGATGGCCCATTAAGGTATTATCTCAGAGGTGGTATTCTATGTATAGATATGTAAGTATATGTAAATGCATATATGTATGTATATTATGCATGTGTGAGTTTATGCATAGATATAATTGGGTTTTATTTTGTAGGAGCAAGCACCCTACCAGGCCCAGGATGGCTGCTAGCATAGGTTCTTTGATCTGCTTTTCAAAAGGAAAGTAACTCAAAAAGGGGTTAACAATCTTACTTTAATCAAACATATATCATTTACCTAGTTCAGGGGAAAAATGTCAGCACCCTGAACTTCAGAGAAAATAAAAACAGAAATTACAAGCAAACAAAAAATACAGACAGAGAAACAGACCAACAGACAGGACTTCCCGCTGTCTGACCATTACATCCATACCTAGTTACCAGAGAGAGAAGCACCAACATCTGGGTTTTTAAAGCCAGGGAGGCTCAACAGCTGCCCAGAGTATCATCCAGCTAAATCACACAACTCTTCCCATGAGTGAGCTCCAAAACAAAACCTCACATCAGGGTATATATAGCCTTCTCCAGGGTCAGAGAATATCATAACCCTTGTGACCCACTGCCCAATCACAAAGTAAGAAGGGGTGGGCATTCCTGAAAAACAAGCCTCACACCATGGGCTCCATGTGACCACATTCAGCCTATTAGGGGCCAGAGTATATTTTCAAATCAGGGAAGGTCCTCAAATTCCCTTAAGTCTATCAAAGGGCAGGGAAGATCTTCAAATTCCCATTCCCATTGTGTATTTTTAAATATTTTCAAAAATCTTTTTTGTAATTTAATCAAATTGTATTCAAGATTAGGACTTTATACTGGGGATTAAGAGAATAAGAAGTAATAGAAACTGTCGTAAAGCTGTGGAAGCCATGCTAAGGGAAATTAATATTATGCTATTATATCAATAACTCACTATTAATTTGTTAACTCTCCTTTTTCCTCCTATTTTTGTCAAGACTCCACTCCTTAAAAGGTCTGACAGTCTTTGAAGGGTGTGACTGAGTAAAGTGAACACTCCTAGCCCCCAAGGTATCTGCTCTTTAATTAATTTAGACTAAATCCCATCCAAATGGGACTCTCTTTTCTGTTTATAAAAAAGGATCCAGTTTGAGTTAGACCTTCCCCCAGGGAGTATGAGCTTTTACTTTGCTCCCTTCATTACAATTTGAGGTGTTGTTGTTGTTGTTGTTGTAGTTTCAGGTAACCTGATCTACAAAGGAGCAAACCAGCCAGTGGAAACTTGATTGAGACAGTTTGTCTTTCTAGTTAAGATTGCTAGCAACTAGCATCTCTTGGGAGTCAGACAGGAAAATGATTAGCCAATTTGTGAGTCAGCCCATTGCCTTCCCTCTTCCTAAAGTAATTGGGCAGAGCTAAGAACTCTTAGCCTACCTTCTCATTAAAATGTCCACCAATGTGGATTGCCATGGAAGATCCCAATGATATACTGTCAGACCAATCAGAAGGAAGACAAATAAATAAACTGGTCAGCTCTCCCTCTGGATCTTCTGAGTGTAAATGAATACTAGTCAATAAATCAAATTGCTCAGAATATGAATGAGCCTTTTGGTTTAAGCATGACGGTCTGACATCTTGACCTGTTGAATTAGTAGACAATGAAACCATGGTCTCATTCTGAGCAATCTTCTGTGGAGGATCAAATTTGAGTATGATTGTATTTTAGTAAAATACAAAGTCAACAGCAGTAGGAATTTAATAATTAGGTGAGGACTTTGTGTTGATTACTGACCATGTAAATCTATGAATCCACTGATCCTTTAATAATGATTCACTGCTGCCCTAAAGAGAAAGAAAGAGATGAAGATTAGATGGTCTCTCACTTCTTGAGAACCATTTACACGCTAGCAATTAATTAACATTCACAACAAGTGGGTTATACGCAAACCAACAATATGAACATGGGGCTCCCCAAAGATGAAGATCTATTCCCAGAACTGGACTCAGAGAGAAATTATAATTATATAAGCTGCTGTGAGGATTTCCTCTGACCTAAATTGTGCGTGTGTGTTTTGTTTTACAAGTAAAGTCTTCGTGAAATTCTATGGATTTCCTTAGAATTTTATTTTTGAAGGAAGATTCTGCAATTATTTTGAGAACTTTTTTTTTCTATCATTCCTTCCTACCCTTATACAGAAAAACTATTTCCACCTGAATAAAACATATACCAGTATGTAAAGGAAGCCCCCTGAAGTTTATGTTGAGCATAAATAGTCTGCTTCAGAGACTAATAATTAAAGGAGGATTTTGCAAACAAGAAAGTAAAAAAAGGATATGATTATTGTATGCTCAACTGAAATCTACCAATGTTTAAGTACAGGAATTTCAGTGTACCTGTAACATTTCAAAAGCAATTGTATAAGAGGCTACCAATGTCATCTGATGATTAAGTTCTGCTGATAGGACCTCATTGGTTTCATCTCATAGCTGTCATGTGACCACTGGCAACTCGTTTTATCTTTCTCAATTTGTTTCCTCCTCTATAACATGGGGACAATGATACTTTCCCCATATAGGTTGAAGGATTGCTGTAAGGTAAGTGATTTGTAACCTTAAACTATATAAGTATCAATCATTAGAATCAATCATCATAATCATAAGTATTAGGCAAGTGATTTATGACAAAACTTAAATGGAAAAAATAGCATTTTAAGGTTTTTATTGACTTTAAATTTAGACTACCACAATTACCAATATCATCAAGGTTGAGAAATTGATTTCAATAGCAGGAAAGTAACAGCTATTGACATTAACCACAATGAGGGCAACACCAACATCTTCAGGGACTGCCTATAGTTAGAATATATAGACTTATATAGCCCATGCTTCTAGACCAGTTTTCTTAAACTGGCTATTATAGAGCTGACTATGTAAAAGAATGAAGAGGAAGAGGGTCAGGCAACATGTTTGTGGAAGAGAGTACAGCTCCTGGAGGAGTATGGTTACTTGAATGCCTTTCCTTGAGAGTATGTGTCAGTATTTCACTGTATTATAAATTCCTATTGAGAGTTTAATGCCATATATTGTAAAGACATTGGAGATTTGAAGGTATAATTGTGTCCAAGAGCTAAGTATCATACCATAAGGTCAATACGAGCTGAGTTATTGACAACAAATTCTAACTCCTTGTTTATTTTGAGGGACTTGCTTGTATGAGACATCATAGGATCCTCATAGAAAGATATTATAAGACCCTGACTTCCCTCCCTCCCTCCCTCCCTTCTTTTCTTCCTTCCTTCTTTCCTTCCTTCCTTCCTTCCTTCCTTCCTTCCTTCCTTCCTTCCTTCCTTCTTTCCATCTCAACTCTAATGACTACACAGATACTGAATACAGTAAGTATTAAAAAGTAAAAACACATTCAACACATTCACACTTTTTTCTTCCTCAATCTTAAGCTTTGGTATGCATCAAAATAATTTCATAAATTAAATACTGCTAATTTCTAATTCATAAAAAATACCCTATTTGTTAAAGCAAACTCAAGTGCACAATAAGGGAATAACAGTATAATGTAGAAAATCACTACATAATACCAAGATCTGTTTTCTCAGTGAATACAAAGTAAAACAAAATAAAACAAATAACCCAGAACACCAAGCCTTTTCCTTCTGAGACCATAGTTTCATTGTTTACTAATTCAACAGGTCAAGATGTCAGACAGTCATGATTAAACCAAAAGGCACATATTCTGAGCAACAAATCTCTGCTTCAGTGGAATCCAACTAGTGTAAACGAGCAGCATTCATTATCAGTGTCATCAAGAGACAGGTTTCACACAGAAAAGTATTTCATCCATTTGCAATGAATTTTCAGGATGAAGGAGAGGGGGAATGAGAGAATGATAGCCAAGGGATAAATGCACATATTTACACCCAGACTTTACAAAGACTTTGGAAAAATATTTAAAATTTCTTTGTGAGTAGATCAGAGGGAAAAGGAACAAGGGAGAAACAAATTGTAATAAACTTGAGTTTGAAAAACATTTGGTTAGCGGGGGATTGGAGGTGTTGCCTAAACTGATTAGACTATCTGGAAAACACAATGATTTTATTCCATGCTTTGACTACTCAGTAATGAAACTCACAGGGCAGGAAATTATCAAGGATGCAATCATTTAAATTGTTTGATTTTCTGTATTTAAAAGGTTGTTTGTTTTTATTGTTACTGTTGCTGCCACTAAAGAACAGAAAATGCCCTGTAATTATGATAATAATAGTGAAAAATACTGTTTTGCATTTGTTTTTCACCTTGAGATTTTAAAATACTTTGCCTGAACTTGTATGATTGGATATCTCTGATTAACCCTTAATAGGGGATTATCTGTCCCTCTGTGTTTCAACTTAGTAGCATTTTGAGCAGGAGTCCTCAAGATGACAGGATCATGGAAAACAAGATTAAGTAACTGGAAGGCAAAGAAGGCAGGAAATGAGAAATCCATTTAATTGTTCAAGGCTAAACAATTAACTAGAGCTTGAAAACATCTGGAATTGGAAAGGGAGGACAATTGGGTCTTTAATTCAAAGTGCCAAATTTAAAAAACATTTAAAGGATCCTGGTAGCAATTTCAGTCTTTCAACAACATGGGAAAAAATTTTGCCTAGCAAGAATAATTAGTTAAAAGATTGAAAATTAATTTCATGGTCTTGTTCTTAACCTGTTGTTTATCACTCGCACATGGGAAACACCACAGTTGTAACCTCTTGGTGTCTATGTGTCTGTGTTCCTTCATATCTACAAATGAGAATACAATTCATATGACTTGCCTCAGATACCTAAAATAAAAAATAGTAGTTATAGCTCTGTGAGAAAATCCAGAAGCATCAACTACAGCTTGGGGGACAATTCACAACTGATAAAAGGTCAAAATAATTAAAATTCTCAAGATTCATGCAAACATTGGCTCAAGTATCCAAGAATGAGGGAATTATAACTGTTTGGTTTTGAGGTAAAGTTAGTTTCATCCAGAGGTTTCATTAGCTCTTGGTATGGGTATGGCAGAGCCCATAGGTACCTCTAGAAAATTGATAGCAGGTTGTTTGGGAAGGGAATATTTATTGAAAATGTCTTATTGGACCAGATGGATTGACGAGTAAATTTTAACAAACATTTAAAGAATAATTGTTTCCAATTCTATATACACTCTTTGGAAAAATAGGCAAAGAACTTCTACTAAATTCCCTTTATAACACAGATATTGTCCTAATATCTAAACCAGGAAGAGTTAAAACAGAAAGAAAATTCTAGATCAATTTTCATAATGAATATTGATATAAAAATAAACACATGAAAAAAGGAGAGATTATGGCAATGTATCAAAAAGATCATGGTAGGACTTTTACCAGAAATGCAGGGCTGGTTCAATAGTAAGAAGACTATCAGCATAATTGACCATATCAATAATAAAACCAAGAGAAACCATATGATTATCACCATGGATGCAGAAAAAGCTTTGGGCAAAATGTAACCACCATTCTTATTAAAAGCACTAGGAAACATATAAATAAATGGAGCTATCTTTAAAATAATAAGTAATATCTATATAATATCATGTAAGAGGATAAGCTAGAAGCCTTCCCAATAAGATCTATGGTTCAGTAAGGATGCCCTTTATCACCACTATTATACAATATTGTTCTAGAAATGTAAGCTACAGGAATAATAGAAGAAAAAAGAAATTGAAGGAATTAGAATAGGCAATGAGGATGCAAAAAATTCTTTCCAGATGATATGGTGGTATACTTAGAGAATCAACTAAAAAAGCTGGGGATTTTTTTTTTTTTGCAGGCAGTTGTCTCTGATAAAGGCCTATTTTTTAAATATATGGAGAATGGAGCCAAATTTCTAAAAGTAAAGGTTATTCTCCAACTGATGAGTGGTCATAGAACAGGAAGAGGCAGTTGTCAGACAAGTAAAAACTATCTATAGTCATATAAAAATGCTCTAAATCTCTATTCATTAGAGAAATGCAAATTATAGCTGAGGTTCTAAATTACATCTATCAGATTAACTGAAATGACAGAAATGAAAATTAAAAAATATTAGAAGGGATGTGGGAAAATTTAGACATTAATGCACTTTTGGTGGAATTGTGAGCTCATCCAACCATTCTGAAGAGCATTTTGAAACTATTCCCAAAGCGCTATAAATCTGCATATACCCTGTGACCCAACAATATCAGTAATATATCTGTATTTCAAATGTGTGTGTGTTTAACGAAAAATTTGTATAAAAATATCTGTAACAGATCATTTTGTGTTGGCAAAGAATTGGAAGTTGAGGGGATTCTCCTTAGTTGGTGAATGACTGAATAAGTTGTGGTATACGATTGCTGTGCAAGAGTATTGTGATGTAAGAAATGACAAGCCGGACGCTTTCAGAAAAACCTAGAAAGACACACACAAACTGATGCAAAGTGAAGTGAGCATGACCAGGAGAACATTGTACTACAGAGATAGTCAATTGTAAATAACTTAGCTGTTCTCAACAATATAATGATCCAAGACATTTTGAAAGGACTTATGGCAAAAAAATGTTATCCTCCACTAGAGAAAGAATTGATGTAGTCCGAATGTAAAGCAAAGCATTCTGTTTCTCATTTTATTTTTTCACGTTGTTGTTGGGTTTGTTTTTTGTTTTGGTTTATGTTTTCTTTCACAACATAACTAATATGAAAATACATTTTCCATGATTAAGCATGCATAACTTATATGAAATCTCTTGCCATTGAGGGCAGTGGGGGTGAGAAAAGAAGGAAGAGAATTTGGAACATAAAATTTTGAAAAATGAATGTTAAAATTGATTTTGCATGTAATTGGAAGATATTATTTAACAAATTAAAAAAGAAAAGATTATGTATTACCTTTCCCATAGGGGTAGAAGAAACATCATGATTAAAAAAATTATATACCAAGTATGAGTCTTGAAATTACTGAATTTGAATTGTGCTTCAGGTAAAGCTAACCTATTAACATAATACATTGTCAAATCACAAAGGCAGAAAGATTTAACTGAATGGTTGTACCTTACCACACCAAATCAAGTATTTCACTAACTAATATCGTTAGCCAAATTGTAACACTTCAAAAAAAAACTGATTTACTCTATAAGATTAACCCTTATCTCATGGGTATCCACAGGTAAACATCAATGCAAAAACTCAAAGAACTACCAAGTAATGAGAAGACAGAACAACGATATTAAGGAAAACTGTTAGCTATATCCTTCAAGAGAAAACAAAATAAAAACACCTTAATTCTATTTTATTTTGTTTTTCTATCACTGTCAATTCTAAATCTGTACCAACCCTTACCCTGACCATTGACCATCAATACCATTAGTCTTTACTTAGACTAAATTTTAGTTTAAAAAAAAATCTAGAGGATCAATTTTCATTGGAACTGAATCTATATATTTTCTAAAACAATGGATCTCTAGAGAAAACAAAATTCAAGATATACACAGTAAATGTCATTAGAGTGTGTACCCAAGAAATTTTTAAAGGAATTTTATGATTAATTACTTAATACTCATAAAAGACGTGCTGACTGTTCCTCAAATTGACATAAAATGCAAAGACCATATTTTGATGATTGGCCTTCTAACATTGCTGTTGTGTAGTAGCGTGACTTGGGGTACTCAAAGGTATCACACAAAGGAAGATGAAAAGGCTCATGATTAGTGGCTGCAACATATAGTTGAAAAGGAATTTCAAAGAAGACCAGGAACAAAACATCTCATCAAGAATTGAATGATAGCAAAAGAAAATGAGAAGAGGTATTTAAAATGGCATTGCGGCTAGAGAGTTGGAATGGTAGTGAAGAAGTCAAATTCAAATCCTCCCTCAAACATTAGTTTTATGACATTGTTATTGTTGTTTTTCAGCAGTTCAGTGATGCCCAACTGTATGTGACCTTGTGGACCATAGCACACCAGGCTCTTCCATCTTCTACTATTTTACAAAATCTGTCCAAATTCAAATCCATTGTTTTGATGATATTATCTATGCATCTCATCCCCTGCAGTCCCCTTTTCCTTTTGTCTTCAATCCTTCCCAACATGAGAGTCGTTTCTAATGAATCCTATCTTCTAATTATGTAACCAAAATATTTAAATTTCAGCTTCAGTATTTAACCTTCCAGTGAATAGTCTGAATTAATTTCTTTAAATACTGATGTATTTGATCTCCTTGCAGTCCAAAGAACTCTCAAAATTCTTCTCCAGCATCACAGTTTTAAAGTGTTAATTCCGTGGCACTCATATTTGGTCGGATTGGTCAGACTCTCACAATAATACATTGCTTCTGGAAAAAAACATAGCTTTGACGATATGGATGTTTGTCAGAAGGGTGATGTCTCTTCTTTTAAAAAAAAGTATTTTTCTTTCCAACTGCAGGTAAAAACAATGTTTACCTTTCTTTTTTTCCTTAAAGTTTTGAGTTTCAGATTCCATTCCTCCTTTCCATCATCCCTGAGAAGGTGAGCTATCTGATATAGGTTATACATGTGCAACCATGTGAAACATGTCCACATTTGTCATTTTGTGTAAGAAAAAATAGAAAGAAAGGAAGGAAGGAAGGTAGTGTGCTTCAGTCTGTATTCAGATAACATCAGATTTTTCTCTGGATGCAGATAGACTTTTTCATCATGAATCCTTTAGGATTGTCTTGGATCATTGTATTCCTGAGAATAGTTAAGTCATTCACAGTTCTTTATACAGTATTTCTGTTACATGTGCAATATTCTCTTGGTTTTTCTCACTTCATTTTGTATAAGTTCATGTAAGTCTTTCCAAGACTTTTCCCCGCTGAAATCATCCTGCCTGTCATTTGTTATAGCACAATAATGTTCCATTACAATTATATACTACAATCTTTTCAGCCATTTCCCAATTGATGGACATCCCCTTGATTTCTAATTCTTAACCACCACAAAGATAGCTGTCATAAATATTTTAATACAAATAGCTTCTTTTCTCTTTTTTATCTCTTTGAAAGATAGACCTAGCAGTGGTATTACTGGATCAAAATATGTTGTCCAGATTTGTCATATCTTTTCCTCCAAGGAACAAGCATCTTTTAATATCATGGCTTTAGTTGCTGCCCACAGTGATCTTTAAGCCTAAGAATACAAAATATGACACTGCTTCCATTGCTTTTCCCTCAATTTGCAATAAAGTGATGGGACCAATTGTTAAGACCTGAGATTTTTTTTTTATGTTAAGTTTCAAGCCAACTTTTACACTCTTCTTTCATCCTCATCAAGAGGCTTCTTAATTCTTCTTCACTTTCTACCATCAGAGTGATATCATCTGTATATCTGAGACTGGAGATATTTCTCCCAGCAGCGTTAACTCCAGATTTTGATTCACCCAGCCTGGCTTTTTTGTAGGATGTACTCACTATATAATGTGACAATATACAACCCTCTTGTACTCCTTCTCCAATCTTAAACCAATCTATCATGCCACATTCAGATCTACTTGTTGTTTCTTGCCCTGCATAGAAGTTCCTCAGGAGACAAGTAACATGACTTCTACTCCCACCGATTTGAGGAGTTGCCACATTTTGCTATTGTCCACATAGTCAAAGGATTTGGTGTAGTCAGTGAAGCAGAAGTAGGTGCTTTTCTGGAACTCTCTTACTTTCTCCATAATCCTGTGAACATTGGCAATTTGATCTCTAGTTCTTCTGCCTCTTTGAAAACCAGCTTCTTCTTTTGTTAATTCTCAATTTATGACTTCATACAGGTCACAAATCTTTCTTGCCTTCAGTTTTGCATCTGTTCAATAGAGATAATAGTAGCACCTCTCTTAATAGGTTTTTGTGTGGGTCCAATGAACTTATACATGAAAAGTGTTTTGAAAGCCGTAAAATGAAATTTGAAAGCTAGTTGTGTTGTTGTCATTGTTGTTGTTGTTATGAACATGAGATAGCTATCAGACCGCCAGAGTGCTTCATTGAGAATGTTGTGATGTCAATAAGTAAAGGAAGGGGGGAGGGGGAGCAAAAATGGTGGAAAGGAAGCAGTAACTTTTCAAAGCTCCTCTAAGAATTCTGTTGCTAAATGCTACAAAGTGAATTTGAACAGATTTTAGAGTGACAGAACCCATTGGGAGATGAAACATGGCAGATTCCCAGCCCAGGAAATTGCCTACTCAGGTCTGGGCAGGGGGAACACGGAGCACACAGGGGCTGCACCAGCATGAGATCGGAGAGCAGACTACAGCAGGGTGAGAAGGAGCCCCAGCTAGCAGACTTACTCACCTCAAGGGCTATTTGCAGCCGTCTCACCAAAGTACAGAGGATCACAGGAGCTGGGTAAGAGAAAACCCAGGGCCCACAGCAGGGACAGCAGCTTCTCCTGGGGCCACCAGCCTGCAGCCTGAATGTAAAAATTACATATCTGAACTTCCAGGAGTCAAGATGGAGGAATAAAACCTAGCTGCTCTGATTTCCCCTTCCTGACTCAGAAAACTCAGAGATAAATGTCCCACCCAGAGTAAAATCCTGAATTAGTGGAAAGAGCCTCAGGTTTGGGAGTCACTGAGGAAGGAGGAAGTGAGGCAGTATGGAGTCTAAGCCCAGGAGGGTGGAGCCAGAAAGCACTAAGAACACAAGCCCAGGTGTGCCTTAGCACCACCTGGGGAATCAGCAGACTGCAGCCCTGCCCTGCCTCTGGCCTCCAGCTACTGAGCTGTAGCCCAGAGACACAGAGGTGGAAACCTGAAGTAGCCAGACCACCCCTCCCCCATAGGTTACTCTGTGAGCCTCAGTGTAACTCAGGGGAAACACTGAGAGTTCTGGCCTTGGGCTCAGTCTAGACACTCAGAGGCTATAGCTCATGAAGTTAACAACCAAACCCCTACCTCCCAGCATGAGAAGCTCAATACCTCTGCACCCCAGAAGCAGATACCCACTTTAAAAATTCAGGACATAGGCAATCACAGTGGGGAAGAAGGAACTTATGAAGTCTAGGACCATAAAATCTTTTTATAGAGAGCAAGAACAACGAAATTCAGAGGACAACATGGACTCTATACTCACACCAGAGACCACAGAAGTAAATGTGAATTGGTTTCAAGCCTGAAAATCATCCTTGGAGGACCTCAAGAGGGATTTTGAAAATGAAATTAGAGAGGTAGGAGATAAATTTAAATCTACAGTGACCAAATTGGAAAAAAATCTCATTGAAGAAAATAAAGATTTAAAAAGTAAAATTGGAGAACTAGTATGGGAGGTTGAAAATCTAACTGGAGAAAATACCTTCCTAAAAATGAAAACTGAATATATGGAAAAGAACCTTCAAAAACTAATTGAGGAAAATAATTTAAACTAAAACCTAATTGAGGAAAATAATTAGAATCAGTCAAATTGAAGCTGAGGACTCTATGATGCAGCAAGAGTCAGTAAAACAAAACATAAAGACTGAAAAATTAGAAGAAATTGCAAAATATCTCACTGGAAAAACAACTGACATTAAAACAATCTGAAAAGCAGATTCAGGAGAAATAACCTAAGAATTATCAGCCTACCAGAAAGCCATGATGAAAAAAAGCAGCTTGGACAGCATCCTCCAAGAGATTGTTAAAGAAAACTGTCTTGAGGTCCTAGAATCAGAAGGTAAAATACTTATCAAAAGAAGTCACCAATCTCCTCCTGAAAGAGGTCCCAAATTAAAAACTCCAAGAAATATAGTAGCCAAATTCCAGAGCTACAAGGTCAAGGAGAAAATACTGCATGTAGCCAAAAAGAAACAATTCAAATGTCATAGAACTACAGTCAGGATTACACAGGATTTAGCAGCTTAAATTAAATTAAAAGGTCAGAGAGATTGAAATTTGATATTTTGTAAAGCAAAAGAGCTAGGAGTACAACCAAGGATCAACTACCTGCCAAGACTGAGCATAATCTTTCAGGCACAGAGATGGTCATTTAATGAAATAAAGGACTGCCAGACTTTCCTGATGAAAAAGCCAGAGCTAAACGGAAAATTTGATCTCCACTTACAAGACCCAAGAAAGACATACAAAAGTAAACAAGGAAAACACACTCACACGTACACATACATGCACAGATGCACACATATGCACATATCTTGGGACTCAAAAAGAGCAAACTGTTTACACCCCTTTATAAGAAGCAGATACCAGTCAATATTAAAATTTGTATAAGTACTGAGACATTTAAAAGAGGTAAGGAAGGAAATTACATCCTGCTAAAAGGTACCATCGAGGATGAAGCAATATCATTACTTAACATATATGCACCAAGTGGTATAGCATCCAAATTCCTAGAGGAAAAGTCAAGGGAATTAGAGGAAGAAATAGATGGCAAAACTATACTAGTGGGATACCTCAGTAAACCCCTCTCTGAACTTGATAAATCTAACCTCAAAATAAACAAGAAAGAAGTTAAGGAGGCAAATAGGATTTTAGAGAGGCTAGACATGATAGATCTCTGGAGAAAACTGAATGGGGATAAAAAGGAATATAGCTTCTCAGCAGAATTTGGCAAATACTCAAAAATTGACCATGTGCTAGGCCATAATAACCTCACAATTCAGTGTAGAAATGCAGAAATATTTAATTCTTCTTTCTCAGATCATGATGCAATAAAAATTATATGCAATAAAGGCCCATGGAAAAATAGACAAAAAACTAATTGGAAACTAAAAAATTTAAGCCTAAAGAATGAGTGGGTCAAACAAGAAATTATAGAAACAATCAGTAACTTCATTCAGGAGAATGATAATAATGAGACATCATACCAAAACTTGTGGGATGCAGCAAAAACTTAGGGGAAGGTTTTTATCCCTGAACACATATATGAATAAATTTGAGAAAATGGAGGTCAGTCAATTGGGCATGCAATTGAAAAAGCTAGAAAAAGAACAAACTGAAAATCCCCAATTTAATACTAAATTAGAAATAATGAAAACCAAAGGAGAGATTAATAAAATTGAAATTAAGAAAACTATTGAACTTATAGATAAAACAAAGAGCTGGTTTTATGAAAAAAAAACAATAAAATTGATAGACTATTAGTCAATATGATAAAAAAAAAAGAAAGAAGAAAACCAAATTTCTCATCTCAAAAATGAAAAGGGTGAATGTATCTCCAATGAAGAGGAAATTAAAACAAAAATTAGCAATTATTTTGCTGTAACAATAATCAATTTAGCAGATACTTAGCCCTCAGTAATTTAGGGATAAGTGCGGAAGATGTGAGCTCTGTCTCCTGTTGCCGACCTGGCAGGAGGGGGTTGGCTGAGACAGGAGGCCAGTGTGTGTATATAAGAAGAGTTCTAGAGACAGAGACATAATCAGAAATGTTTCTCTTCGTGGCTCCTGGTGGAGGAAGAAGGATTGTCCAAGCATCTGGGAGCTGGGCCAGCTGCTCTGAGAAGTGAGTTGGAGTTTTCTTCAGACCAGAATCTGGTGAAGGCCACTTGGAAGGCTGAGATGGCTGCCTGGAAGGCCACCTGGAAGGCTGAGATTCCTTCTGGGTCCTTGGGCCAGCTGAAATGTCGGAGGCCTGAAGAAGCATGGCAAGGATAAACCTTTGTTGGTTTGTGTCTTGGTGGATCCTTGAGTTCCCTGCAACAGAAGTGGTGAAGGGTTTGAGATATGCTGGACCTTTGAATTTTGTTGTGTTCCAGGGACTGCCTGGAGGACTGAACAAGGACCTGGGAACTGTCTACCTCTGAGGATTGGACGTGGACATGGGAGCTGTCTGCCCCTGAATCCAGGTGACTGTTTGATGAATTCAGGTAGGAGCTGGGACCATGGAAGGGGATTCAGGGAATCAGAGGGACCACCACAAGTCAAGATGAAGAAAAGGCCTCCCCTTGGATGAAATTGAGGTTTGCTAGACACTGAGGGATGGAGGGTTTGTATAATTTTCTGACGACTGTATTTAGAGATTACAAATATGAATCTAGATTAGTGACTGATTAAGTTAGTGGTTGCCTCATGAGTGGAATATTGATTATTGTATTGTGAATTGATTGAATTATTAAGCAAAGAGTGTTTCCCCCTTAGGGAAACCAGATGATAATTCTTTTGTTATTTGTTCTAAATATTGTGGCCACTGTAGTGAAAAATGTGTGGCCATTCTACTGTTAAGCTGTTTTGAACACTATATTGTGATTTTCTGTGATAAGATGTAAGGTTTTGAGTATTATATTATGATTTGTTGTGAATGTTGGCCTTGATTTGTAACGGAATAAATGGAGTGTCCATTACACTGTGTAATCTGAACCTTTAAAGCTGTTCACAGCAGCATTCTTTTGTGAATCTGTTTGTGCATGGCATTACACTTGCCCAATTGTATGCATGTAAATTTGACAATCTTAGTGAAATGGATGAAGATTTACAAAAATATAAGTTGTCCAGATTAATTGAAGAGGAAGTAAATTACTTAAATAACCCCATCCCAAAAAGAAATTGAACGAGCTATCAGGGAACTCCCTAGGGAAAAAATCTCCAGTGCCAGATGGATTTACTAGTGAATTCTATCAAACATTTAAAGATAAATTTATAACAATACTTTACAAACTATTTGGGAAAACTGGTGAGGAAGGAGTCTTGCCAAATACTTTTTATGTCACATTTATGGTACTGATACCTAAATCAGGGAGAGGCAAAATGAAAAAAAGAAAATTATAGACCAATTTCCCTCATGAAAGTAGATGCAAAAATTTTAAATAAAATATTAGCAAAAAGACTACAGCAACTTATCACAAGAATAATACATTTTGAACAGATTGGATTTTTTCCAGGAATGCAAAGACGGTTCAATATTAGCAAAACCATCACTATCATTGATCATATCAACTATAATAACAGCAGAAACCATATGATTATCTCAACAGATGCAGAAAAACTTTTGACAAAATACAACATCCATTCCTATTAAAAACACTAGATAGTATAGGAATAAATGGAGTTTTCCTTAGAATAATAGGCAGCATCTATTTAAAACCATCAGCAAGTATTATACATAATGGGGACAAACTATAAGCATTTCCAATAAGATCAGTGGTGAAACATGGATGTCCACTATAACCTCTCTTACTCAATCTGGTACTCGAAATGTTAGCAGTAGCAATTAGAGAAGAAAAAGAAATCAAAGGAGTCAAGTTAGGTAAAGAAGAGACTAAGCTATCACTCTTTGCAGATGATAGGATGATATACTTGGAGAATCCTAGAGAATCAAGTAAAAAACTTCTTGAGACAATAAATAAATTTAGCAAAGTTGCAGGATATTAAACCCATATAAATCCTCAGCATGCCTATGCATTTCTAAGAAAGTCCAACAGCAAGAGATAGTAAGAGAAACCCCATTTAAAGTTACTGTAGATATTATAAAAT
>CM053582.1:237424881-237443206 GCA_028627135.1 Pseudochirops cupreus
ACTCATGGTTCTTCAGACCGTGATTTTTTTTTAAATCTCTGTGGGGCTCTGCTTCCAGAAGGGAGAGCTCTGTCCCAAATTGCTGGGGTCCTCCCGGCTGCTGTAGCTCCTAGGGAGAGGCTGGGAACTCTTCCTATATACTTCCAGCTGACTGGATAGCAAGGACTCCAAGACTGAGGCCCAAGACAGCAACTGGGATCCAGGCCGCTCAACGCAAGAGCTCTGGCCTGAGAACAATCGCTCAGTCCCCCTGCTGCCTGCAGGACACGGGCAGGAAGCTGCAACGCTGAGGCGGGTGCAAAACCTCTGCCTTTCACTTTTCCGCTCTGGAGGCCTTCTTTCCGGACTGCTTATCTCCCCCTTTCACAAATCCCACTCGCAGGTGCTGCTAAACCGCTCACCTGAGAGGCTCCTCAGCTCCTCCCGTCTAGCCGCCCCTGGGGCACAGCCGTGGCTTCAGGCCAGGCTGGTTTCAGTTTGCAGTGCTGATATGGTTCCTCGTAGCTGAGCTGACTTTAGTGGGAAGTATCTTTGTGTGCGTTTTCGAGTTCTAGGATTTGTTTAGAGTCCTATTTTATTGGTATTTTGGGGTGGCTATGTGAGAGCTGCGATATGTTGCTGCTGCTACGCCGCCATCTTGCCTCCGCCCCCCAACAATTCTTTCTTATGGCATAATAATATTTGATTATATGCCTGTACCAAAATGTATTATTCATTCTTAAATCAACAGACATCTGCTTTGCTTCTGCTTCTTTGCTAATAAGACATATGGCCATAAATGTTTGTGTGTATATGGGGCCTTTTGTAATAATAATGAAATTTAAAGATCCCATTGTGTTGCTAAACTAAGAGGTATTTAGCACATAGTTTTAAATTACGCCTGTGTTAAAGCGACAGAAGGTATGAACCCCCATTGTTTGCATAACAGGAAGGGGCTGAACAGGGAGGAGCAATACTCTATACAAGGAAAAGCCCCAGCTGGCAAAGGCAGAATTTCATGGGAACTTGTGGTAGATGAGCTTCTTCTGAGGGCCCACATAGCTGCTGAAGACTACTGAGAGCCAGCTGGAGCTGCTAAGGATACTGAGGATTTCCCAAGGGCCAGGTGGAGCTGCTGAGGACTTCTGAGGGCCAGTCAAGCTGCTGAAAACTCCTGAAGGCCATCTGGAGATGCCAGAGCAAGCATGACTGTGGTGTCAGTACTTTGTTGTTTGTGGCTTTGTTAAGCTTGACTTCCCTGGAATAGAGACTGTGAAGGATTTAAGATGGACTGGCCACTGTCAGCTTCAGTGTGGAACAGAAACTGCATGAAGAGCTGGACAAGGAGCTGGGAGCTGTCTGCCTTTGAACCCAGGTGACAGTTTGGTGAATTCAGGTAAGAGCTGGTACCATGTGCCTCAAGTCAAGATGAAAAGACCTCTCTGTACATACTGAGTAGTGACTGATCCTGATGTGAGGTTTTGCTTTGGGACTCACTTTGGGAAGAGTTGTGTGATTTGGCCAGATGAGACTCTGGGCAGCAGTTGAGCCCTACAGCTTTGAAAACCCAGATGTTGGTGCTTCCCTCTCTGGTAACTAACTAGATATGGATGTAATGGTCAGACAGCTCGAAGCCCTGTCAGCTGAATTGTGTTATTTTCTGTTGAGTAGTGACTGAAGGAATTGTAATTTATTTGTGATTGTACTTTGTGACTGAATTAAGGACTCTCTGATTGACTAAATGAATGTGCTATCCAGGGGTGGAGTACTTTGACTTTTGTATTTTTTGTCCATTAAAGAGGCAAGCCTCCTTAAGGATGACTGAATGATTGAGTTACTAAATGAATGTACTTTGTTCAAAACTATGTGATCACTCTGGTGAAAATTATGTGGCCATTTTAATGATAAGTTGTTGTGTGTGTTGTATTTTGATTTTCTGTGATAAGTTGTAATATTGTGAATGCTGTATTTAGATTTTCTGTGTATGTTTTGCCCTGATTTGTTATTGAATAAATAGAGTGTTCACTATATTACATAATCAGAACCTTGAAAGCTGTTCACAGCAGCCATCCTCTGGAAAGCTGCTCATGGGTGGAATTATGCCTTTATATCAAAGTTAAAGAGTATGAGCATTTTTGTCAATTAGGCTAATTTCTAATTGCTTTCTAGACCAATGCTACCCAGCAAGAATTCATTTGTGCACCTGTGTTTCCACAGTGCCTCCATTACTGACTATTCCCATCTTTTGTCAAGAAAAACTTCAGGTTTATTTTTATTTGCATTCTTCTCGTTATTCATGATTTGCAATAATCTTCCATATGATTGTTAATAAAATATGTGTTACACTTAATTCTCTATGAAAAAGATTACTTGATTGGGAGAAAAAGACTAGTTGGAATCTACTTCTTTCTCTGATGAGACTTCAGTGTGAAATATCTTAACCTTTCTGGATTTTATCTTCCTTAAAATTCCTAAACATCCTTCAAAGCAAAGGCCAAGTCCTATTCCTTCATGATGTCTTTTCTTTCCAACTTGCCCTTCAATGATTTCCCTCTCTCCTGAATTCCTGTAACACCTAGGATGGAGAAACATGCAATGTTAACATATAAATCTGATGGTTATATTTCTGTGTTTAACTATATTCCCTCCACAATTGTACAATGAACTCCTTGAAGACAGAAGCCAAATTTCCTTAAAAGTAAAATTCCCAGATGATCTTTCAAAGTGTCTTTGCAAATAGTAGGGGTGCATTATATATTTGGGTGAATTCATGTATGGATTGCAAGGCCTGTGTTTCATTATCTTGGTGGTGTGGGGTCTTTGAGGTGGTAATTAGGCCAAGCTACAGGTTAATGGCTACTAATGGCTTAACTTATTATCTTCTTAATGTTATTTGCACTCTAAAAAGGTCTAAACTCAGAAGAATGGAGCTAATGATAGAGACTTTTGACATTGAATAGGGCTGTTGGAAGAGATATATTGAACAAAGGAGCCTTTTGTCTATGCCTTACAGATCACATTACATAAGTTACTATCTGCTTCACATGTATGCAAGGCTGAAACAGGTAAACTAGTGCCCTGTTGATATTCACAATTCTATTTCCTATTAAAGGAATACGTGTAAGTAATTAAAGAACCAATAACTTTGCTTAAAATGGTTTAATTTGTTTTGAAAGATATCATTACCTGTTAGCATGAGTAGGTGGATGGATATGGTATTTAATGAAGATGCTGATAATGATGTTGGGGTGGTGGTAACAGTAATGATGATGCTTAAGACTAGGATGCATAATACTTCAAGTTCCAAGTGACTGGTAACCTATATTTGCTAGGTTCCTATTGATAGAAAAAGAGTGGGTGGAGGAAGTGAGGCTTTCTATGGTCATTTGTTAAAATGGCTTTTTAATGTTGGCACAAATTGTTTTTATGTCCTGGGTGTGTTGTAGAAATATAAACATAAATAAATCAAGTTGTTGAGCTTCTCTCAGCTCAAAAGTCAACGCAAAATTGAGAGCTACCTAAGAAAAAGAAAAAAAAATGATGTTCACCATTTTATATCTAAATAGTCTTACTCAGTAATTTTTTTCATTTGCATACAATTACTTAGCTATAGAAAAAGAGGTCCCCAAAGGTCAAAAGACACCTTTTTGCAAATGCAAAATTCCATTTGCCTAATAATTATGTTGTAACTTCAAAAGAAGAATTGTAGAAGAATAGTGATTAATGTGAGACCAGCTAGCAACACTTAAAAAATGAGACTTGATACATTATAATGAGGCAAAAAAAAAATAATCCAATTGGGAGTTAAGAGACTTGGATTCTAATATTAGCTAACTGCAGGATTTTTGGCAAATCCTTTCACCACTCTGGACCTTAGCTTTCTAATTTCTAAAATGATGATAGTTGGAATAGGTAACGTTTTTGTTACTGCATAGTTCTGAGATATTGGCACTCTTAAGATATTCGTAGTAGAAAATATGTTTTGTTTTGGTTATTAAAATTACATCCTACATGATACATTAAGGCTGACTGATAGATCAATGTATTATAAATATCCATTGTATCAAGTAATCGTTCATCTAGTAAGGCCTAACTCAAGCCCTATACCTTCTAGGAAGTTTTCCTCAAATATTGCTGCCCTTTATTATCATCTCCTCTCTTAAAAAGAAAAAAAAATCAAAACCTTTCACTTATATCTGTATCACCCAATTTAGCATTTATGCTGTCTTCAACTAATCTTTAATCTTAAACTTAACCCTTAATTGGACTGTATGAGGTGTTCAAGGAGGACTAGAACCTCTAATATGAGAGCTTGTCCAGCCATTTTCAGGGCTGCTCATTTACCTTTGGAGGCTATCTGGCACTCAACTCTCTGTGGCTCCAAGAAGCTGTATCATGTGCAGTAGTCACGCTCTGGTAAACCTACTCTGCACAATGGTTAAACCAGGTTGGGAATAACCAATAGCTTTCAAACCCATCCATAAGTTAGGGTGATGTCTACTCCTAGCATATAGACTTCCTCTGAAGAAAGGATGGATTAGAACAATTTCTTCCAACAGCCATGGAAACAGCTTATGCAGTTGCTGGAGCATTTTGGCATTGGTCAGACATGGAACATGCCAAGGTCATCCACTGTACCCTAGGCCATAGCCAGGCATCCTGCCTTTTTTCTTGTCACTGGACTTTGATAACACTGTAAGAGAGTGTGAGTCTGTTAATTTTGTGCAACTCTGCCTCACTTAAAGCCAATTCATTCATGAGTCAAGACTTCACCTAATGATGCCACTGATCTTCTTTGAAAATGAAGGCAAACAATGGACAAGCAACAACAATTTCTTGTTTATAAATTGTGCCTCCTCAACAAAAGAGTAAATTACTTTAAGGTAGAAGGCTATGTCTTTAACTTTTGTATTTCTTACTGTGCCTAACTCAGTGCTACATGCCAGGAAGATGCATCAAACAGCTGATTTAATGGAAAACAATGAGCACTACTCATCCTATTTTGTTTGACAACAAGTCTTGTCCTCAATGTGTTCATTCAGTTCAGTTGCTTATTGTACAATGATGATATGGCTATCATACTAGGTCAATTCCTATATAGACCAATTAATTAAGATTTGTTTTTCTCTACATATGTACCCAATGCTTTTGCTAGAAGCACTAACAGAATTAGTGCAAACCATGCTCTGTACTTATGAATTGTGAAAGCTGTTATCTACTTTGCTTTTGTTAATGGTGGATGCCAATGACATCATCTAGATGTCATATAATGACATACTTGAAAGCATAAATGACACTATATTATCACTGGGGGAAATTTATATATATATATATATATATATATATATATATATACACATGTGTGTATTATATACATATTTGTGTGTATGTGTATGTGTGTATATCTATATCTACATATAATTGCTTGGGTGCTCAGGAAGAGATTAAAGACTATTTACAATAATGTTATATTTGAGGTTGAAAGATGCAGATAACAGTTGTTGAAACTTGAGCTAATGCTTTCAAAACATCTTCTGGGTTGTCAGTTTCCCAAATTTTCCAGCAGGTTAAAGAAACCATTTGAAAAACTTACCTTTTTAAACAACCCCAAAAGATTATAGCTGTGCTTGTAAATGTTTAACGACTTGAAGGAAAATGAGGGATGTATTCAGTACTCGCTTTTAAGTTTAATAAGCACTATTAAGATTTTTTCCATCAATTTCATAATTCTCAATAATAAAGAAAACAATAAATCAAGCCCTAATTTGTAGCTTTTGCCCATTTTCTTTTTTTTCCCCCAAAATGACTTTAATTTTATTTCCTTTGCTTAAGCCAAATCATTAAATCTCACAGTGATTTTGGGTGGAGGGACAAGGAGAAGGCTATGGATTAGAATTAGATCATGGCTGAGTGAGGTAGGATCAGCAGGGCCACAGGTCTCATTGGGGAAGCTGGAGGAGCACTGATTGTCTGGCAAGCAGGTAAATGATGTTCTGAGGTTGGGAAAGTTAGTGTGCAATATCCTCTGTGGCTTCCGGCTTATGAAACTCTATTAGGCCATCTCCCACTGTGGCCAGCAAAGTAGTAATCAGCTTGGCCTCTTTGGAATCACACTCAGCTGAGATGATAGCTGCCTTCTTCTGTTGCTCAGCCTTTTCCACTACAAATCTTGCCCTCTCTGCTTCCTGCTGAGCCACCTGTTTGGCTTCTACTGCCTTCTTGAACTTCTTCCCAAAGATCAGATGTGTCAAAGAAATGTCCTCTAAGATGAGCCCAAAGGTTGTCACTTGCTCTGTGAGACCATCACTCACTTGCCTGGAGACTAGTTCCCTCTGAGTGATTAATTCTCCAGCATCAAAATGAGCTACCACTGACTTGTGGATCTCAGTGGTTAGGATGGCAACACCAGCTCATCACAGTCCTCACCAATGCTGATGAAGATTCGGGGCAGCTGATTAGCAGCAGGTTGGAAGAGAACACATAGAGTGACATTGATGTTCTGTAAATCCTTGCTACCAGTGATTACTGGGATGTTCTGTGACAGTCAAAAATAACTGGTTTCTGTACCCATAGGATGAGAAAATGAATCCCTTCCCCTACAACAAAGTCTTGGACTCCAGGGAACTTATCAAAGATGACAGCTCTTAGCCAGCATCCACATTATATAAAGCAGAGTTGACAACTCCTACAACAGATAAGCCCAAGCCAAACTTGCCAACAGCTTCAAACAGTTTAGCTACCATGTCTCCTTCAGATGGTCTTGGTCTTCTGCCCTCTCAGACTGCGCCTAGATCAGGTCCCACCTTCCTTTCCACTTTTGCCCATTTTCAAAGTGAAAATGTTCACACTGAAAATTTAACAAATGACCCACCAGAGCCAGTTTGATCCTGGCCCCAGCACACAACTAGAATAGATACAATTCAAATTCAACAAATATATACTAAAATTAAATTGTAAAAGTGGGGAGGGAGCGACTAAGTGCCACACTGGACAGAGTGTTGGGCCGGGAGTCAGGAAGACATCTTCCTGAGTTCAAAATTGGTCTCAGAAACTTACTAGCTATGTGATCCTGGACAAATCACTTCACCCTCTTTGCCTCAGTTTCATCATCTGTAAAATGGGAGAGGGAAATGGCAAGCCACTCCAGTATCTTTGCCAAAGAAACCAGCAAATGGGGTCACAAAGAGTCAGACAAAACCAAAACAACTAAACAAAAATGACATGTTATGTGGGATGTACTATGCTGGTACAAATGTCTGCAAGGTCTGGGTCATGCTCTCCTACAAAAAAATCCTGCTTCTGGGATTATTTGCACTAGTTTCAGTCCCTGTAGATCATTGCCTCTCTCTGCAGTTTCAGCTTTTTATCTTGTCTCTGCCTTTATGCAAGCATGCAGAATAATTGTACAGAAATGTCATGAACAATGTTGGATACAGTTTCTGTATTCCTGGAAAGGTAGGGGTAGGGTGTGTTATTATAAAGTTTAAGGCTGGATTAAATCTGTATTTTTTCCAAAAGAGGTTATTTCTCTCAGACAACTACTAAAAATACAAAGGAAATAGATTAAGGGAGTGCTATTTATTTGTTCTACTACAAAAGAAATGGTTAAATTCATAAGATTCTTAAGTACACACTGACACAGACTTAAAACAAGAAGCAGGAAGCCGTAACTCTCACTATAATACTCAAGGAGCTTGATACTTAAAACATCAAAACAAGATTTTTTTTCTCCTGAGAAGTTGATGCTCCTGAGAGAAGTGCTTCCAGAAGCTGCTTCATCTTGGCTCTGTACAATATGAATAGGTCCTTTGAGTTCCCTATCTTCTGGTAAACCCTGGATACATTTTGGGTTCTCCTCTTGGTGAGGGCATTCTTTTCCAAGGAGCATTGTAGCAGCTGCAGGAAACAGGGCAGCACTGATTAAGGAATTCTGGGACTCCTCAGCAGGCTAAAAAAATTCTACTCCCAGGATCACTGTTCAGTCACCTGTAAGCAGAGAAAGACACACAAAGCAGAAGAGGTAGGCAGAACCTTAGGGTCCCGTCTCAGGCCTCATTGAGCACACTTTCTTCCATGTGTGAAAAACCACCATACTTGTTGATGAAGGAGAAGGGAAAGAGCCCCTTTTCCCATGCATGACATCTCAAAGGATCCAAAATGAACTTTCTAAGTCCTAAACCAGACATTCAGAAAAGAGAAGGAAAAAAGCAAGAATGGAAATTTTCTCCCTAAATTCTAAGTAAGCAGCTCTTGCTACTCAGTGATTATCAGCTGCATAATGTCATGGGAGTGGGGAGAAGAGACAAGCAAAAATCTCTGGTCACTAAGGTCCTTGGGCAAGTAGCCTAATCTCTAGAATGGGTCATTGGCTACTCAGATACCTGGAAAATGCAAATAATGGCTAGGGGGCTCCCTATTTTTGTCAAGCTTGGAACAAGGGAAAGAAGAGGGGAAAATACAACAGTCCTGCCTTCCAGAAATGTATGTTCTCTGGGAGGGAAATCAGTGAATCAATAGTCGTTTATTAAGTACCTACTATGTGTCAGGCACTGTGTCAAGTGCTATAAATCAATATATCTACCTAATCAATGGAAATATTGTTTTTAATTGAGCCATAAAGTATTAGAGTTTTGAAGGAAAATTAAAGAGAGTTTATTTTCACCCCTTCATTTTAAATATGGGGTTACTGAGATGCATAGTCATTAAATGATTTTCTCAGACAACATGAATTACTAACAGAGCCAGAACTAGAATGTGAGTCCTAGACCTGTTGAATTTCAATTAAATTATACTGCACTTCAGGTCAATTATTTTCAAAAGTGTGACCATCTAAATGTTTGAGGCTATTCTAAATAACTGCCTCTTTATAAGACTAAAATGTAAATTTGGTAAGTTATTCCATTCTTTCCTTTCCATCAAGTCAGAGTACATAATCCAGAGTATGACTACAACCATGGCCAGAAGTCTGCATCATGTGATTTGAATGTCCTTACTGGCTAAAACATTCATCACTGAATGTCTATATCTGTATTTATATCTGTTTATCTATCTATCTATCTATCTATCTATCTATCTATCTATCTATCTATCTATCTATGTACCTATCTATTCATTCAATACAAAACAGCCTGTTAAATTCTCTGTTGGATGTTCTTCATAAGACATGGCCCTTATCCACAAGCAGCTTGTGGTATATTCTAAGGTAACATTAAAGAAAAAAAGAACCAAAAGGGACCCCAGAGATTCTGCAGTTGAATTCCCTTATTTACTTATTCATTCACTAACCAACAATCAGCAGGCATTTATTAGGGATGTAGTTTTTTTTTTTTCAGGCACTGGGTTAGGCACTGGAAATACATAAATAAAAAAGAAATAGTCCTCACACTTAATGAGTTTCCATTCCATGGAGAGGAAAAAGGACACAAAGACTAGAGATGAGGTGAGTTAGCCAAGATCACAAAGATAAAGTAGAGATTGGATTTGAACTCTGGTACTTGAACTCTAAAGAGAGCTCTCATTGTTCAAGATTAAACAGTCTTCACTAGTTTTGGCTAAGAGGTACATATCTATGAACCAATAATTGAAGATGACATTTTTATATGTAGCAGTATTATGCTCTACTATTTCAAAGAATAGTGATTTCATTGGTTATGGGTACACTCTCTTCCTAAATAGATTACAAAATTGGGACATTTAATAGGTGGTCTTTCTGAGCTGCAGCAGGTAAAAAAACAGCATGTTAAATTTATGATAAGATATGGTTGATCACATGAGAAGCAATTCCTCCTTGAATGTATACTTGTTTTCTTTCTAATTTGTATCATCTTTCAGTGCTTACCCTCTACTAGAATACCCTTAAAATACTCCAAATTACCTTCATTCCACAATTAAATACTGGGCATAGACTTTGGTAGAGTAGCAAAACTATAATCTGAAAATATTTTTAAAGAAATACCATTTATTTTGAACTACAAATGGGGAAAGAGACAGCATGTTTAACTATCTGGAATTGACTTAAAAAATTACAAGAACTCCTATATTCAAAAGTGTTTGTCTCCTTCAAAGTAGTCCCCTTTACAAATTGTATCCTTATTCCAACATTGTTCACAACATTTCTGTAAAAACATTTTTTGAAATTGCGTTCCAAGATTGTGTCACATACTTACAACCAACTTCGAATAGCAATAAATATTTATTATTCAGGACTGGATTTATTTTTGGAAACAGACAAAAGCCATTTAACTCCAAATACTGGGAAATATGCAGTGTAACACTTTAAAAAATAAAATAAGTTGTGTGTAACTACAAAGTGAAGAGGCTGATTTTCTTTGTTCAGTTCATGAACTGGCTATGCAGGGGATTCCCAAAGTAGACTTTCAAAAGTTCTCTGTGTAATAGAGCCATTTCTGGGAAAAGTAGAGCATCTTATACGGTGACATTTTTTAAGGTGTCACAACTAATCAGGATGTATTTATGTCAAATGCACTTCCACAATTTCATAATCTGATAATCCTACATATTGTCATATTAGGGGCAAATAATAAATGAATAAATCAGTAAAAAGCATAAAAGTACAGAGAAGAAATGAGGACTCCATTGGCAAATTCCTGTTCATGATTTGAATTGTTTTGCTAAATATATGATTGAAATGGCTAGAGCTGTGCTGAGAGAGGCATGGAAAACAACAGATGGGAATTTATTCCTTAAAATAAATATTTATTGGGGACATTCCAATAGCAGCCAATTAATAAAAATGCAAGTTATTAATCAATTAATTCCTAGGAAACTGCATAGCAGGTGTTGGGGGTTCATACCATTAAGACATTGAGAAGGGCCATGAAACTTAGTACCTTGGAAAAATTTTTGAAAGCAAGATAAGCAGGAAGCCAATAATAAGGATAACTCAGTGACAAGGTGGGAACTCTGACCAGGGAGTATTAGTAATAGGAAGACCAAGAGTAAGAAAGACATGAGCTTAGCATAGGGTTATTTATGTACCATGGACAGGAACCTTAATAATCATTCGAAGTAGACTAAGCTTGGATAGGATGGGTAGGTATTAAGTAGATACTCCTACTAGGGTCAGAGAGATGTCAGTGGAAAGAAGAAGGCAGAGATTATATATAAACAACAAGACCATAAGAATTTAGCAATTTCTATTTTTCAGCATTTAATGTATATGTATGCATGGACAGGAGTGTGCCTGTGTGTGTGTGTGAACTTAATAAAGAAATAAATACATAAACAATTAATTAGTGTAGTGTGAGTTTCTCACTCCAATGGACTGTCTCTTCTTTAACCATGTCACTATGTCCTGTTTCCCTCATCTCTCTTCTGACATCTTTCCTTTCTAGAATTATTCTATATTTAGAACATTTCAAGCTAGAAACTTTTATATTTCTAACTGATTTGAACCTACCTACCTGCCTGTGATTTTAGAGGTAAGACACCAACTAGACTCAATTGAGTATGACCCTGAACTTCCCTGTAAAACAAAACACATCTCATTCTGTGTGAGATGCCATGGATGTCAGAGTTCTATGCATTAAAATATTGAGAGTTTGGTATAATGACTCATCAGAACTTGAGAGGAGCCTCTTCTAAAACTAATGTGGACTCTCTACTCACATGAAAAGCTACATATTCAAGGGTCTCTGCTCACCTCTCTCATTTTAATCTGCTTCTTCCATTTTCCTTCCTTCTTTAGAGTTTATAAGGTGATTGCTAATTGCCCACTTAGAAACTAAGCATTTTATTTGTTTGGAATTATAAACTGTTTAGTTTTCAGAACAGCTGTGGCACAGAAATATTGTTTAATTACTTCTGCCTTGAAATCTAGACTCCCTTAATTGTGGATAGTCCATATAGCCTTTCTTTAAGTATTCCAAAGAAATGGGTCTATTATTTTCAACAATTACTCTAATTATTCTGCAAATCTCATTTAAGTCCTAGCAAGGCACAATAGGGGGCATCTAGGAGGTACAATGGATGGATTGCTAGGCCTGGAAGTAGGAAGACTCATCTATATGAATTCAAATCTGACCTCAGACACTTACTAGCTGGTGTGACCCTGGGCTAGTCACTTAACCCTATTTGCCTCAGTTTTTCCCCTGTAAAATCAACTAGAAAAGAAAATGGCAAACCACTACAGTATGTTTGCTAAGAAAACTTAAATGGGGTCCCAAAGAGTCTGACATTTCTGAACTGAAATGTTTTTGTTAAGGCACAATAGATTTAATGCATTTATCTGAAATCACTTCATCCCAAGTCCTCTTTATCTACTGACATATTCAAAGACTTAGTCCAATTTCCTTGAAGTGTCTTGAGTCTGAATGCTGGCATTGTAGTATCATCTATTTCACATATTCTATTATTTTCTCTTCAAAGGAAATACCTTCTTTGGTCTAAGAAAACTCAACTGTGATTCCCTGGCCAGAAGAATTTGGAATGAATTTTTATTACTGTCTCTTTTTAAAAGATCCTTTTAGAATTGAACTCTCTGGGAGAATATTTAATAGCAAATTATCCTGGGAAGTGTGGAGGAGAAGAATGGACTCATTTTCTGGTATACTCTATCAGGAAAAACAAACAGGAAAAGAAATATTAAATGAAACAATGCTGCATGATAAAGAAATGCAATCACAAAGGATTTAGCAAAAGACTCAGAAATTCAATGACTTCTTTTTTTTTTCTTTTATCAAGTTCTTTGGCCTTTCTAACTGGTAATAAATAATTACTAAGTGTTTCATTTATTATATTTGTCCATTGGTGCTCATATACCTCCTTAGTAACATCCATATTCACCAGTGGTTAGATTGTTTAACAAATACAAAAGTACTCTATAAATGCAAAGGTATTACTACTGCTTGCTCTATGTTCACACTATATTTAAATACACAGCACAAAACCCATATCTTTTATTGTAATTTCCACAGAGAAAAAAAAATTGCTGCAGAGAGCAGATTTCTTCTTTGTTGGTTACACAGAAACAATCTGGCTGTTTTGAAAACATCCCCAACCACAACTTCAGATGCAAATTCATTCAAATAATATCTTATGTTTACATTTTTGTTTTCTTAGATACATTTGCCAGATGGGTCTGCACTGTCAAATACTCCAGGTAAATGAATAACTCTTTTAATGAATGAACATGCAGCCACTCTGAACAATTCTTCGGAGGAGATGTCAAATACATAATAGGAAAATAATTTTCATACTCAGTGATTTACTTCAGAGGTTCATTTCCATTAAACTTTGAATGATGACTTTAACTCACCAAAAAGTGGTCGGACATCAATTTAGACATTCCAAGAATCAGAGTATATTATTTTCTAAAAATTATTGTACTTTTTTTCAATTATATGTAAAGACAATTTTTAACATTTTATTTTAAGTCCCAAATTTTATCTCTCCCTCATTCCATTCCCTCTTCCCTAAAAAGTTAAGAAGAAGTAGGTTGTATATGTGCAGTCATGTAAAATACATTTCTATATTGGTCATGTTGTGAAAGAAGAATCAGACCAAAGCAGGGAAATACATGAAAAAGACAAAGTGAAGGTAATATGCTCTTATTTGCATTCAGACTCCATCAATTCTTTGTGTGGAGGTAGATGGAATATAAAATAATAATTTTAATTATGTTATGGTCATAAGTATGATGGTCAATGTCCAGAAGACAAGATAAAGAGAGGAGATATAATTTCTATATATAGAATATATATGTGTTTGTAACTATAATTTTATTTGAATAGGGAATTTGGAGAGGGCAGCTCCCTATGCCAATGCAATGTAGAGTCTAAGAGTTGTTTAGAACACTGCAAGGTTATATTGCTTGAGCAGTCACATAGCTAGTATCTATTAGACTGAGGACTTGAGGGTTTTTTTCTCTCTCTCTCTCTTCATCTTTTTCCTTCTTTCTTTTTTCCTTCTTTATTATATGGAATTACTCTTTGGGAGAAAGAGAAACACTGGAAGAAATTCTACTGATGTAAAAAAATGCAAAAGATACTGATGACAATATATTTTTGAAATATTAGAATACATTAAAGAGTTGGTTACTAAGCATCTAGGAAAAAGTTGAAGATATTGCTAGAATAATCATATTGCCTTTCTTGATAAGTTATTAAACTGATAGAGATGTTGTACATAAAATATCTCTAGAGTTTAGCAAAAAAATTGATAAAATATGCTATTCTTGTAAAAAATATAGATGGGCTAGATAATAGTTTAATCATTCAAATAGGACACTTATTCAATGGCCATATTTAAAGAGGAGGCATTTATAGCTTGATTTCTTTTAGGAAGGAAGTGTCAAGTTGAACACACCAGATACTTGTATGAGATCTAGGGCTTTTAAATATTTTCTTTAGTTTCTTGGTAACAGCTAAATAGCATTCTTAGAAGATGCAAAGCTGGGGTGGGAGGAAAGTATATGCATTGGATGACAGAATCAGGATCCCAAAATATCTTGATAGGTTTGAAGATTGAACAAAACCTAATTACATGAACTTTTTTTAGGGATAAATATAGTCTTACTTTGGGGTTCCAAAATTCATACTTGCAAATATAAAGTGAGAGCATGACATGATAAAGTCATAAATTTGAAAAAAAAAGTCTAAGGATGTTAGTATACTACAAGCTCAATATGATACAACCAATGATATTATTGTCTAAAAAAAAAAAGCAATAGAAAACTTTTGGGTTGTGTGAGCAGTAAGACAAAGGATGAGGCATTTTCTCTTAATCCCCAGGATCTTTCAAACCTCTCCAAAAAGAGAAATTGTGTGCCAAAGAATAAAGCAATTTCAGCTATTTCCATGGTCTAAGACACCTTGAATCCAAAATAAAGTTTAAAAATCCCCCTTAACCCAGGAAAGTTCAATGACTTTGCGTTCACACAGTAGCCCTCCGACCTCCCATTCTACTGGCAGAGAGGCTGCCCTAGCAGACATAAAGATATGACACAGGTTTCTCCTTGTATTCAGCCCTACCCCCCACCATTCTGTCTTTAGGCTGTGAAAGTTTGTTTGGGTCCCAACAGCCATGTTAATCATAACTCTTCAGGATCAGAAAGTTGTCAAGGGTTACAACGTCCACCCACTGGTGCTAGGAAAGCAGGCACTAATACTGCCCAGAGAGAGAAGTGGGGAAGATAGAAAGTGGAACAGATCATCAGGACAGGACACAGTGCATCTGGTGGTTTACGTAGCACTCCACCAAGCCTGAGGGAAAGATCATAGCACATAGCTGAGGCTGGTTCTGATCACCCAAAACTCACTCAGGGCAGAGTCCTAGGCTGGTCAAGCATGAATTGTCCATCTCAAGAGGAGTCTAAGACATTTTGAAATTCAATCTCCCAAAAAATCACAGTCAGAAAGGAGTCAGGAAGTGAGTCATAAGGAAAGAAAAGGAGAAATACTGATAATACCAAAGATTTCAGAAAGAAGAAATCACAAAGGCCTTGAACATAAATAGATAAATCAATAGGAAAAACATTAACAGAAGGAAATATAGCCTCTAGATCTAGTAAAGCAAGTCAGATATCTATTAATAAATACTGGGAAAAACAACAGCAGCACAGAAAATAATCCAACATGATGAGACAGAGGATTCTGTGAAATTTGAGAACATGGAACTACAACAAGCTGTTCTTGGGTGGTTTAAAAGAGAAATGGAAATTATGAGAGCAGAATATATGTCCTGCACAGCAAAAATAATGAAGAGAACAGAAAAACTTCAATCTACAATGACAGACCTTACCAAAGAAACAAAAGAGAGAATACAAGATTGGGAATGCCAATACACAGAAGTGAAGAACAACCTAGAAGAAAAGAGACAAAAATAATAACATTAAAAGAAAACATGTTTACTATGCAGCAAAGACAGGATGAAAAGAGGAAAGCTAAGGATCATAGGACTCTCAGAAGGACATGGCAGGGGTGAATATAGGAATCTGGTAGAGATAACAGTGAAGGGGGGAGAGGGACTGAGTGTATTATGGACAGAATGTGGCAAACACCCTGCCTACAAGTTAATGCTTCTTTTGTGTAACTACATTGCAATACAGAAGGGTACAAAAATGGAGGGAGGAATGTAGGGGAATAGGGAGGAGTGAGTGATACTCTGTAGTCAAATCAAAGTCTAGAAGTGAGGATAAGGTGATCTTCATGGTATCAGAAGGAGAAGAACCTGCAGAAGAGTAAGTGAAGAGAAGAGGGGAAAGATTGAAGAGGAAGGGGAAAGGAAGCGGGCCTTACTTTGCAGGAGAGAGGGGTTCCCCTGAAAAATGTTCTAATAAGTGAAGAGAGATGAGCTATGAAGGAAGTTAAGAATCTTACATTGGATGAGGCCTAAAGGATTTGGTACTTGAAAAGTCTGCTTGGCTTGGGAGTGAGGGAAACTGACTCCTGTGGGCAACTAGAACGTAGAGGGATAGGAGAACAAGGACACAGCGTTGAAATTTCCAGGTAAATTAAAAAAAAAAAAGGTCAACAGAAGAGACTGTATAATCAGGGACTTGTTGGGGGAGGGGCCCTAATATGGGGCAGTTAGTGGTGGTGAAGTTGAAAGAGTGCTGGCCCTGAGTCAGATGTGGCCATAGATTCCAACTGTGTGACCCTAGTTTTTCTCAGTTTGCTCATCTGTAAAATGAGGAAAATAATAGCAGCTACCTCTCAGAATTTTCATGAGGACCAAATGAGCTAAAAAGTATAAGACACTTAACAAAGTGCCTGGCACATAGTAATCACTATATAAATGTTAGCTATCATCATAATCATGATCATCATCATCAATCATCTATTGACATTGTTCTGAAAATGAAGTACGATGGAATTCATGTGATGAGCCCTTCATGGCAGTGGCAGAATACACCTAAAAGTAAGAACCTGAAGTAGATACATTTGAAGTTTTTATAGCATCAAGGACATGAGAGAGACAGAGAGAGAGAGACAGAGAGACAGAGAGACAGAGAGAGACACAGAGAGAGAGAGAGAGAGAGAGAGAGAGAAAGAGACAGAGACAGACAGACAGAAACAGACAGAGAGGAAGACAGAGAGAGAGACAGAGAAAGAGAGAGAGGCAGAGAGACGACAGAGGCAGAGAGAGAGACAGAGAGAGACAGAGACAGAGAGACAGAGACAAAGACCAAGAAAGACAAAGAGAGAGAGACAGAGAAAGAGAGAGAGAGAGAGAGAGAGAGAGAGAGAGAGAGAGAGATGGGAGTCACAAGAGAATGAGAGAATGAGGATGTAAAACAGACAGAAAGAGAAGATAGATGATAAAGAAAGTGAAAGAAATCCTTTTTGGAAAGGGGCTCAAAAACTGAAATTTAAAAACTAATAAACAATACCAGCTTAAGGGGAGGAGAAGAAGAGGGAATATCAAATCAGAAATGCGGATCAGGAATGAGCAGAAAAGAGCCAGTGGGAACAGGATCACCTTATAAAAAGATTGAAGTGAAGAAATTGAAAGAACATAACACTATTTTTATAGCAGAAGAGGAAACTTGGAACTGAAATGCTTCTGCACAGAGAACGTTAATCAATCTAGGACAAGTAGGGAAGTAGTCAAATGGGAAAAAAGTTATTGTATCAAATTTCTCTGATAAGGTTTGTTAAGTGTCAAGGACAAATTTGAATTGAAATATTCCTGAATTCAGGACCAGCACTCTTTCTATTGTACTAAGATCTCATCCAACCCTGAAGCCTCTATGTGTGTATATGTATGTGTGTGTGCATGTGTGTACTGATACATAGAAATAAATATCAATGAATATTTCCCTATTCTTTCTTTAGAAAAAAAAATAGTTGAGAAAGTACTACCATTTGATTTCCTCAAGTAGGGATCTTGCTATCATTACTCTCATGCCTTTGCTATTTCATTTCAGATTGGTACAATCCACTCTGAGACTTAGATTCTGAGAGTGAGATCTTGTATTCACAGTTCATCCAAAAAATAAGGATTGGGGGCTTTAATGGAACACTCCCTTCATGGTATATTGTGGTGGTTCTCTTATTTCAAACTCTTCATTCATTCATTCATCCTTTCATTCATATTAAGGAGACTGTGGACTTATTTTTGAGGAGTTTGAAACAAGGTAGAAGAATTTCAACCTTATCAGAAAATAATGGGAGAAAACCAAAAATAAACAATTTATAGATTTTACAACTGCTGAGTGACACGATGAAAATATTATTCTATTAAAATAAATCTGGCAGCAGTATATAGAGTATGTTTAACATAAAAGTCCCTGGATACAAGGAGGGAATCTAATAGATTATTGTAGAAATTCAGTTGTAAGGTGATAATTGTGAGGATTGATAGATTGTTAGTCCATTGGTACTAG
>CM053582.1:237443706-237459562 GCA_028627135.1 Pseudochirops cupreus
AGATTAGCTAAAAGACGGAAAAAGAAAATGACAAATGTTGGAGGGAATGTAAAAAAAAAAGTGGGACATTAATGCACTGTTAGCAGAGTTGTGAACTGATTTAATCATTCTGTAGAGCATTTTGGAAATATGCTCAAAGGGCTATAAAACTATGCATGCCCTTTGACCTCCCAATGCCACTACTACATCTGTATTTATAAAAACAAAACAAAACTATATTCATAATGCTCTTTTCTGGTCACAAAGAACTGGAAATTGAGATGTCCATCAATTGGGGGAATGGCTGAACAAATTATTGCATGTGATTATGATGGAATATTTCTGTGGTATAGGAAATGATTAGCAGTATGCTCTCAGAAAAACCTGGAAAGACTTACACAAGGTGATGCAAAGTGAAATGTACTGTGTAAAAAGTAACAGCAATATTGTGAGATGATCAGCTGTGAATGACTTAGCTAGTCTCAGTAGTACAGTGATCCACGACAACTCTGAAGGATTTATGATGCAAAATGCCACCCATCCCAGAGAAAGAACTGATGGAATCCGAATACAGATAGAAGCACACTTTTTTCTTAAACTTTCTTTATTTTTCTTAAGGTTTTGTTTTTTTTTTTGTCTGCTTTATTTCACAATATGACTATCATGGAAATGTTTTACATGTATAACCTATACATGCACACATACACACACATTCACACATGTGACCTAAATCAAATTGCTTGCCTTCTGAATAAAAAGTGGGATGGAGACAGATGAAGAGAGAGAATCTGGAACTCAAAGTTTTAAAAAATGAACGTTCAAAATTGTTTTTTACATGTAACTGGGGAAAAAATAAAATACTATTTTTTCAAAGAAGAAAAAATATCAGATCCTTAACAGATCTCACTGTTGTTGGTTACTCTATATTTGAAATATGACATTTTTCATTAAGATAAGCTCAGAAATTATTAGCAGCTCCTTTTCTGGCAGAAAAAAGACCTATAGATAATATACAGATAACTGAAGTCCCCCATCAGTACTATATCACACCTTTCTGATAGGCTTATAATATCTTTCCTAAACTCCTTATCTATCTCTTATTTCTGTCCAGGTGCCTTATAGCACACTTAAATGACAAAAAAAAAAATCACCTCTATATGTCTCTTCATTAATCTTCACCAAAATTTACCCTCCTCTGGTCCCTAGATTTCCTCACATTTCCTTCCAAATCTGTAATGGTATTACAATTCTATCTATCATCCTTCACCTACTAAACATACATCCTTATCTATCTTATTGCTGTAATTTTATAATAAGATATTCCCATGTAGTCCTATATTCTAGAACTTGCTTTCATCCCATCAAGCATCACTGACACCCAAGAGTTCAAATTTTTTTCTTGCTTAAGTTTCTCTGGCTCACCTTACTTAGGGTTCATGTTTTGTGCTTTTTTTTGTCTAGCATTTGAAGACCTGAGTTTTACCACTACTTCCCTTTTTGGATTTAATCTCCTACAATCATATGAGTGACACAAACAGTTATTATTCATACATTGGAATTTCTCTCTGTGACTACTAGTTTTGTAGATAAACAAAATCAGTTTTCCCAATCACACTGGTCTATTTGTTGCTTCCTATCTGTGATATTTCATTTCCCACCTCCATGCTTTTGTACATTTTTCAATCCTCATCCATTATTTTTAGAGCTTTTTCCATGCCATCAACAAATTAGTATTTCCTTTGAATAAGTTTTGTATCTAAAGCATAACAAATGATCAATAAAGTATATTTTCATAAAACATAGAGAAGCAGAAATTAAAACCTTAAAAAAAAAAGTTTGTCAAGATATCTAAGCAAGGGCATTCCAAAGATAAAAATGGAAAGAAAATACAACAGATGGAAAATGAGAGATTTACAAACAACAGCAATAACAACAAAATATTTCAACAACATTTTTTTTTCTTTCCTTCAATATATTTGATCTGTTGAGGTACTTTCAATAGAAGTAAAAATTTCACTGAAGAATGCAAAGATAAGAAAGGCAACTGGACTGGATTACCACTACAGGGTGTCTCCAAAATCCTATTGCAGTTTAAAAATTATTAAAGTGTGAGTACTAAATATTTTTAGGTATTAGGTTTAAGTACTAAGACTTTTAGGAAATTCTGTATATATAGAAGATGTTCCTGATGGAGCTGATATAATTGTGAGGATATTGAGGAAACCATATGTGTGATATATCCAATATATGTGTCAGATATTAAAGGCACAAAAAAAAAGACAACAGGATGCTGTAAAAATGGTGACTAAGGAGCAATAATAACTATTGAATTACTCTCTAATCTAGGCAATATTTTTATGATTTATCAAAACAAAATGAAGGGATCTTTGATGAAGATATTAATGGGGAAGAAGCGGGCTTTCAAAATGATATTCAACAATGATCCCATCTGTATCATTTAGCAATCTGATGAATGATGAAGAATATAACATCTATGTTGTTAATTGTTTGTTGACTATTAAAAGCCCTCAATTTGGAGAGGAAAAAACCCACTCCTTGCAGAGTTTTACAATAAGGTGTCTCCCAACAAAACATCATTATTATTCAGTACGTCTTGTAAGTCATAATAGAAACAATCCTGTTCAATGATCATCTGTTGTGGTTGTACATCCTTCTTTTTTTTTAAGAGGACCAGTAAAATCAAGGGAAGATGTTCTTATTTGTGAATGAATTGAATTTAATTGAGACAGAATCACACAAAGCTGTTGCCCTCACTCTCTCTCCAAGAGCCATTGAAGTCAAGTGGCAAGGAAAAAATCAGGTGATGGCCTGGAATCCATTGGTTGATCTTGGTGTCCTTGATGTCTGACCATGCTCTAGGCACTCCACAGTACCAATTTCAGCTTTGTGGCCATTACAACACATTGTTCTTATTCTCCCATTCTACTGAGAGAAGTCTTCACTTACTTATGGTAGGCATGCTCTACCAATGGATTTGAAGCTTGTGGGTTACCTTCAACTTGGTTTACTGTCTTCAGAGATAGTTATAATGGGGTGTGCCTGCTGTGCATGCTATAGCTTCTTGAAGTTACAGGTGAAAATTGGGGGACAGATGGACACCAAAGGTGAATGAACAGTCCTAAAAATGACTTGGCAAGTCCTCGTGCTAAGGTGCCAGTCCTTGAATACTTCATACATAACAATGATCTGATAATAAACATCTGGAAAGGCACAAAACTAGACAATATATGCTATACAAATATATTCATCATTGTAATGGAGTAGATTAATTGCAAGGATCATATCCAAGAAGACTTCTCTGCAGACTGTGAGATCTCCACAATCTATGGTTCTCAGAGAGCATTGTGCTAATTGCATCAAGCCATAGGATATTGAAGAAACTCATGGAAGAGATGTGTGATCACTCAGAGATGTTTGGTTTGTATAGCTGCACAAGAAAGACCAACTAGATGAAGAATATTTATTGTTCATATTTTAATTGCATTTAGAGGGATACCTTATAAATCTTATCCAACAATATGTATATGTAGAATAGTCAGGATGGACAGACACTGAGCTGGGCCCAGAGTTGAAAGAGAAAAAGAGAAAGAACTGGACTGGAGTGCACACAGGAAATATCAAAGTTCTTTTCCTCAACCTGTGCCTTTCATGAATGCCCCATATTTTTAATACTAATGTTTCACAAAAGTTGCTAGATGGCAGCAAGTCTCAGAAAATCACTTTCTGAATAACTAAAGATGCACATCACTCAGGGGGCAATGGAGAGGTGCATGGTGGGTGTCAGCAACTTCCAGCATATAAACACTGAGGACATCATCAAAGAACTATATGACAGGAAGAGAAGATAAGCTTCTCCCATGGTAAGAAGAAGTGTGACTTATGGACAGCCAGAATGTCCCACTGTTAGCCTGCAAACAGCAAAATAAATTCAAGAAGACTTTCAGTATGTTTGATGGACCCTCAATGGCTAAGTGTTGGGACAACATGGGAAAGTCTCACACAGGGTGGACAGATTTAGATGGAATTCTAACTGCATCATTGAAGGAAACTCCTAAAATAGTTTAATCAGAGACCCATTTGAATATTTTATTGTATCTAATTGCCAGTGTAAATTTGGATTCCCACAGTAGAATGTAAGCTCCATGAGGTCAGCACTAATTTCATTTTTCTCTTTGTATCACTAGCATCTGGCAAAAGGTAGGTGTGAATTAAATGCTTATATAATAGCATTGACTTCTCCATCTCCATAATTTTCAGTATAAAGGGTTTTCTTGTTGTTGTTTTTTTTTATATTCCTAATCATAGCAAACTAGTCAGATCTAGCTTCATCCTTACACTATTCATTTTTTTTCTATGGAGTAATCCCTTGCAGTTCTACAGAAAGGTAGGCTTTTAAACACCCTTTCCCATGTGATAATTAAGTTGTATCTATGCAATAACTACATATACCATATACTTCCAGTTCTATAGAAGAGCATGATGAGGTCCTAATAAGTGTTAGACTTTGCCCAGAGTCATTATCAACTCAATTAAACAAATATTTTTTAAGCACGTATTTGGTGCCAGGAATTGTGCAGAGTGAGGACTAGAATCTAGATTTGCTATGTTTTATTAGGGCATTCCCCACCCCCACCCCTCACACTGCATCACATTGCCCCTTTCTACCCCATATTCTTTTAAAAAACTGACTCATGAGGGAGCTAATACAACAGGTAGGTTCCTAAACTCTTCCAAAAACATAACTCTTCCTCTGTGTCAGTGCCTTTTAATTTTTCTCTCTGTCTCCTAATACTTCCCTTAGTAACTGCATTATTTAATTCTATTAAACATTTAGGAGTACTGTATCAGAGATGCCATACAAAATAAAGTTTTATTATACACAGGATACAGGTACACATGTAAATTATGTGCTAAGACAGATACACGATACAGAAAAGAACGATGCCTTCAGGGAGTCTTTTATCATTTGCCTGGGCTCATATTCTTTACCATCTCTTTTCTTCACTACACACTCTGCAGCAGTTATTTACAAATCCCTGACCTCCAAATGGAATGGTGACTTCACTTCAACATTTTAGGTTAGGAGACAATTTTAGTGGTTGTTATGTTCAATGGATTAGAGAAGCAATACACACATACATATCTACACATAGATATGTGTGCGAGTGTATATGAATACATATATATATATGTATATAATATGCATCATATAGACATACATATCCACACATTATTACATGTGAGTACACACACATGTATATGTATATATAAAATAATACTTCTCTAACCCATTTAAAAAGACATTAAGTTGTGTGTATGCATATGTGTATACAAATAAAGAGAAAGAGAGGTTAACTCTAGAATTTAAAGTAGCCATCACCTTCAGATGGATCAAACCCATAAATGTGAGTGTGAGTTGGCAGAGTAACCACAGAGGTGGCTTAATCTATATGAGTTGGCCTAAGTTGCTTGACCTCTCTGAGCCTCTTATTATCTGTAAAATGAGTAGGCTTCACTAGATGACTTCCAGGATTCTTTTTTATTTTAAATCTATAATCCCATCTTATTCCATCAGCCTTGGTCTGTATATACCATATAAGATCAGGTATTAGACCTTTAAACCTGAGATTATGGATCCTAAAATCTTAGCCTCATTCTCTTTGATTTCTAGTAATTAAAGTTTATTTTTCTACAAATTCACATATTGGTTTGAGATTATTGAGACCACATATTTGTTTTTGGGATTAGACATTTAATGCTATCTAAAATACATAACTCCCAGAGTGGTTTGGAAACCTAGAGATGGTATACTTTATTATCTCTTATTCTAATAGTTGGGTGAATCCATAATTCCTTTCACAATATTTTTATAAGTATAAACCATCAGCTTTTCCTAAATAACTAGAAATTTATGGCAAGAGAATAGTTAGGTATGCAAATCACCAGTCTAATCAAATCTGCCTTCCCTCCCTCTATATACTTCTTATCATGCCAGATCACACACCCTTGGGGGCAGGTGAATTAATTGAATATTTGGCTTTCATAGAGGAAATCATTCCCTTAACCTCTTGATGAAGATTTTCATTCAAAGAAATTACAATACTATCAATATAGAGTCAGGAAAGCAGACATGATGGTAATTTCACAAAGTTGTACAAAACAAATAACTGAGACAAGCTTATCTTCTCTTATTCCTTTCTTCCTGATTTGTGGGTAGCAATGTACTATACAGGAAAGAAGTTTATTCTTAGAATAAGAAAATCTGGGCTTAGTCATTCATTCAACACATATTTATTAAGCATATGTGCTACGTACCATATGTCTAGCTCTGTACTAGGTCATAGGGGAGATACCAAAGTCCCAATTGTCTTGGAACTTCCAATCTACTAGATACCAAGATACACACATGAATAACTGTAAATGTTCAGCATGGTATGACAAGTGTGCATCTTCAAAGAAAGAAAATGTGTGCAGCTGTAAAAGAAAATATGTGCAGCTAAACAAAGAAACACGTGGTTGACCAGGGGAAAGGGATGTCTTTCTAGAAAAAAATATCTGAGTGGATAGTTTAGATGGCAAATATGGAAGAAAGAGTAATGTGTGTATTTGTATGTATGTGTGTGTGTGTATACCCACACACACACACACATATATATATATATATATACTCACACCTATACCCATATATATACACATGCATACATGCATATATGTGTGCATACTCATACACGAGTGTATGAGTAAATGATGCGAGGGTTGAGGAAAGGAGATATATGTTTTCCATAGAAGATGCAGACTGGCCATAAGAAGTTAAAAGGCAGAACTTGAGGCATTCAGTCATATAATGGGGAGGGACAAGAGAAGAGAGATGGAGGCCAGAAGAGAAATCAATATTGCAGATATTGGAATTTTGGATATAACTGAATCACAGCCTCTACAAGGAATAAGTGCTATCTGAGACTCAGCCATTGAATAGGAATTGCCAGACCAAGGGTTAAATAATGTCAAGGCCACAATAAGAGAATGAAGGTAGTTAATTATTCCTCAAGAGAACATCCTCCACCCCTGGCACTCAGGTTTTTTCCAGTTTTTCATCAGCCTCTTAGTTTGGTAAAGGACTTCTTGCGCCCTACCCTTCACACACAGGGCACCTCAGTGATGTAGATGGTGCACTGAGGTTTTTGTAGAAAAAGTCAAGTCTCTAACAGGTAAATGCCATTTTTTCAATAGCTTTCATGCCTGGGATTAAATAGCAAACCTAGGATTATATATGTGGAAAGTTCCAGAAAAGTGAAAGGGCAGGGTGCCAAGGGAAGTATATGTCCAGGGTACATAAGAATTATGGATATTTAAGAAGCTATAGAAAAGCAGAAGTTTTTTGACTAATATGAGGTGATACTGGAAAACCTAATGTAGTATCAAATTATGGCAGTCCTTGAATGCCATGTACTGAAACTTGTATTTTACTCATTATGTTATAAGAGAATCACTATAGATTTTTGAGCAAAGGAATGACAGCTAGATTTATGAAAATCTGGCAAGAGTATAAAAGACGTACTGGGGGGAAGTGGAGGCACAAGACTTTTTGGGAGAATATTGTAGCATTATGGTTGTAATATTGATTTGGACAAGGGTGGTGACAATGGGAAGAGAAGAGAAGATGGATGTGAGAGATGTTGCATACGACAAAAGATATGAGAAGTGATGGAGAGGAAAAAATCAATGGTAAACTAAAGGTTTAAAATATGGGTGATTGGGTGAATGGTGCTACCACTGACAAAAATAAAGACAGAAGAATGAACAAATTTAAGGAGAAATACAATAAACTAAGTTTTGGACATATTGAGTTTGCAATATCAAAGAGATATCCAAGTAGAGATGTCCTATAGGAGGCATAAAATCATCAATATGGGACTAGAAGGAACCTCCAAAGGCATCTAGTCCAATTCCCTCATTTTTACAGAGAAATTGGGGATCAGAGAGGTCAAAAAAAACAACTTGCTCAGAGTCACACAGGCAGCAAATGAAGAAATGAAAGTTAAGCTCAGGTGCTCTGTTTACAAATCCACTGGGCTGAATTGTGTCAGAAGCTCAAAAGACAGATCAGATGTATGTTAGGATCATCTGCATAAAGGCGGTAACTGACATTGTGGGAGCACACACTGACCAGGGAGAAAGTGGATACAAAGGCAAGAAAGCCAATGACTAGGTTGTCTGTAGTAATCATTCTGGGAGAGTCCTTTTACCCCTCTAAGACTCAGGTTCCTCCACTTCTAAAATGATGGTAATTATGTTTACGCAACCTACCCCACAGTGTTGTAAGGAAACTACTTTGTGAACTGTGAAGCACTATGCAAATCGGATCTATGATATCCTAATATAACTCTTTTATTTTCTTCTAGGATGTATTGGCACTGCTACTCCACCAGTCCTAGTGAAAACCTTAGAGGTAGAAGTATCACAGGGATCCCTTTGAACTTTATGTTTCTCTCTTCCTTGGAAACAAAAGTCCTTTGTGAATACAGGTTGGATGCCATGAGATCTTGATGGGCCCCTGGCAAAGCTTTTATTTGGGGAGTAAAGTGTTTTGAAAAGACTCTTTTTATCCTAGTTTGAAAGTAATAATCTGTCCTTTTTAAAAAAAATATATTGTCTTGATTTTTAATAATGCATAACGAAAATGTGGTGGGCTTTTTGCTTCTATAAAGGGCTTGAACTGTTTAGTTTCCCAATTTAACTTTTATTCACTGAAAATAACATCCAATTTGATTGTATTTTCTTTATTGATATTTTTTCTCTCCCACTTGACTGTCTTTTTGTTAATGGATACAGAATACAAAAACTTCAAAGGCTGAAAAATTCATAATACTTGAAGTAGCATGGAGTATCATAATCACCCCCTAAAATAAGCCTCTTCTCCACTGAGGGCAAATTGAAAAAAAATTAAATGACCTTTCCCCCAATTTCTAATCAAACTAGTTAATTTCTAAAGCACTCAGATAGCTGTTCTGGTCAGATAAATTTTATCCAGACCAACATTTGATATTCAAGTGAATTCCACAAACTGGTACTGCATACTAACCATGTGTTGAGGGAGATGCAAGAAGAGAATACATGAATATTCACTTTGGGGAATTTACAGGTCTCTGCTGAGTGATGGGCAATCTAGTACTCTTTCTTAAATCTGTTATATCTCATCTTTTTTTTTTCTTCCTCCCCCCTCGTTTTCTTCCTTCCTTCCTGGCTTACTTTTTCCTTCTCTTTCGTCCTTGTTGTTGTTGTTGTTCTTCTTCTCTTCTTCTTCCTCTTCTTCCTCTCTCTCTTTTTCTCTTTCTCTCACACACATACAACACACACATACACCACACACACACACACACACACACACACACACACACACACACACACACACAATCTGGATAAGCATCAATAATTTTGGACTGGCATTTTCAAATATTGCCGCAGGATTGATTGAACACCAATAGACATCCTTAAAAGGAATTGGGTTTTCTTTTCCCTTGAAGGTACTACTGACTAAAATATCAGGTGGTCAGCAATTATTTAGAAACCACCTGTTCTGTGCCTTACTCTCTGCTGGGCATAGCGAAACATACAGAAGTATAACACATCCCTGTTTGCAACCTAACTGGTAATAACATGAAACAAGAACAAAGTAAACAATTAGGATTTTCATCTCTTTGCCTATGTACGTTTTAGGACTGAATGACCTATAGATGAATGTACCATACTACAGGAATGTTTGGCTGACTGACAGGTAGAGAGCTAACACTATCTGCACATAGTACAGGCAGCCCCTCAATGCCAAATTTAAAAAAAAAACAAAACAACTTCAAAATCAAACTGGGACTAAGGTTTCTTGTTCCCACTATTTTAAAGTATAAGATAATTCCCTAAGGGGTGGCTTATGAGGCACAGCTCCATGCCTCACCATGAATGCCATATCTGTTTCTCATGTGTCATATGTATGACATATGCCATATTTAAGTCTTTTCATGATGAGTCATACATCTTTAGAGAAAGAAACTTATGCACACAGAAATAAATTGGAGAGTATCTGAGCAGGTATCAGAGTGATCAGTGAAGGATACACACACACACACACACACAGGATATATATATATATACAGGATATATATAGGATACATATATATGTGTATACACACACATAGGAGATATATATATATATAGAGAGAGAGAGAGAGAGAGAGAGAGAGAGAGAGAGAGAGAGAGAGAGAATATATAGATATAGATATAGATATAGCTTTTGCAAAAGCATGTTGGAAGGTCATGTAAGAACAACAGCAACGTTAATTTTTTTTGTTCTTTTTTTTTATATTTCTTACATGTGATACTCCACTCCAACTGCACGTCCTTGTATTGTCTGTTCCTCTGGTCTGAAATGTTCTTCTTCTTCACCCCTATCTTTTGGTTTCTCTAGCTTCAAGACTCAGCTCAAATCCCATTCTCTTCAGGAAGCTTTTTTAGTCCCTGTCCCCAATGTCACTGCCTTTACTCTGAGATTATCTTCCAACTCCTTTGTATATATCATACATGCACATAGTTATTGGCACATTATCTCCATAATTAGAATTCAAGCTTCTTGAGGACAGAATTACTTTTCTTTTTCTTGGTATTTCCAACTCTTAACACTGTTCCTGGCAAAAAAAAAATAAGTGCTTAATAATGCTTAATAATTTGTCGTCAGTCTTTGAGAATTCATGTCTATCTCTTCAGGTTTGGTGCGTCATTAGTAAATAGTCATTTCAAAACCATTGCCAGAAAAATAAAACAATGTTAGAAAAACATGACAATCCAATCTCTTCATTTTGCACATGAGAAATCTGTGGCTTAGAGAGAGGCAGTGAGAATGACCCAGGTCATGCAAACAGATGGCAGTATAATAAGTACTAGAATCCAGGTCTCTTAATTCTTAGTCCAATGTGCTTTTGGTCCCAGTAAATATTTTTATTTTGCCTCTACCAAACCTCAGGATCATGCATGCAGACCATAATTTACTCAGAAATGGATTCTTAAGATTGTGTTTTTTAATTTATTCCATAAAATTGAATTAATTTACTCAGCCCATGACAATACGACTACTTAAGGGCAACTGGATGTTTTTAAACCTTCCTAATAAGCTTTTAACATATTCCCTTAAGCAAAGCAAGTCACACTTTGCTAAGAATAAGCAAGACCAAAACTTCAACTTAAGGGGAACGTAGATTGGTATGAACATTGGAAAAACAATTTCTCTTCACTCTAGTGCTTATAGACTTCAAACTTGTATATTTTTGCTTTTGTTTTTAATTGAGAAGGTAACAAGTAATATTAGACACCATGGGACCAAAGCACGAAAGTGCAAAGAGTATGTGTGATTAGAAAGTAGAATATCAATCCTAGCTCCTGAGTCACTAACCATTAACCATAGCCATCATCTTCTTATATCATCACATTCCAAACAGGATAAAGAAAATGCAGTGAAGGCCTTCTAAGCAACCAAAAGATAAATGTAATACATGCGTCTTTCCTTTCTATTCACATTCACCACTATCCTGCATAAAACCTCTCTGCTCTAGTCACATTGGCCTCATCACTCCCCCTGAAAATGTCTTATTAATTTTATTAATTCCATCTCTAGGCCTGCATTCATATCATTTCTCAAAAACCTGAAATGTTTTACCCCTCCTCTCCATCTGATCTGAACTACGAAGAAAAATACAGATGGATTCTAAAAGATGAAGATGAAAAGCGAGCGTACTCTAGGCATGAGGCACAGACTGTACAAAGGCATGAAGACAGGGGTTGGAATGGAGATATATATATATATATATATATATATATATATATATATATATATATATATATGTATGTATATATGTATATATGTATGTATAAGTAACAGTAGTCTGTTATCAGAAAAGTCTTCATGGAGGAGTTGAATCTTCAGTTAGGCTGGGAAACTCAAAGAGGATTTGGTCAGTTAGAAAGCCAGAATTCAAATTCAGATGCTCTGACTAGTAAACCAGCTTTCTAATACACTGCCCACTATAACATTGTGCAGTGGACAACAAAAACAACTATGTAAGACATATATTTATCCATCTATCTATCCATCCATCCATCCATCCATCTATCTATCTATCTCATTGTCTGTCTATACGTATAGATAAATATAAAGATTGAGATCTCTTTATATAGTTATATATACAAATGTACATACATATATACTATATATACTTACATGTACCCATATTTATACATATACTGAGATGCATTGTTGTGTGTGATTTCTCCTTCATTCTCAAAGAGGACATGACATAAGGGAGATGATGAGTTGCAGTTGACTTTGATTTGAGTGAGGGAGGGCTGTGCACGGTCACCAGTCTAACTTTCTCCTCCAGAGCCATCTAGGTCCAGTGGCCTGATATTCATGGGGACAACTAGAAATGCCATGGGAGATCCTGACCCTTTTAAGCTACGGTCTTTTCAGGTAGTCACTTTGAATGAGACAACACCCAGTCAGTGAATAGGCTTCTTTAAGGAGTTGAATCAAGGGATTGTCTCTTCAATTAAAAAAAAAAAAGTAACTCGGAAGGGAAGAACCTCAGAGGTGCTGGCCAAAAAGATAAACATACACACATAAAAAGGAATAACTGTATGTACATTTGTGTAGGCGTATGTGTGTGTGTATGTGTATGTAGAAAAATAAAGGAGAGTCTAATGATGGGAATTTTATCTAGACATAAAGTAGAGCCATGAAAGGGGTCAGGGTCTTATGACACTCTTTCAATCACATTGTTTAGACTGTGTTATGCCCCGTGTGACTTCCTAATACTATGCCAAAAGGCTACAAATTCAACTTAGCCCTTGTCACAGCAATTTGTCATGACTGTTTACTCCACTTTATTTTCTGTGATCTGACTGGTATTTTAGTGATCCTGACCTTAATTTTGGACTCTGACTGATCTGAGTTCTGACTGTACCTGACTAATTCACAGGCCTTCTGAGATGAGTCCTAGCTCTTATCTCATCATTCCTGGATCTGTGACTCAAAATTATTTCTTGACTCTGCACCTTCCCCCTGAATCTCCTCCATCTGTTTTGTTTTGCCTCCTCCTTCTGTATTATAGCCTTTCTATCCTTTGCCTCCTGAGAACTAGAGTCTAAAATAAATGCCTTCTCTCACTTAGGCAAATTACAACAAGGGATCTTCAATCCCTGAAAGTTGATTTTCTGAAATCAGAGGCATTCAACATTCACTTCATCATTCTCTGGCTTTCAGCTGTCTTCCAGTAGCTACATAAAACATTACCCAAGCTGGACCTTAGGTTGATCCTTTGCACACTGAAAGCAGTTGCTCAGTATAAACAAGTAGTAATCTCCTTTGCCTATTTATAGGGTCCATTCATGACCTCAGAATGGAAAAGATTCATGTTATGACAAATTACTTTAAATGACTTTCACTTATATCCTTCCAAACCTCGAAAGATGACATCTCAACTTTCACTGTAATGTCTGGCAGTTCTTACAAACTGGAGATTATAATTATAGAATTTTGGAACTGAAAGGGAATTTAGAGATTATTATATAGGCCAATACCTGCATTTCACAGATGAACAAATAAAGTACTCTTGTTGTTGCTGCTACTATTGCTGTTGTCATTCAGTCATTGAGTTGTGTCTGACTCTTTGTGATCCCATGGATCATAGGACATCAGGCCTTTCTATCTTCCGTTATCTCTTGACATCTCTTCAAGGTCATATTCCTTGTTTCCATGGCACTATCTACTCATCTCATCCTCTGCCATCCCATTTTCTTTTTGCCTTCCATCTTTCCCAATATCAGGGTCTTTTCCTATAAGTCCTCTCTTCTCATTATGTGGCCAAAGTATGAAAGCTTCAGTTTCAATATTTGACTTTCAAGTGAATAGTCTGAATTGATTTTTTTAAGTATTGACTGATTTAGTCTCCTCGCTGCCTAAGGGGCTCTTAAAAGTCTACACTAGATCCACAATTCAAAAGCATCAATTCTATAGCACTCAGCTTTCCTTATAGCCCAACTCCCACAGCCATATATTGCTACTGGAAGAAAACAAACAAACACAATTAAAAAAAAAAACAACAAAAACCATATCTTTCTCTATGGAATGATCCAGGAGAAGAACAAAGGGCTAGGGAAGAAAATTGACATTTCCAAGGTCATAAAGATATATAGATGTAAATAATAGATGTTCTAAAACTTTTTCATTACTCGTATTTATAAAATTCTTGTTAAAATAACAATTCTCCACTGATCTTGTTGAATTTCAGTCTTCTCTTTCAAATTAGGAAACAGATGTGGAAGATTATAAGGAAAACTTCAGCATTCCGTAAACATTAGAATTATAGAATTAATGAGCTAAATTAGAGATGAAACAATGACCATTATCAGGACTTCAATTTAATGAGTTTCTAAAACTTTTTGCAGAAATTGTGATCATTAATTGATTTCTTGAGCAGGAGTAAGAACAAAGTAAAATCTACCTTTCCTTATATGAAGAATTACAATGAAATTTTATTACTAAATACTTCTTGGATAATTGTTAGTGTTTAGATAGTGCCAAAATACTCCTTTATGTTTATGAAAATTAGCTAGGCCCCTGAAGTCAGCTTCTTTCTTCTAAACATACATTGTGGCTTATAATATACAGTTTTCCTTATTTTGCTCAATCTCTCCTCCCCAGCATCTGTTCTCTTCTCTTGGTCCCTGTTGGAGCTATAATTTTCACTTTCCAAACAAGGAAGATCCTTCTTATCACTGCTTACTCAAATTTTACCCATTCTTCAAGGTTGGTTCTTATCCTGTCTCCTTCAGTGAACTTCTGACCAAAACAGGACACAACAATCTCTTCTCTTTTGGTGAACATCTAAAATACTTAGAATCCATGTCATGAAATTTGGTGCTGAAATTTATATTGATACATTCACTTTTCATTCAGTTTTATTTATGTGATTCTTTGCTCCTCAATTACATTGAAAACTCTTGGAGGGAAAAGACAATACCTGTTATTCCATTAGGATTGTACACAGTGTACACAGAATCTACCAATCTTTCATTCTTACTTTACCCCAATTTTCTAACTTCATTAATCAGTGAACCTGATGCATCAGTCAAAATGGTTTCCTCACTTTCCTCTAAAAATGCTTTGTGCTCTCCTCTCCCTATGTCTTTATTTATTTCATTGCCATCACCTAAAATGACCTTCTCTCTACCATATTCCCTATCAAAATTGCACTTACATATTAATAAGTGCATGTTACCTTAAATCTATTGAAGGCAGGTATTCTTACAATCTTCTAGCCAATAAGCTTAATTCCACTATACAAATATTTAGTTTTCTTTAAAGAAAAAAAAATATTTTATAGGGATTTTGAAGAACGTTAAGTGTCAGATGAAAATACTAGATAAGCATAATAATAATAATTGTTATAATGGCCAACATTTATATAATACTTGAAAATTTGTGGATCTGTTTACAAATAGTCTCTCATTTGAACCTCAAATCAAATATGTGAGATAATTGCTGTTATCATCTCTATTTTATAGATGAGGAAATGTAAGCTAAAAGATGCAAAATCAACTGCTAAACGTTAAACCATTATTAAGTGTCTGAGTAAGGATTTGGACTCAAGTCTTCCTGATTCTAAGTCCATCCCTAAATGAAAATGGATCTTAACAATTACCCTAACAATATAAGGACCATAAATATCACTGAAAGAAGTATGGGAATGTATCATCCATCTATATCTGTGTTACACTGTATCAGCAAACACCCCATCACGCCCAGGGTGGCTGC
>CM053582.1:237460062-237482282 GCA_028627135.1 Pseudochirops cupreus
CCAACATGGAAAAATGAGAATTATAACTTATGAAACTTTTCTCAGTTTGAGGATAGTTGAAGGGAATATAAACGTGTATATGTATGTATGTATGAGTATATATATATATATATATATATATGTATATATATAGATATACATTTATACATGTATACATACACATATGTCTATATTGGAGGGTATATATGCATATGAATACATATGTGAGTGTGTCTGTATATATGTGTACATAGATAGAGGGTGCAGGATCAATTGAATAGGATGGGATAATATTTTAAAAGATGAAATTGAGAGGTGGGAGAGGAATAATATGAGAGGAGACAGGGATAGACAGAACGGGGTCAATCCTCTCATATAGAAGAGGCCAGGGATAACTGTTACAATGGAGGGGAATAACAGGAAGGCAAAAGGGAATGGGTCAACCTTACTCTCTTTGATCTTCGATTAGGGAAGGAGTGACATATACTCTAAGCTGGCATCTTGGCTTACAGGAGAGTAGGGGGAAAGGGGATGAGAGGGGAGAGGATGGAGGGGAGGGCAGGTTGGGGGGAGAATTGTTAGAAGCACACGCTTTTGTAAAGGGACAGGAACAAAGTAGAGAATAGAACAAGAGAGGGGTGGAATAGGCAGGAGGGAAATATACAGGTATTGGGGTAGGGAGATTCATCTTGCCCTACTGGAAAATCAGAGTGGTGTTGGGGGAGGATATAGGAAAGAGCTGATTGAGGGAGGGGGTATACAGTGGGATCACTCTTTTGGGGGGGGTAGGGAGGGGAAAGATGGGGAGAAAATTTTAAATCAAAATTTCATGGAAATGAATGATGTAAACTAAAAATAAACAAAAGTTAAGAAATTTTAAAAAAAAGAAATATCACATTCCAATCCCTCTGATGTTTCAATGTAGAAGCTTTTAGAGGTCCTATATGATCCTGACTGTAGTTCCATGGTATTTGAATTATTTCTTTCTGGCTGTTGCAGTATTTTCTCCTTGACCTTATAATTCTGAAATTTATCTACTATCTTTCTTAGAGTTTTCAATCTGGGATCTCTTTCAGTAGAATTCTGGTGAATTCTTTCAATAACTATTTTACCCTCTGATTCTAGGACCTCTGGGCAGTTTTCTTTAGTGATTTCTTGGACGACATTGTCCAGACTGTTTTTTTGTTTTTTGTTTTTTTGTTTTTCATCATGGCTTTCTGGTAGAGCAATAATGCTTAGGTTATTTCTCCTGGATCTGTTCTCCTGGTCAATTGTTTTTCCAATGAAATATTTTACACTTTCTTCTAATTTTTCAATCTTTATGTTTTGTTTGACTGATTATTATGCCACATAGAGTCCTTAGCTTCAATTTGACTGATTCTAATTTTTAGAGAATTATTTCCCTCAGTTAGATTTTGAAGCTCCTTTTTTAGGGAGTTATTTTCTCCAGTTAGATTTTGAAACTCCTTTCCCAGTTCACAGATTTTATTTTGTAAGGATTTGTTTTCTTCAGTGATTTTTTTTTTCAGTTCTGGCCAATATAATTTTAAAAGAATTGGTCAATGTATCTTCTACCTCTCTATTTTGGCTTTTAAAGTCTTTCTTGAGATCTTCCAAGAATGCTTTTTAGTCTTGTGATCAGTTCATATTTCCTTCTGTAGACTCAGGTGTGGATATAGAGTCCATGATGTCTCCTGAAAATGATTCTTCTCATTCACAATAAAAAAGATTCAGTCATCTTGGTTTTCCCTTTGCAAGTTGCTCCTTTTCCATTGTGATTGCCTATTTCCTGGCTTTTAAAATGAATTTCTCCTTCTGTGGTACAGAGACCTGTGCTTCACAAGGTGGGAGCTAGCGGTCTGGTTGTTGACTTTGTGTAATGTAGCCTCTGGGTTTCTAGACTGAGGCCAAGGCTAAGACTCTCAGTGTTTCTCCTGTGTTACCCTGAGACTCACAGAGTAAGGTGTGGGGGAGAGGTGGTCTGGCCACTTCAGGTTTCTGCTTATGTGACCCTAAGCTATAGCTCAGACAGGCTCAGCAGCTGGTGGCTGGCAGTGCTGCTGTCTGAAGGTGGTAAGGCACACCTGGGCTTCTGTTGTTAGAATTTGCTGGCTCTACCCCCCTGGTCTTCAGGATCTCCAGCTGGTCAGCTGGTCATGGGTCTTGTTGGGATGCCTCCCATCCTTTACTTCAGGCTAGGCACAGCCTCAGTCACACCATTCCTCTAGGACTCCCAAGCCTGCTACTGGTTCCACTTTTTCAGGATTTTCTACTGGGTAGAGCAATAACTTCTGGGTTTTCATTGTCAGGGAGAAGGATTATAACAGCTAGTGTTTTCTCTGTCATATTGGCTCCCAGGAGTTCAGGTAAGTGATTTTCAAACATCCAGGCTGTGGGTTAATAGCCCCAGGTGAAGCTGCTGCCACAGACCCTGTGCTTTCTCTTACCCAGCTCCCACAGATCCTCCATTCCCCAGTGAGGCATCTATGAATCTACTTGTGGGGGGTGGATCCACTGTCAGGGGCTCGCTCTCACTCTACTGTGGTCTGCTCTCAGGTCCTCACCAGTGCAGCTTCTGCATATTCTGCACCCACCCTGCCCTGCCCAGTCCTACATGGGCACTTTCCTGGAATGGGAACCTACCATGCTCTATTTCCCAGTGGATTCAGTAATTTTAAAATCCATTCAGATTCACTTTTTAGAGTTTGCTTATGGAATTCATGGAGGAGTTAAGGTAGGTTTCTGTATTCTCTCTGTCATCTTGCCTCTGGCCCCCACTATACTTACAAATGGTGCAGTTGAAGAGAAAAAAAAGGAAAACACATCAAACAATTAAGTGTAAATATCTTGGAATCACAAATTATATTCTATACTCTTGGCATCTCAATTAGTACCTAGCAAAGTGCTAGTTATATAAAATATCCAATCCCTCCTCTTTCACACAAAAAATGTGAATTTAAATATTTCACAAAATCATCCCTATGATCATAGAAGTAATATTTGGTGTTATCTCACTGACAAATAGGTAAGCAAATTGAATTAGAAACTAAATCACCAATAAATATTTTCACATGAATTAGATGAAACTGATATCTTAGGGCCCTAAAATTCTGAACACATCTGAACTATTTTATAATAGGCTCTGACCTAAAAAGGTAATTTTCTTTCTTTAACTTATTGCCTCCACCTTGAAAATCTATATCTATATCTATCCATATGTATTTTTCTGGTATAAATAATATATAGATTTTCTTTGTTGGAGGTCATAGGAGTGAAGGTAATAAACTCCACACAAGCATTAAAGATAACATATGAAATTAGGACAGCCTTTATTTCATCACAGAGAAAATATAGAATGTGCAAAGGACTCAAAGGAGTATATAAATAGAGACAGAAAACACATGTGGCACTAAACTAATATCTAAGCCCCCTTTGAGAGGAATCAAACCTGGGACTGTGATCAGAGAAATCTTTGGACCCTCTATTTCCCAGCTTCCTTACAAAGTCCCTCAAGATTCCTAGTGTTATCTAGTGTTTTCAACTCCCTGTAGGGCAGACGTACTTTGGGAGCTGTTAAACAAACCATCCCCTTCCCATCAGACCTGCTCTCTTCAAGTTACTAATGATAATAGCAGCGGATGGCAAGGTACAGGTCTCTTGCACCTATCATGATGTGGCTTTAGTTCTTTAACCACAGGGGCCCTGCTGTTACTATTTTTTTTCTTTTCTCTAAGGAGTATGTTATTAAAGAAATCTACTCTCAGTCTAGAAAGTTAGCACCTGAATTCTAAAATTAGAAACTCTCATGTGTTGGGTTACCAACAATGTAAATCCCCAAATTAGCACTGCCTAAGAAATCTCCTTTCTCTGGCTAGAGGGTTACATGCTAAGATCATGTAGCTCCTGGAATTTGAAATTCTACTGTCTTCCATTTTTCACATGGAAGATTATGGTTCAACTACATTAGTCATGAAATACCCTTTCTAGCTGTATGTGAGCATGGGTCCCATTACAATGTGGTTCTGCTCCAAATTGCTATACTTTGCTCCTAGGGAAGGAAAATATGCCTGTGCACAGCTTTCCCTACTCTCTTTTCACCAGCACTTCAGAAAACAGCTTTTCCCCCAATTACTCCTGTTTGTCTTCTGAAGAGAGAGACAGAATCAGAGAAAGACTAAACAATCAACCTAGATAGTCAGCTCATTTTTACAGATCATTTTCTAGGGAGTCACCCTAGAAAGGGATTCTTCCTCTCTATTCTCAGCCTATCCATCATCTTGAAGTTATCTTTGTACTCTCAGCAAGGTGCCAGTGGGTGTGCTCACACCTATAGGGTGGCGACACTTAGATGCTTCTAATCAAAGATCCACATTCTGTAATCTCATCACGTTGATTGGGGAACTCATCAATTTTTTCAGGAAACTCCCATAATGAACTCCTTTTACACAGATTTCTGGACACTAAGAAAAAAATTCATTACATTTAGGAAAGTAGTGGGGTTGTCTTAATGAACACCCTGAATTAGTTGTTTATTTCTTTTTTAGCTCATCTAGGTGATTTTCCTGCTCAGTAAGAGAATTGATTCAATTCAGTCAATCGTTATCTTGTTCACTCAGTCAATTATTCTCTTGCTTAAATGTTGCTCAATGCTGCCTGATTATCTCATGGCTAGAAATCACTTAAAAAACAAGGACCTTTCATTTAATTGTATAAACATTAAGTACAAAGTATTTTCCTAGGCACTATGTGATATATATACATATATGTGTGTGAGTGCATATAAATATAAATATATACAAATAAAGATATATGTGTATATATATGCACATATATATATATATACATATATATATACATACATATACATATACACACACATATATATGACATTCATTGCCTTTCCCTCAAAGAACTTACCCTCAGTTTGGAGAAACAAGATCTGGGTGGAAAGCGACACATGGTACATGATGTGTCAAATAATTTATGGGGAAAATAAATGTTGTAACAATTAAGAGAAAGGAAAAACAGTTGTGGGCTGGAGTGATCAGAGAAGGTTTCATAAAGGAGGTATCTAAGGTACAAAGAGAGCTAGACTTTGAATGAAAAGTAGGATTTGGAGAGATATCAAGGAGGAAAGAAGACATTTCTTTCCTTTAATCCAAAGGAAAAATAGTATAGCAAAGGCAAAAAGTTGGGATGGGAAAAAATATAATTGGAGGGTAATAACTACACAGGTATAGATGAAGTCAAAGGCATATGTTATCAGTCAGTCAATAAATATTTAAGCATCTACTGAGGGTCATCTTGATCTTTATCTGGCCACTGGACTCAGATGGCTCCAGAGGAAAGAGTGTGGCTAGTGACTGCACAGACCTCCCTCACTTAAACCCAATTCAGTCGCGTGTCATGGTATCACCTCCCTGATGTCATGGTCCCCTTTGAGAATGAAGGACAAACAATAAACAACAAGCACCTACTATGTGTCAGGCAATGGGTTAAGTACTAGAGATTCAAAGAAAGCAAAAGATAATACCTATTCTCAAGCAAAGAGTTATGACTTGGAGTTCAAGGGGAGATTTGGGAGAGCCACTGTGGTGAGTGGGTAATGAGTTAAGTACCTTTAAAAGGATTATCATGCTCAATGAGGTTCCAGTTGAGGTCAGGTAACATAAATTTGTAGTATACCCATTTAATATACTTGTGCCACCTAGCTGCCCCTTAGGCTATGTTATGGTCCCATAGTAATATGAAATACATGCAGCTAGTAAGTGTCACAGGCAGGATTCAAATCCAGGTTTTCCTGATTCCAAATCTATTATGTGCCAGGCACTATGTTAAGTGCTGAGGATACAAAGACAGAAATGAAACAATCTCTGTTCTCAAGGAGCTTGTATTTTTCTGGGGGAATACATATACATGTATAAAAATGTTTACACAATAGGTATAAAATAAGTATGTCCATTTGGAGGAAAAGCACTGAGAACTGAGGATCAGCAAAGGCTTCTGGGGTAAGGTAAGATTAGAATATGGAGGTCCTTATTCCTAATCCACTACTATGTTTTTTAAGATGTCAAAAGCATTTTAGGCCTTTAGAATACTTTATATACTGGGAAATGATGATGTGAAGTCCCTTCCTTGAAAAGGCAGCACTTCTAAAGTAAGCAGTGTATGGTAGAACAGAGCACTGACTAAGCTGGAGTTAGAAGTAGTCTCTAACATTTACTACTAAGTGATACTAGGGAAGTTCCTCAGTGTCAGGCTTTGTGTCTACAAAGTAAGGATGTTTTTGTCCTTGTAGTTGTGTCCAACTCTACATCACTCTTCTTGGCAGAGATACTGTAGTGGTTTGCCATTTCCTTCTCTAGCACACTTTACAGATGAGAACACTGAAGCAAACAGGGTTAAGTGGCTTGCCCACGGTCATACAACCAGTAAGTGTCAGAGGTCAGATTTGAACTCAGGAAGATGAGTCTTCTTGACTCCAGGCCCACCCCTCTACTCATTGTGCCATCTAGCTGCCCAACAAAGTGAGGGTACTGATGCTTGTTGTACCCACCTCTGAGGGTTATTTGGAGGAAAATGCTTTGTAATCCTTAAAGTGCTATAGAAACATGAGTTATTATGATTATAGCTTACACTAGAGCCCTGTAGTTAATGAAAGTAGGGATAGGGCCTCAGCAGGGAAGCAGGTAATTTCAGTGAAAGTCTCAACCTCACACTTAAAGAGTGGGAACATTAATTTCTAAACAAATTGCCTATATATTCACTATGTAGCTTGAGCTACTAACATAGCTGTTCATTGGTTCTATATTAATGGAGACAAAATATTTTTGGCTGAAATTTATAATTTATTCCAATTGGATGGCATTCAGAGAACACAGCCCTTAAATAGAATATAGTAAATACACATTCTTTAGTCTGAATATAGTAACACTCACTTATCCAGTGGTCAGACTTTCATTATCTTAACAGCAGGTAGCCAGGAAACTGGGAATAAGCAATAAAAGAGCTTTGGGCTACACCAAACAAAAATAGCGAGCACAAAGTCCATGCATTATACTCTACTTAGGAACCTCATATGGATATTTTTATTTTCTTGGCTGGGACCTACAACATCTTCAGTGAAAACTCCCAGTGTGGAAACTCACTCCACAGATGTAGAACAACAGTTCATCAGTAGTAACCTGTAGGGATAATGTCATAGATTGACAGTTATAAGGGACCTGAGAGATAATCTAAGTCTAACCCTCCTTATTTTATAGCTAAGGAAAGTAGAGCAGAGAAATGTTAAGAGACTTGTCCAAGTTTATACAGGCAGTAAAAATCCTGAAGCCAGGATTTGAACTAAGGTCGAGTGACACCAGGGACATTATTCCTTCTGCTATATGATCCTGCCTCTTTCCTAGAGAGCTGACTGGGTCACCAAGAGGTTAAATAAAATAAACTTCGTCACAGAGCTGGTCAGTCTTAGGAATAGGACTCCAATCTAAGTTTTTCTGACTATAAGGTCTGCCTGCTATCTGCTGTCCCACCATGCCTCTTTCTAAGGTAAAGGAGTCTTTGACAGAGCTAATGGAGTGGAAGTGACATTAGAAGCAGGATAAAAATCTATGAAACCTAGACAAGGAAATTATCACAGTCTGAAAGTGTAGGGTCATTCAAGTAATGGGGAAAACTGCTTTTGCATCAGGATTTACATGCCAAGAGTTTTTCTATTTATCAATCAATCAACAACTATCAATGAAGAATGGAAAGAAAGAAAGAAAGAAAGAAAGAAAGAAAGAAAGAAAGGAAGGAAGGAAGGAAGGAAGAAAGAAAGAAAGAAAGAAAGAAAGAAAGAAAGAAAGAAAGAAAGAAAGAAAGAAAGAAGGAAGGAAGGAAGGGAAAGAGGGAAGGAGGAAGGAAGGAAGAGGAAAAGAAACAGAAAGAGGAAGAGAAAAAAAATCACCTCTCAAAAAGCTCATAGTCTGTTGTGGAACAGAGCCCATGTGAATGTACTTCCACAAGTGTACAAAATAAATAAAAGTAGTTAAGTACAAGTCATTTGGGGAAACTAGCAGTTGTGGGTATCAGAAAAGTCTTTGCAGAGAAGGTGGACATTTCATTTGAAGTTTGAAGGTAGCAAGATATTTAACGAGACCAAGCTGAGGAGAGAGTGCATCCCAAGCATGGGAGATAATAGCTTTAAAGTCAGGAGATGGGGTGTCATGTGTAAAGAAAAGAGGGAAGACCATTTTAACTAGTCTACATGCAGAGTTTAGACAGAAAAGTAATGTATTGTGAGACTAGAAAGGGAGAAAAGGTTAAGGTTGGAAAGGGTTTTAAAAGCCCAACAAAGGTGTCCATTTTGGGACACCTGGTAGAATCCTAGAAACAAAGAACCTCTGGAGATTACGGTCTGATCTGTTTAGAGAGATCACTTTGGCATCAGTGTGAAGGACTGACTAGAAATGGAGAAAAACTTGAGACTGGAAAAGCCTATATACGTACTCGCTCCTGCCTTCTCTAATACAACAGTTAGTTGGTACCAAATCTCCATTCAGTTTGGTAAAGAGTGGACCAGGTATTCTGGAATTGGTTCTTACATCACAGAAACCATAGACAAATGCAGGAGCAGGAGAGAACATAGCCAGACTGGTTTAGTTGTATTGACATGATTATGCAACTTTAGACTCTCTATGCTGCTGATTTTTTATTCAACTTCTTTTGGATTTCAAGTGGAATATATACTTCATGACCATACTGTTGTCAAGCATATATTGCCTGATAACTCAGTACTTATTTGGAAGAAAGTCCTAAATTGAGAGTGAAGAGACTCAAATTCAAACTCTACATCTGAAACTCACCACTTTTATAACCATGAACAAGTTATTTCACAACTTATATGAAGTTTCTGTTTCTTCATCTCTAAAGTGAAAATAATAGTGCTGGGTTTTGTAAAACTACCTTATGTAGATGTTGCTCAGTTCTAGGCTTCCACAAAACTTCCTGGACATCTTCAGTCATAGCACTGCATGTGTTATATCTAAAACCCATACAAACTCTCCATTATGTGTTGTCTTTCTTTTCCCATTATGCATAATGCTATGTTCTTGAGGGAAAACACCATGTTTTTATTTTATCTCCAGCATTTAGCCCAATTCCTGGTATAAAATGCTTAATAAGTATTTGCTGTACTGCTTTATCTCTTTACTGATTTCTCTCTCTTTCTCTGTCTCTGTCTCTACCTCTGTATCTCTGTCTCTGTCTCTGTCTCTCTCTCTCTCACACACACACATGTGCACACACACACACACACATCAGAATTTATAAAAAGCTGGTTCTCTTCCAGTTCCATACTGTTTCTATACCTTCCTGAATTCAGGGATTCTTATACAATGAGAATGGAAGAGGAACCAAACAAATACAAGATCTCTGTGAATTCTCTTACCCATAGATTTCCTTGCAGGCTGACCAAGATTTTGCTGCTTCAGGGAGAAAAAAAAAAAGGATAAAAAATTACATGCATGTTCACATCACTAACTTTAATTGTTTGTTTCCTTGACTGTATTGAAATAAGAGGTAATGAGTTCTTCGTTGTTCACTAATTGTGTACTAAAGAGAAATCTCAGCCAGCTAACTGTAAATTGGTGGTTTACTGTAATGTTTGCTATTTTAGTGCAAATAGTCACAAATACATCTGTTCTCACATAAAGCAAAATGTTTCTGTTATGAAAATACGCTAATGTAGTGAGCAATAAAAAAAATAACTGATGTCTTTGGTTGATTAGAATTTGGTGGGTTGTAGGAAATGTTTTTGATTATATCTTAAATGCTAACACACACACAGACACACACACACACACACACACAAACACACACACACATACACATAAACACACACCAAGAAGCAACAAAGAATTTGCCTCTTACAAAGAACTCATCAGAAAGGAGGGCTGCTGCTGCTAATACAATTGAGATTTGCAATAATTTTACTTAGACAAAATCTAAGTACCATCACATTAATTTATGATGTCAAGTGACAAATCCCAGAGTATTCAAGGAGGAGTAAAAACCTTCATCCTTAGTTCTAGCAGCTGCTAAAATGATGATGATGATGAAGATGAAGAGGAAGATGAAGATGATGATGATGAAGAGGAGGAAAAGGATAGTGGAGGAGGAGGAGCAGGATGATAAGGAGAAAAAGTAAAAAGTGTGTGGATAACTTTACATTTTCTTGCTTGAATTTCAGAGTTCACCATGAACATATATCAAGTATATAATTTTATCCTTTGAATGACATCTCTTTCCTATTCGAAGTTTCAAGTTTAGAATGTTGGATAAACCTTCATCTGATTAATGAAGTCTCTTTGTTCCCATTTTAATGATTGTCCATTGATCATCATCTACCCATTAGACACATATTCAATATTAAACAAATGCACAGGCAGAAAAAGAGGCATTGCTATTTTCCTCCTTCAGCTTTAAGGGAACTGAAGAGTACTCTTAAAGTCCTAAAGAAAATTAGATTCCCATTGGTTGAGGAAAAGATATTATATTAAATGGTTAAACATTCTTTTAAGGGTTCAATTTGCAGTGCAAAGTCATCCTACTTCAGCTATTTCATTTTAACTTTTGAAATTGATAAAAAACAGAATCTGTTATATTTTAAATCTCATATATTTGGCATGGTGGATCAATGGCTTTTCCCATTCACATGATTATTGATTTAGAAATGGAAGTAATCTTTAAAAAAAAATCATCCAGTACAATAACCCTATTTTACAGAAAGAAACTTGAGTCTCAGAAAGTGGTAGTGATTAGTCTAAGGTCATTATTAGTACCTAGTGATGTTTGAATTTGAACACTTGTCTTTGATTTCAAATCCATTTTTCTTTCTGTTGTACTTTACCATATGTGTATTAATCACTTAGATCAATATATCTTTCCTCTCCTAGCTCTCCTTCTGACTCTCCAGTTTTCACCCCCATGCCTCAGCTGCCTTCTCACTCTGGAAATTTCCTTCCTCTACAATCTCTAATGAGAAGCCCACATTCCTCCACCCATTCAGCTCTTTTTTTCCATTAGTGAGTTCCTCCTCGAACCTCAGTTTGGGGAAAGGTCCAGGATAGCTATGCTTCATTCATCTCCAGCTCTGCTTCTGACTCTCTGGATTTCATTAACATGCTTCCTACCCAATGGGTATCTCATATCCCTACATCTTTTTCATCATTTTTATATCTGTTTTATGTTTTGCTGTCTTCCACTAGAATATAAGGGCATATTGACTCTCCCTCAAATACTATAATCACTCATTTCCTCAACCTTCTTACCTCTCAACCCCTTACCTCTTCCACCCCATCTCAGCCACACACAGAGATGGTCACACCCACTATTATATCCTCTCATAGAAACTTCAATATTCAAGAATTCAGAAATCCCCTTAGCCCACAAAAATCTATTTACTTTTCTTCTCTCCCTCTACGTTTTCTTACATAATCCTATTCTTTAAGCTCACCAGTCCCAGTTCCTTGAATCCTCAGTTCTCTCCCAGGTAATGTTCCCTGCATAGCCATTCTCTTTCGTCTCTACTTCTTGACACCTTGATGAACCAATCCAGCTCTATACTGTCTTCCTCTCTGGAATCCTAGCCCCATAAATTATGTCTTCAATAATTCCCAGGCTAGCCTCAGCCCTGGATCACTCCTGCCATTTCTTGCCTTGGCACTTACACATGTGCTGCTTTGAACTAAGGTGGAAAAAAAATCACAGTCATTCTGACTGCTTCCACTAAAAATTTATGTTGCATAGCCTCGACTGCAGCCACAATGCTGCTAAGCAATCCCATTATACCACCCTTATCCACTCACTATCCTACTTTCCATAGCAGCTTTTCCAAATCTTTTCAGTCCCTCATTCCCACTCTTTTAGCTGAGAACTTCATATTTTACAGAAGAAAACTGATGCCATTTGCAGAGTAATCCCTCTTTTTCTCTCTTCTTCATCTTCTATCACTCAGATGCTTTCTGCTAATTTCCCCTTTTTCTTCCTGTTTCACATGATGATTTTACTCCTTAAGAGGACTAACCTCTCTGCTTATTCAAATGATCCCGTTCTATTCCATGTCCTCCAACAGATTGTTTCCTCTACCATTCCCACTCTTTCACTTAATCTCTTCCTGGCTCCTTTCCTACTGTCTACACACATGTCCATGCATCCCCTATCCTGAAAAAAACCCTCACTTGATCTTTGCATCCCTATTATCATTTTATTTCTCTTCTCTACTTGGTGCTAAACTCCTCAGAAAGGTCATCTATTAGTATCTCTATTTTCTCTTCACTCACTCTCTTCTTAACCCCTCAAAATTTGGCTTCTAACTATATCATTTCATCAAAACTGTTCTCTCCAGGGTTACCAATGATCTTCTAATTGCCAAATTCAATGGCCTTTCCTTAATTCTCATTCTCTTTTATCTTTCTTTAGTCTTTGCCCCTGTTGATTCTTCTCTCCTTGATACTCTATTCCCCCTAGCTTTTCAAGATACCACTTTTCTCTGGTTTTCCCCCTACCTGCCTGAATGCTCTTTCTTCACGTCTTTTGATAGATCTTTCTCCAGATCATGCCCTCTATCTGTAAGTGTCCATAAACATGCTATCATGGTCCTCTTCTGCTTCACTTGGCAATCCTATTAACTCCTGTGGATTTAATTATTGTCTTTATGTTGATGACTCTCAAATTTACCTTTCCTACCCCAATCTCCCTCTTGGCCTTCAAAATTTTAAGGAATATTAAGGGATCCTCTGAATTTGTCTTTTTTGAGTTGCCATATTTTCCAGAAACAGTGGACCCAGAGTATGCAGGAGGCCCTAGGATGCCCTCCCAAGCTGACGTAATTTCAGGTTGAACTCCCTATGTGTCCTTGGTAGTCAAGAGAGGTGCCAGTCATCTGTGCCAGGTTGAAAAATTGCTTGTGCAGTTAGGACAAGTATAGATAAGCTGGCAATCATATTTTCATGTTCTAGCAGTTCCCAAGAGGAAAGAATGTGGGTTTTGCCATTGCCTTGCTTGTCTTCTCTAGGATGATTTTTTTTTTCCTTTTCCCACCTTTATTGCAGCATTCCCCCTCACATGCCATGTTCCTTTAGGTGGGGATTTTGTTTCCTCCTCCATCCTTTCTTGTACTGCTATTAACTTCTGAATGGATTTTAAATTCTTTGGGTTCCACAAATATGCTCATTCCTCTTATACTAAACCTAGATTTCATGTAAGTTTCATGAAGTTTTGATTGGCTGTTGACAAAACACATCTCCAGCTCCTTTAAGACATCTCAAACTAGGTGTTAAGTATACATCTTCAACTCAATAAGTTCATAACAGATCTCAATATCTTTCTCCTGAAATTGTCTCCCCCCCCCCCCCACTTTCCCTTTTACTCTAGAGGGCAGCACCATCCTCCCAGTCTCTCTGGATTCCCCATTACCTCTCACTCACCATATCCAAGCAGTTGCCAAGGTCTATCAATTTCACTAGGAATATTTCTTGAACATGTCCCCTACCCTCCTCTGACACTGCCACTAGTCTTGTGTGGGCTCTCATTACCTCATACTTGGTCCACTGCAATAAACTGATGTTGGGTCTGCCTGCTCAAGTCTCTACCCACTCCAATCTATCCTCCACTTAGCCAATAAAGCTCAGTTCCAATCATGTCTCACACATCCACCCTACTCAGTAAGCACTAGTGGATCCCTATTATATCCAGGATCAAATACAAAATGCTCTATTTTTCATTCAAAGCCCTTCATAAATGAACTCCCTCCTGCTTTTTTAGTCTTCTTACACCTTACTCCCTGAGATGTTCACTTCAGTGACAATAGCTTTCTGGCTGTTCCAGGAACAAAGTCCTCAATTCATCAGTTCTGAGAAGTTTCTCTGTCTGTCACCCATGCCTCTTCTTCCTCCATTATGACTACTGAGCTTCCAGGCTTCCTTTAAATCTCAAACAAAACCCTGCCTTCTATAAGAAGTGTTCCCTAACCCCTTTTGATTTCAGTGCCTTCTTTCTTTTAATCATTTCCTTTTATCTTGTATATAGCATGATGTATGTATGTATACATGTATATGGTTGTGTGTATGTATGTATACATGCATATATACACATACATGCAAGTATATTTGTTGCTGTTGTTCATTTGTTCAGTCATTTTTGACTCTTCTTGATCCCATGGCCTATAGTATGTCAGGTCCTTCTATCTTTCACCATCTCCTGAAGTGTGTTCAAGCTCATGTTTGTTGCTTCCACAACACTATCCATCTTATCCTCTGCTATCTCCTCCTATTGCCTTAAATCTTTCCCAACATCAGGCTATTTTCCAATGAATCTTGTCTTCTCATTATGTAGCCAAATATTTTAGCTTCAGCTTCAGTATTTGTCCCTCCAATGAGTAGTCTGAATTACTTTCTTTAAGCATGGATTGATTTGATCTCCTTGCTATCTAAGGCACTCTCAAAAGTCATCACTAGACCCACAATTCAAAAGCGTAGATTCTGTAGCACTCACCTTTTCTCATACTCCAACTCTCACAACCATATATTTTTATTGGAAAAACTATAGCTTTGACTATATACTGTTGTTGTCAAGGTGATGTGTCTGCTTGTTAGTATGCTGTCCAGATTTGCCATTGCTTACCTTCCAAGGAACAAGCATCTTTTAATTTCATGACTGGAGTCACCATCTGCACTGATCTTTGAGCCCAAGGATCTAAAATTGGAACCTGCTTTCATTTCTTCTCCCTCCGCTTTCCAGGAAGTGATGGGCACAGTTGCCATCATCTTGGTTGTTTTTGTTTTTGCTTTCGCTGTTAAGCTTCAAGCCAGACTTTTTCTCTTTCCCCCTCATCAAGGTGCTTCTTAATTCTTCTTTACTTTCTTCCATCAGAATAATTCCATATGCATAAGTGAGATGGTTGCTATTTCTCCCAGCAACCTTAATTCTGGCTTTTGATTCATCTAGCCTGGTATTTCATGTGATGTACTCTATGTATAAGTTAACGACCTTGCCATACTTCTTTCCCAAACTTAAACCAATCAGTTATTCCCTATTTGATTCTAACTGTAAACATATATGTGTATGTAAGTTTGCATGTTGTCTCTCCCATTGGATTGTAAGCTTCTTAAAGGAAAGGACTGCCTTTTGTCTCTTTTTGTATCCCCAATGCTTAGCATAGTACCTGATGCATAGGATACACTTAATAAATGTTTATTGGATTGAATTGAATTGAACATAGAGACAGCAAGGTATATCAAGAAGGAAAATAAGGAAACCTACATTTTAGTCCTAGCTTTCCACTTGCCAAATATAGGATGCTGGGCAAGCCACCTATTCACTCACTTTCTCAATGAAAAAAAAATTATTAGAGTTTAACCAAGCAATCATATCATTTTGAAGCCTTAACTCCAAGACAAAGAGACCCAGTTCATGGTCACAGGGAATTTACTTTGTTATAATTAACTGAGATCAAAACAGATGAAACAATGAGAACATATGGCAGTCTACAGCATAGCCACCCTGGATTCATTTTGCCCTGAGTCTGGGATTTGCCACAAAACACAAAGTGAATTCAAATTCTAGACAGCTCTATCAGTACTGCAGACTGACTTTGACCTGCTCAGGCCCTTCTTCCCCTCTGGAAGTGCTTACTTTCTTCTTCTTAGAAGTAAACAAAGAGATCTAGTCAGCTTTTCAAATATATCAGTCTACCATGTGAAAATTTTAGTTAAGTTTGAGTATGTCAAACTGAAATAAATCAGATAAGTATGTAGAAACAGGTTAATAAAGTTTCTTTAGGGCTCAGAAGCCATGGAAACTTAATCACCCTGTTTCTACCAAATAAAAATAGCAACTGAGATTCTGCAATGTCAACGTGTCATTCCAACTCTACCACAGAAACATGATCAAGTCTGACCAGGCTGTCTCAGTCATGTTTAAAGCTACTTCTGCCACGTGTTTTAATTTCTTTATATGTACTCTCAAATGCATATATGATAGCTAGCATTTATGTAGAATCTTAAAGCTTGCAAAACACTTTATAAATATTATTTCTTTATATCCTTACAACAACCATGTGAGATAGGTGCTATTATTGCCTCCGTTTACAAACAAGGAAATTGAGACTACTAGAGAATAAGTGACTTGCCCAGGATCACACAGTTGGTAACTAGTTGAGACCTACATGGACTTGTGTTTTCCTGACCCCAGATCCAGCACTCTATACACTGCAACATCTAGCTATAGATAATTCATATGCATGTGGAAATATGCTTATGTATGAGCAAATTAGAATATAAAACTACAGATATGCATATATATGAACATGTATGTATACATTTTATTTATTTCTATGTGTATATGATATAGTTATTCTATAACATACACAAAAAATTGAAACTGAGATCAGGGGGAGTATTAGACATTTGTTTAGTCAACCAGGCTTGCCCATCACCATGACTGTATTAACAACAATAATAGCAATAAAAATAATGAATGGCAAGCATTTATATGGCACCTAAAAGTTTATCAAGTATCTTATATATCTCATCTCATTTCAACTTCACACCAATCCAAGGAAATAAATGCTATTATTATCACTCATTTACAGGTGTGGAATAAGAAGGTTTGAAATATTGTCTTTCACAATAGGAAATATAGGTAGTAATTCTAGGATGCAGAATTTGAATTTGGATCTTTCTGACTCCAAGTTCACTCCAAGAATTCTTTCTACTGAGCCATCATACATCTCAGTCATATACGTGTGTGTATGTGTGTGTATACACACAGGTGTGTGCATTTGTGTATATGAATACGTATGTGTGTATACATATAGGTGTGTGTACATATATTTACACGTGCATGTATATAGATACATTTGAATATATGAATATGAATATACACATGTACATTGATATGTGTGTGTATATATGCACATTGATTCCACATTTTAGCAATCTCTCTCTCCCTCTTCACACACACACACACACACACACACACACACACAAGCACTATATATACATATATATATATATATATATATATACATATATATATATATGTGTGTATGTATGTATAGGTAGGTATGTATGTATGTATTCATAAAAACACAAAGAAAAAATCAACATTAAGAACCATATTGTCATCATTTTAGTGAACAATAATGTGAATTTGAAAAAGTTAGGATATATTATCAACTTTCTTCTAATATCTGGGTGGGGAGAAAGGGAGGGAGGAATTTTGCCTTAAGTTTAAAGGAAAGAAAGAGAATTTGAAGAATGACAAATGTTAAATCCTTGCAAATTGAAAAACAATTCAAATTTTCTTTAAAGGGATGGATGGAAAGGGAACAACTTCACACAAAATCCAGCCATTGCGGGATTCACAATTTAGCTTACAGTAGGTGGGAAATGGATTGCTATTAGCTATAGCCTGTGAAGTGAGCTTCTGTCATCCATAGGACAGCTTAGGGCTATTACAACTTTTCACAATAATAACTTATACATGTATAGTAGTTTCAGCCTTTCAAAAACACTTTCATGTATGCTAACTCATTTGATCTTAAAACATTCTATGGAGTTGTGAGGATAGGACAAAGTATTAACCCCTCTTCACAAGTGAGAAGTATAAAGTACAGAAAGTTAAATTGCTTACTTTTCCAAGCTTATTAGTGATAAAGCTGGGATTAAAACCTGTGCAATAATTTTCCAGTGCCCTTTCCATTTTTAAGGGACTCATTGAAAATCAAGGTTATCTTCTGTATATCACATTCTGAGGAATGATTTTCATTTCATTTCATTTCATTTTCAGTATATTTTTTTTCCTTTTCATAAATTATAAATATAGTACATCACTCTTCATTAGGCTAGTGAAAATTTAAGCTAGGAATCAAGGGTCCACAATTATTCTGTGCTGTCATACCAAAGCATGCTGCTAGTCCTGTACATTAAATAGAAGGAATGTATTTATATTACACATTTAAGAAGACTGAAAAATGACCAAGTGGCAAAAATGTACCCAGTTTTGCATGAATTAGTACATGTTGAATGAACTGAGCCACTGAAAATCAAGTATTATTCTTTTTTTTCAGTATTTTCTGTTTGCACATACCATTCCACTTAAGTAAAATAGGTCATTTCATAGCAAATGATGCATTACTCTACTCTCAGATAGATGATATTATGGGTAATTATGCCAATAACACCACATTGCGTTTACATTTTGAGATATTATAGGACTTTTATGCCCATGCGTAGCATGAGACACCATAACCTTTTACTTTGCATGTCAATATGATGGAATTCAAAGAATTTTGTGACACTTGACCTACCTCCATTGGAAAATTTGAGGAAAAAGAGAGGAGACGGGGAGGAAGAGTGAGAGGGAGGGGAAGAAAAGGAAGAGGGCAAAGGAGACAGGAAAAGTTGTGGGGGCAAACCATAAAATCACACAAGCTTAAGAGGAAAGAGAAAGATAAAGATCCAACAAATGATTCTGAAAAGAATCAGTTAATTAGACAGAAGGAAAGCATCATAGAAGCCAAGAGAAAAAAAAAGTATATATGTAGAGAGATTAGTCAATAGTTCCAAAAACCAGAGAGGTCAAGACAGGAGAGTAGTGAAAAAAAAAAAGGCATCTAATACTTGAAAGATCAATGATAACTTCTGACAAGATTTCAATAGAGTGCTAGATTTGAAATTCAAGTTTCAAGGGGTTGAGAAGTGAGCAGAAGTAGGTACAGTGAGTGTAAATAAACAGTTTTAAGAATTGTGCTATGAGGGAGAGAGGAGATATAGGATAAAAGATTTAAGACATTTCAAAGTCAAAAGAATATATACTTAAGAATGGGAGTGGGTGGAAAATAAGAGCATATTTATATGTGGAATGAAAATATCTAGTTAGAAGGGAGATTGGGCAGGAGAGAATGAAAGCAATGATTGATATGATAAGATGCAGGAAGAGCCAAGAGAACAAGAGACCAAGGGACCAAGGGAACAAGTAGCCGTGTTTGCCATAATACGAAGAATGGATTATCATCCTCAGATATTGGAGCAAAATCAGATCAATCAGTTAAAGATGTTAAGGGATCCTCAGTTGCAGAACAGGAGAGATAAAGAGACTTCATCTGAGTCCTAGATTTTGTCAGTAACTAAAGTGGAAGGTCCTGTGGTGAGAAGGTGGGAAAGATTTTGATTAGGATATTAAAAAAAAAAGGAGAAGATCTGAGACAGGCAATATGAAAAATATAATAGAAAGACAATTAAGGAAGAATAGGAGATTATCATGAAGCAATATTGACTCAATTAAATTAACTTGCAGTTATAGTGTATTCTGCAACCACAGTAGTATGATTTCCTCCAATACCTTTCAGCAATATGGGTCTAGTAGGAGAGAAGTTAGGTAGTAGGGATACAGAATTGAGTATGTGTAGTGTGAGCAGCTGTAGGAAATGGCAAGCATTCAATACAGCCTTTAGGTGAGATGATCAACTGTGGGGTTAAGAATGTGAATGGAGAAAAACAAAACCAGAGCAGTAGTTTTGAACTTAGAGGACAAGGAGAGACTGGGGGGAGGGGGGAGAGATACAGACAGACAAGCAGATAGTCACAGAGACAGAAACAGAGAGAAGGTAATGCCCAGTACAGATAAGATTATAAGGAATAGGCAAAGGGAGAGATGGAGGAACATGAGATTGTGATCAAAAGGTTAAATTTCACAGAGACAGCAAATTTTTGTAGATTCTGACATATACTATGCCAATACTTATGAGTAACTAAGGTGTACAGAGATGTAGGTCATGGCTGAATAAGTTGTGGTGTATGATTGTGATGGAATACTACTATGCTATAAGACGTGATGAGCTCAATGATCTTAGAAAAACCTGGATAGTCTTGCACAAAACAACAGTAACAGCAATATTATTTTAAGAATAACATTGAGCAAATAAGTCATTTTGACTATTATAAGAAAGATACTATCAGAGAAAGTATTGACAAATAGAAGTATGTATAAAATGATTTTACATACATACATATACACACATATCTATAAGTATATCCATATTGAGTCACGCATATCTGTGTCTAATGGAAGCAATTTTTAGGGTGAGGGAGGGAAAAAGAAATTTACATGATAATGTTATTGTATATTTAAAAGAAGCTGCAAGTTGTCCATAATAGATTTGCAGTTTCATAAACAATTATCTTTTTATTCAACTGTTATAGAAATGCTAGTTTTATTTCATAAATTTAAAAATAAAGGAAAGAATATCAAGAAAGTATTTTACCAAACTCTTTATGAGACAGAGTCCAAATAGCTTAAACAAATAAATACAATGCAAAGAGAACTATAGCCTAGTATTATTCATGAATACTGATTTAATTTCTTTTAATAAAATCCCATTAAAAAAAAGACTACAATAATGACCAAAAAAGTATTCATCATGATTAAGTAGAATTTTTACCAAGGATCGGAGACTACAACATTAGGGGGAAAGAGCATAATTTATTCTAACAGAAATAAACATATAAAGAAAACCCCCAAACCATATGACTTTATGAATATCTGTGGGGAAAACACTTAACAGACTAAAATACCTATTTGTAATTTGTTCTTTTCCAAGTTTTGTGTCTTTTTTTAAATTGCAGGTCCAATTCAGCGATCTACTTTTTCTCTCTTTTGTTGCTGTTGATGTAAGTATTTAGAGATATAATTTTCCCCCTAGTACTATTTTGGCTACATCCCCTAAATTTTGCCATATTGTCCAATTGTCATAATCTTTAATGAAATCATTTATTGTTTCTATTAATTTCTCTGTTCTTGTTTTGTTCTCCTTATTCTAAACTCAGCATTTAGGATCAGATAACTTGATTTTCAATTAATTTTTAACCTATGTTTCTGTGATCCATTATTAAATGTAAATTTTGTTGCAAAATGGTCCAAAAAGGAAGCATTTAATAGTTCTGCCTTTCTACATTTGTTTCTGAAATTTGTGCCCTAATACATGGTCAATTTTCATGACAGTGCCAAGTAACATATGGAAAAAAAAATATACATATATAAATGTGTGTATGTATGTATGTATGTATTCCTTTCTATACCTATTCATTTCCCTCCAAAGCTCTCTATTACATCTAACTTCTCTAAAATTCCATTTATTTCCTCAACTTCCTTCTTATTTATTTTATGGTTAGATATATCTGGTTCTGAAAGGGGGAAATTGAGTTCCTCACAGCTTTCCTGAATCTGTCTTCCTCTTATCCCTTTCCCTTATCCCCTTCCTCTTACCTTCCTGTTGAGTAAGATAGATTTCTATACTCGAATGAGTGTGTGTGTATGTATATGTATAAACACACATGTGTATGTATACACATATATACACATATACATATGCATATAAGTGTACTCTTCCCTCTTTGAATCAAATCAGTTATGAGAATGAGTCATGTGTTGTTGCCCTTAGATCTCCTCCATTGTAAAGACTAATCCTTATGCACCTCTTTTATGTGAAATTATTTTCCCCATTCTTTGTCTCTTTTCCTCCTTCTCCCAGTACATGCTTCTTTCTCACTACTCCATTGTTTTTTAAGATCACAGCAATATAATCTACTCATACTTCTCCCCTCAATTTATGTAGTCATTATAACTATCTAAATAATGGTAAAGTCTCCAGGCATTACATATACCATGTTCCCATATAAGAATGTAAATATTTTAACCATATTGTCATTTATGATTTTTCTTTCATATTTGCTTTTTTGTGGTTTTATTCAGTCTTATATTTGGATATCATTTTCTCTCTATTCAGCTCGGGTAGTTTAATCAGGGATTCTTGAAACTCCTCTATTTCCCTGAATATCCATTTCCCTCCCTGAATTTAATATTCAGTATTGCTGGGTAACTTCTTGGTTGTAATCCTAGCTCCTTTGCTTTCCAAACTATCATAATGTATGTCCTCTATTAAAAAAAAATGTGGTAGATACTAAATATTCTGTGATTCTGACTGTGACTCCACAATAGTTTAATGGTTTCTTTCTGGTTACTTGTAATATTTTCTCTGAAATTTGGCTATAATATTCTTTTTTTTTTAATATGAGATTCTTTATTAAATTTTTTTGAGTTACATCTTTTCTCCCTGTCTTTCCCCCGCCCACCACCCCAAAAGAGCCATCCCAGTATTTCCCCCCTCCCCCAGTCTATTCTCTCCTATGTCACTTTTT
>CM053582.1:237482782-237492997 GCA_028627135.1 Pseudochirops cupreus
GAGAAGAATGTCTTAAAAACTTGAATTTGCCAGATGGAAAAAGAATCTCAAAAGCTTTCTGAAAAGAATAATTCCTTCAGAACTACAGTGGAGCAAATGGAAGCAAATGATTTTATGAGAAATCAAGATACTATTAAACAGATCCAAACAAATGAAAAAATAGAAGTCAATGTGTAATATTGTACCAGCAATGCAGTATTCACAATGCCTACAGTAACTATAAATATGCTGATGTGGTTTTTAATCACAAAATGTAACAGGCTCTCTACATAAGAAATATAGCTAGAGCATTCATTTAAATACCAGAAAACTGAGTCCCCCAAACAAGAAAGTCAAAGCCAACACAGTAGTTATGAAGTTGGCACATGTGGTTAAAGTAGTAAACACCCACATTCTCAAGCCTTCAAAACAGGACAGGTTATCTCAGGCAAAGATCCTCCTCTCCTTACTCATGCCAACTGCTTAGCATCCAGGCAGCTTGCTCCCAGCAGCTCTGGCCCCCCGCAGTTCTTGTCCCAGGCAGTCCTCAGCAGGAGTGCTTAGCAGAGATTCTGGCCGGCTCAAAGAAAAAGGAGTTCACACCACAACTGTAGCTGCTGCCTCTGCCAGGGCTTCCAGTCAGCACTGCATGGAGACTAGCTTGGTTCCAGTGTTCTCTTACTCCACCCCTTCCTGCTATGTCAGCAAGTTCAAGGGACATGGAAGATCTTCAAATCCAGTATTGTTACAAATATCTGCTTGAAAAAACCACTGACCTGGAGAATAGATCCAGGAGAGACAATTTAAAAATTATTATACTACCTGAAAGCCATGATCAAAAAAAGAACCCAGAAAGCATCCTTCAAGAAATTCTCTAGAAAAAATTGCCCTGATATTTTAGAACCAGAGAGCAAAATAGAACTTGAAAGAATTCACCAATTACCTCTTGAAAAAGATCCCCAAAAGAAAACTTCTAGGAATGTTATAGCCAGCTTCCAGATTTCCCAAATCAAAGAGAAAATATTGGAAGCTGCCAAGAAGAAACAATTTGAATACTGTGGAAACACAATCAGGACAACCCAGGATCTAGCAGCTTCTATATTAAGGAATCAAAGGGCCTATAATATATTTTGGAAATTAAGGGAGCTAGGATTAAAACCAAGAATCACCTACCCAACAAAACTGAGTATAATGTATTTTCAGGGGAAAATATGGTCATTCAATGAGGTGGAGGACTTTCAAGCACTCTTGAGGAAAAAACCAGAACTGAAAAGAAAATTTGACACTCAAATATAGGAAGCATGAGAAAGTAAACATGGAAAAGAAATCATAAGGAACTTATCAAAATTGAACTATTTACATGCCAACATGGAAAAATGATCATTGTAACTTATGAAACTTTTCTCAGTATGAGGATAGGTGAAGGGAATACAAATGTGTATATACATATACATACACATGTGTCTATATAGCAGGGTATATATATGCGTATGAATACATATCTGAGTGTGTGTGTGTATATATATATGTATATATATTTATATATATATGTATGTATGTGTGTGTGTGTGTGTGTACATAAAGGGCACAGGATCGATTGAACAGGAAAGGACAATACTTCAAAAGGTGAAATTCTGAGGTGGGAGAGGAATAGAATGAGAGGAGACAGGGAGAGGCAGAATGGGATTTATCATCTCATATAGAAGAGGCAAGGGATAACTGTTACAATGGAGAGGAAGAACAGGAAGGCACAAGGGAAGGGGTCAACCTTACTCTCATTGAATTTGGCTTAGGGAAGGAATGACATAAACTCTAAGCTGGGTATCTTGCCACACAGAGAGTAGGGGTCATGGGGATGAGAGGTGGGATGATGGAGGGGAGGGCAGGGTGGAAGGAAGGATTGCTGGAAGCACCCACTTCTGTAAAGGGACAGGGAAAGGGTAGATAATAGAACAAGGGGGTCAGGATAGGAAGGAGAGACATATAATCCATCTCTCATAGTATGTCCATTGTGGAAATGTTCTGTGTAACTACACATGTACAGCCTGTATTGAACTGCTTGTCTTTCCAGTGGGTGCGGGCAATGAAGGAGGAAGGGAAAGAATGTAGAATTTAAAGTTCTATAGTCAAATGTTAAAAATATATGTATGTGTATATATTATTATTATTATTAACTACATGCAACTGGGAATTAAGATATACAGGTACTGGGGTAGGGAGATCATCTTGCGCTACCAGAAAGTCAGAGGGGTGATGGGGAAGGACATAGAAGAGAGCAGATTGGGGGAGGGGTTTTATAGTTGGATGGCTGTTTGCGAGTGGTGGGTGGAGGGAAGATGGGGAGAAAATTTGTAACTCAAAATCTCATGGAAATGAATGATATAAACAAGAAAATAAATAAATGAATTAAAAATTCAAAAAAAAAAGATCTCCTAGAATCTGCTTTATTTTTTTTACATACAACTCCCTTTGATTTTTTTTAACTTTTGTTCTCCCTTGTGAGTTCTATAATATCAAATTCTATGACACAATGCTTGGAGGTTTTTTATTGATACAGTATCATTTTGTTCATATACAGGTATATTTTCACCTATTGATTTCTTAATTTTATTCCTAAATTTCTTTTGTTATTTTTCTAAAGTTAAAATATCTAGAACTGCAGCAAATAATAACATAAACAATAGGCAGTGTTACTGTCCTCTATTCATATGGGAGCTATTTTAAAGTGTATTGATTATATATAATTCTGGTCCTTGGATTCAGATAAATGTTATTGATTGTTTTAAGTAAAAATTCTTCAGCTTATACCTTTTTATTGTCTCAGTATAAACAGATATTGTATTTTCCATTGCCTGTGTGGTAACTTATTGATAAAATCATATACTTTAATTATGAACATAATTAATTATACTAGTGATTTTGTTAACATTTGACCATCTTCTTACCAGTATTTTATAAGATTAGCATGATATTTGACTTTATTCCCTTTTTCTTTCTCTGATTTAGGCTGTATTTCAAACATATATTTTCCTTCTTCAAGTCTTATGCTTGATTTATCTGTGTTTTAGCTCTTGGGATGAAGCCCAATTTCCTGAGCTTAATTTCTCAATTCCCACAGAAAACTACTAGGAATATGTGGTAAATAGCAAATTGATGTGATCTATTTTGGTTGAGAGAGTTTTCTAAATGATAAATATCTATACAATGAAATAACATAACAAGTTCAGAAACAAAACAAACACAAACATGAAATATACATATGGAATGAAAGTTTAAAAAAAAACTTAAAGTCAAGTATGCTTGATTCAGAGCTAGAAATTTATTTGATTCAGATGGATTTATAAATGAATTCTCTCAAATATTTAAAGAAAGATTAAAATGTATGCCACAAAATTGAAATATTTGGCATAGTGAAGATACTTGACTTGGAATCAAGAAAATCTCACTCAAACATCTACTAGCTATGTGACCCTGAGCAAGTCATTTTATCTATTCCCAGTTTCAGTTTCCTTATTTGTGCCATCTGTTTTTTTTAATCTTCTGCTTTCTCAATCTCTTTCTAAAAATTTTAAAAAAATTCTATGATCCTATGACCTCTCAGAGTTGTTGTGAAGATTATGTAAGATAATATGTGTAAAATACTTTGCATTAGACTATAAAAACAACATTTGTAAAAAGGAATGATTTCAAAAGATTGAAGAACAATGATCAATGCAATGATGAATCTTGATTCCACAAGATGAAGTTAGGATGAAGAGTTCTGCCTTCTGGTAGAGTAATGATAGACTAAATATATTACATGAGACAATTTTGGACATGATCAATTGAGAATTTGTTTTGTTTTAATGAATATTTGTTACAAGAATTTTGTTTTTCTTTTTCTTTTCCCCCAATGGGAGGAGAGAATTGGGAGAGAGAAAAAAATATGTTGGATAATTGAAAAAAAATTAATTAAAAAGGTGCTTAGTTTAAAGGGGGGGGGGGGCAGCTAGGTGGCACAGTGGATGGAATACTCATCCTGGAGCCAGGAAGACCTGAGTTTAAATTGAGGCTCAGATATTTAGTAGCTATGTGACCCTGGTCAGGTCATTTAATCTCAATTGCCTCAAAAAAAAAATAGGACAGGTAGGTGGCATAGAGTACAATGCACCAGTCATGGAGTCAAGAGAATGCAGTCTCAAATGCAGTCTCAATCACTTCCTATTTGTGTAACCCTGGACAAGTCACTTAACCCCAAGTACCTCTGAAAAAAAGAAGAAAAAGGTGTTTTTGTTTTTTTGTTTTTTTTTTGTTTTTTATCTCTAGGTATCCATGATTCACCATTGTAAATCTTGTAAGGGCAGGAGCTGATCATTTAGCCTTCCTGAACTAGGTTTCAGTTTTTTGTTTGCTTCTTGGTTTTTGTTTTTTTTTTTTTTTTGATTTGTTTGTTTTTAAAGGCAGAGTAATGATGACTTCTTAGAGTCAATTATTTTAGGAACCAAGACGAAAAAGTTCAGCAAACACACATCTTCTCTGAATGAACCCTCACCTCCGTACTCATGCCAGATAAAGTGATCTTGCTTGTACAAGTTTGATAACAGTAACAATAATAATGATGATGGTGAAGTCAAAGGCCAACACAAAATAAACAGAAAGAGTTCTGGGAGATTGGACATATATTTTTTTAGGAGAAAAATGGTGTGTTTCCCCTTCCTGCCTATCCCATTAGTCAGGTCTAGGTCTCTTTATGTGTCTGAGTGTAGTAGGGAGGCATCTATACCTTAGAGAAGGAGAAGTTGACATCTTGTTGCCACTTACTCTAGCAATGAGTTGGGAGTCATTACGTGGATATAATTTATGTTTTTCCTGACTGTCTTGACTTTTAAAAATTAGGGAGAACATTTTAATAATTATTATTAAATTTAAAATTGAGTTGTGTGTATTTTTTTTGGAGAGCTAGTTCCTAAAAATTTAACAGCACATCCCCAGGTGCTTCCAAGTGATGGATGGGAAGATGTAGTAATGTTCGAGTCTCAGTGTCATAACGTAAAGCACAACTCTGTTCACCCTGGAGAAGGTGCTACAAGCACCAATAAGATGCTCCCTCACACTCTACAGGGAGGTACCCTAGTTAAATATCAGAACACCTCTGTCACTGATACTATATCCCACATGAACTTCATTAAGAGAGAAAAGAACCTCTGAGGTTGAATTGTGAGGTGCTCCCTTGTTATATGTGTTCTATAGAAATGTGTCTCACTACATTTGTGACTTAAGTTAGTATTTACTCTACCTAGGGACCCTATGTGTGCAAAAGGAGAGTATATTCTGGGTTGGACATAATGTTTTGTGCCATCTGTTGTTTTGTTTTCTTTTGTTTTCCTATACCTTCTCACCTCCTCTCTTTTCCAAAAGCTTAAAAATAATTCTATGATGAGATGACACCCAAGATCCTTTCTCACTCTAAATCTATAATTCTATGAAGTTTCCTAATACTCTTCTGTTGTCCACTGGATTCAGTTTTTATGGAAGGGGCCAAGGATTTAGCCATAGACAAAGTGGAAGACCATGGGAAAATTAGCCCTACTTTCTCAGAAAAATTGTTGAGCTCATCACTGTTTCTCCTGTGAGCTCCCCATCACTTTTCCCTCCCTCTAAATGTTCTCTCACACCAACCACTGGTGTATCAGTGGGCTCTTTATAAGATGAAAGTGTAATGATGTTCAGTGCAACTGAAATACTTTTATGGAACCCTTTTTAACTTGGGGAGGAGAAGCAATCTTATTTCTTGCTTAATACCACTAAGCCTGTGTCCATAAGCTCAAAATCTTCGGGAAAAAATTCATTTTCCATACATAAAAGGTAGGAATTTGGAGCAAAGGAAGGAGGTTTAGGTCACTGCTTCTAGTCAGGTTCATCTGGAGATTTTGTTCTTTGAATTTTCTCTTCCTTTGACTTGTGTTGACAACCAAAAGAAATGAGGAGCTGAGAAAGGTGATGGTCTTGGATCCCAAAATAACTCTGGAAATTATGTGGAGAGAGTATAGCCTAAAATTTTTCTGAAAGGTGCAGGTTGGTAATTTCATATCAGAAGTTAATAATTACGAAGATTTTATAACCCTAAGTGAGACAGAAGATTAGAACAAAGATGCAGATTCCTCAAGCAGTAGAAAATAAGGGTCAAAAGAGAGACTAAAAATCCATTGTAATATTTAGCTATCTGACAGTTATTCTCAATTCTGAAACAGCTTGACCTCAGAAATGAAGGTTCTCCACCTGTCAAGACAAAGAGAACCATCCACAGCTCTCCTTCCCCCTCCCCTTTTTAAGGGGAGAAAAACAATTGTGGATTTTTCCTTAGTTGATATCCACATCCCTAGGAGAGCAAAAATTTAATTTTCTTTTATCCAATAAGTTAAAAAAGAGATTCTAGATTATACTCTATAGGAGGCTAATTGTCACAATAGAGTAGTAGGCCTGGAGTCAGGAAGTCCTAAGTTCAGTCTTACTGTGTAACTCTGAGAAAGTTATTTAAAATGCTGTCTGCCTCAGTTTCATCAACTGTAAAATGGGGTTTATAATATCAACTACTCTCAACATTGTGAGGACTAAATGAGATGAGTAAAGTGCTTTGCAAGCCTTAAAAAGATATATAAATATCAGCTGTCATTATTATCTGTTGACTAGTTAAATAATGTCATTAGAAGACACTAGTGGCCCTAAAACATCAGAAGTGTGTAGTATACCTCCACATATGCACCACAGTTTCAAATATTAATTATATTCATGCTTCTCGATAAATACACCCTGACTAAACATGTTACATGTGTGTGTACTCCTCTACCCGTATGCCAAACCATGTACATTCCCTAGTTGTCTATTCTTTCCATTGATCATGTGTGTATGTGTGGGAGAGTATGGAAAACTATGGGAGGAAATGTGATTCTACTATTTTTCTTATCATACTATTTCATTATATGACTTTCATTTAAGTGAGAAAGTTGTTCCCTTTATTTGACTAGTAAAAGAAAATATATTGATCACAGTTCATTATAATTTCAAGCTGACACGGGCACAATGAATATTTTGAAATTATGGTAGCTTTGGAGCCCCACCTGCCAATATGTGTGTTTTTTTAGTATTCTTAGGTATTTTTATTTGTGGGTTTTTAATTTTATCTCTGGGTTTCCCACATTAACTATATATATTTCAATTTTGAGGACCCCATTTCCTAGTGCAGATTATAATCTTGAATTATACATTTCATTTTCTATTATTACACTCCAAAGTGTCTAGCACAGTGCTGTCAATAGGCACATGTTTAATTGAACATTTCACTTTCAGCAGACCATAGGATGACAGGAATAAGAAACAACATAAAAAGAAGCTTTTGACCAGGAAGAACAGGGTGCCTTACTTTTTTTCTTATCTCGAATCAGGGATAATTAAATGAGGCAAAAAGATCTGGTAAAATTTCCTGATTGTTAATTAAGATCTAGTTCATCCATCCATGTTTTAGCAAATGGGCTACATACTGCCCCATGTAGCTATCTTCATTTTAAAGAAGATTGCATTTGATTTATCAAGGTAGCAGCAAAGACTTAAACTCTTAAAATCAGTTTGACCTAAAAATGTGATTTTTAGGAACTTTCACTATTTCCCTTAAAATATTCATCTTTTCTGTAGTAACATACAACATCAGATTTACATTTTCAAATAGACTCTATGATGAATTTAGTGTAATGAGAAGGGCCCTGTCTATTCTTTGTCTCTTCTTCCTTCTCCTATCTCCAAGTTCATTTTGAAGAGTGAAAAAAAAAAGCAAACTAGAACAGAATATAAATCTGGCTCTTACACCTGGAATGAGAAATTTCTGAATTTTTAAGTTTTAGTAAAATTCTCCTAAAAGTCTGCTAGGGCGTGACTGGAATCAAATATTCCCCCAGTAGCTCTTGATTGGCAATTAGCAATTAGCAAATTTCAGAAAGTTCAGGAGATAATTGCGGATAAGCATGTATGCTAAGTCAAGCAGCAAACATGGTGTTTTTAGTGGAGTGGTTCTTTAGAGACTGTGCTTTGAAGCCATCAGAAAATAACAGTATGCAAAAAGGAAGCATAGAGAGAAGCTGGTTCAGATGGTCATGTGCCTTTTCCTTCCAAGTTCCAGAGGAAGGATCTCCATTTCTCTATATGAGTCAGTTTAAAAGTAATTATTCATTCTCTTCTCATTGTGACCTTAGCCAGAGCCATAAAATTCATAGCAGAAAAATAACAAAATAGTGTTCAGTAATAACTCTGGACAAAATGAACAATGGTAGTACATCAGGAAGACATTCAGGAATATAAACATTTGTTTGTGTTATGATGTTTGGATGGACTATTACTGATTGAGAGTCATGGTAAAATAGCATATTTAGCTCTGGACTTGAAATCATGATGTCTTGGGCTCAACACCCATCTCAGAAAAATTGCATGACACTGAATGAGGAAGATAACTACTCTGAGTCTCAGTTTACTCATCCATGAATTGAGAATAATTTCTGTAGCACTTACCTGAGAGGGTGATTGTGAAGAATAAATCAAAAAAGATAATGGGTATTATAATAATAGATAACATTGAGCACTATAAGGTTTACAAAATTCTTTAACTCTGTTATCTTAGCTGATCATCAAATCTGCCCTGTAAGAGGGATTCTTTTATTATAATCATTTTACAGATAGGGAAAGGAAATTTGAAAGATGAGTGACTTACTTACATACCACCATCCAATGTCTTTTAGAAATCAGTATTCCTGAATCCAGGTTCAGTCTCTGGTCTCTATATCAAACTGCTTCTTCCTTTAAGAGTCTTCTTTCCTTAAAGCATCTAAATACCTGTTGGGGGATTTTTTTGGGGGGGGGGGCGGTTCAGGGAAGACTAGAACCTTTGTATGAAGGCTTGCAGAGCCATTTTCAGGGCTGCTCATCTACCTTTGGTGTCCACCTGTCACTAAACTCTCACCTATGGCTCTCAGAAGCTGCAATACGTACAGTGGCCACTGACTGCTAAAAATTTCTTGGCAGATGACCTAAACCAGATTGAGGGTAACCAACAGACCTCAAAACCATCAGTGATTTAGAGGGATGTCCACTCCAAGCATGTGAAGACTTCTCCAGTGGAATAAGCAGATGAGGGAAATATAGTTAGTCTTCTACAACATGATTATTGTGGAAGTGTTTTGCATGACTACACATGTATAACCCATATTGAATTGCTTGGCTTCTCAATGAGGGTGGGTGGGGAGGGAGGAAGGGAGAGAATTTGGAACTCAAGAGTTTTAAAAACTAATGTTAAAAATTGTTTTTACGTGTAATTGGGAAATAATATATACAGGCAATGGAGTTTAGAAATCTATCTTGCCCTACAGGAAAATAGAAGGGAAGGGGATAAGAGAAGTGGGGGGAGGTTGTAGAAGGCCAGGCAGATTGGGGGAAGGACGTAATCAGAATGCATTTGGTCTTGGGATGGGGACAGGGGAGAGATGGGGAGAAAATTTGAAACTCAAAGTCTTGTGAAAGTGAATGTTGAAAACTAAAAGTAAATTATTTTTTAAAATAATGAGGAAAAAAAGAGAAAGGAGAGTAGGTAACATGCCTATATTGTAAAGACATAGACCTTTGCCACAAAGTATTTCCACCGTCACTTATTTATATTATCTAAATTCCACTACTGGAAATTTATTCCTTTGGGTCTTGATGTCTAGAAAAGACAGTTTGAGTAACCCTTTATTGTGTGTCACAGATTCCTCTGGTAGTCTGGTAAAATCTATGGACTTCTTTTCAGAATCTTACTTTTAAACATCATAAAATAAAATATACAAGATTTCAAAGGACAACAATTATTGAAATACAATGATAGATCTTTCCATGTATATATGCATGTGTGTACGCATGTGTGTTTATACATACATAAGTCTATATGTACATGTATACCTGTGTATAGATACACACTAATATATGTGCATATATACATATATACACACATATACATACACACACACATAGCACATATAAAATTCTTTGTAAACCTTAAAGAACTATATAAATGCTAATCAATATCATTACTACCAATGCAAAGGTGAAGGGGATATCACTTTTTTTTAAATGTGAAAAGCAAAAAGAACAACAAAAGTACAATGGACACTGAATTTATAGCTGGACAGAGCAACATTTTTATTTTTATTTTCTGACACAATTTGCTTTTGAAAGTTAACA
>CM053582.1:237499570-237520091 GCA_028627135.1 Pseudochirops cupreus
AGAGACAGAGAGAGACAGAGAGACACAGAGAGAGACACACAGAGAGACACGCACACAGAGACACAGAGAGAGACACACACACAAAGAGAGACACAAAGAGAGAGACACACAGAGAGAGAGAGAGACACAGAGACACACACAGAGAGAGACACAGAGAGGGAGACACAGAGAGAGAGACACACACAGAGACACACACAGAGAGAGACACAGAGAGAGACACACAGAGAGAGAGACACTCACACAGAGACACACAGAGAGAGAGAGAGACACATACACACAGAGACACACACACAGTGAGACACACACACACACAGAGACACACACAGAGAGAGACACAGAGAGAGAGAGACACAGAGAGAGAGACACACACACACACACAGACACACAGAGAGAGAGACACAGAGAGAGACACACACACACAGAGACACACACACACAGACACACACAGAGACACACACACAGAGAGAGACACAGAGAGAGACACACACACAGAGAGAGAGACACACACACACACAGAGACAGAGAGAGGTCCACATGTGTCACTGTTAATAAAGATAGAGAAAGGCACTGCTCACATACCTTGGGTAATCCTGAGCATCTAAAGCCAACATTTTGGAGACACATTTGGAGACACAATAACACTGGAGAGACAGAAAGATATAGGACTGGTGTAGCAACAAGGCACCTGCCTATCTATGTGTCAACTACCATTCACTGCCTATTAGCCTGAAATCAATGTTCCATTTGCAGTCTCATCAAGAGACACAACCTGTGCTGCACCTGGCCAGCCCATTGTAATGTTAGTTGAAGATCTTCCCCACCCATTAATTGGCCTCATGTGAAACCCAACAGGAGAAGATTGATTAGAGAAGGCTTATTTTTCAGGAAGGCCCCCACACCTTTTATTACTTTGTAATTAGGCAGTGGGTCACAAGGGTTGTGATGCCCTCTTACCCTGACGAAGTGTATATATACTCTTGAGGTTAGCATTTTGCTTTGGAGTTCACTCAGTGGAAGTGTTCATGTGATTTGGCCAGATGAGACTCTGGGTATCCATTAAGGAGCCCTCTGACTTTGAAAACCCAGATATTGGTGTTTCTCTCTCTGATAACTATGTATGCTTATAATGGTCAGAAGGTTGAATCTGTCTGTTGATCTGTGATGCATATATTATTTGGTCACACAGTTAGAAGCCCTGTTTGTTGGTCTTTATGCTTATAATTTTTGTTTATTATTTCTGTTTGCATTTTCTCTGAAATTCAGGATGTTGATTTTTTTCTCCTGAACTAAGTAAATGATGTATCTTTGATTTAAGTAAGATTGTTGACCCTGTTTTAGTTGTTTTCCTTTAGAAAAGCAGATCAAAGAACCTATGTTAGCGTCCCTCCTGTGCGCTGGTATTATTGGTCTTACACCCCCACAGCAACAGCAAATAGCACTGTTTTTACACCCATGCTGTTCCAGGAAGCCTGGACTAGCATAATATCAAAAATCCAACTGAGGTCTTTCAAAGGCTTTCAGCAGGGCATGGAGTCAATTCCCATCCGTTATTACACAAAAAATGTTGAAGAGATGGGAATGAGTCATGTTTATCCACTTGGACACAGCAATACACATCAGGAATTATTATTAATGATGAAACCAGGTTTCAGCCACTTCACACTTAACACCAAAGTTAGTAGCATTCAGACTACAGAGGGAGCAGAAATAACCTGGGTCTGCCCAGTCTGAGAATATAGGAAAGAGTTAGAGGTTAGCTCAATCCAGAAAATGAGGTTGGCAAAAGAAATAGGCCAAAATAAGCTCCACATAAAATGAAAAAAAAAATTTTGTGTTAAAAAAAAGCTTAAGTGTACAACCAGAAGAAGAGAATGAATACAGAATGATAAAGAGAATTTCAGAGGAAAAAAATGTGGTTTGGTCACAAGGAATGCAGAAGTGCATGGTAGAAATGAAAGAAGATTTTTTTAAAAATTGAAATTAAAGCTTTTGAGGGGAAAATAGAAATGAAATAAATAGCTTAGAAAAGAAGGTCAAAAATCTCATCCTACTGGCAGTTCCCCCAAAAAACGGGATAAAGAAAATAGAAGTTAATGATTAGGACGAAATTTAAATACTGAAAAATTAGGAAAAAAAAGAAATTGTCTACTATCAAAAGCAATGTTCTAAAGGGGAAAAAAGGTTGAGAAAAGATAATTTAAGCATCGCCAGACTCTACAAAACCATGACCCAATAAGAAAAAATCATTTAAAAAAAATGACTACACGTCTTAGAATTAGAGGGACAACAGAAAATAGAAAAACATTGGTCATCTCCTGAAAATACCTAAGAATGTAATAGCCAACATTTGGGCCTTCCATATTAAAGAAAAATACTGTAAACACCGAAAAAGAAATAATTCAAGTACTTAGGAACCACAGTGAGGTTCACCCAAGATTATGCCGTAACTTCTTTAAAGGAGAATAAGTTTTGGCCTACATAATATTCCAAAAAATAAAAGAACAAAAACTTACAAACAGGAATAATTAATCTTGTAAAACAGTTTAATCCTACAGTGAAAAAAATGGATCTTAAAAAGCGTAGAGTATTGCTAATTAAAATCTCTTCAGTTGCCTCCAGCTATAAATCTATAATCTCAAGAGCAGAACTTCAGTAGAATCATTGAAATATAGACCCAGAAAAAAAAAAAGAAACAGAGACATAGGATAAAAGAGTAACCTAAAGAGGAAAATCATTTGATCAATTGGAAATATTTAAATGTTTATAAAGTCCTTACATTTTAAAATGAGAAGATCCAAGTGTTCTTTTAGAATCCTATGACATTCAAGGGTCAGAGAAAGTGTAAAGAAAAATGATGCAGGTGATTCAGAAATAGTTTTTACTTAATTTTGTTGGTTTTAAGGAATGAAAGAAAGAGAAGGGGGAAAGGAAGAGACAAGGAGAGAAATGAGGAAGGAGGGAAAAGAGAACTTCTTGTTTATAATAATTGGGGTATAACAGAAGAAGAGCATCCAAGAATAAAGTAGGTGGTTTGATGTCAGGGTTCTCTCTTAGAGTGCCCTAACTTACCAGCAGAGGCAACTGGTTCCACACACAACTCACTGACACTAGCCTACCGTTCAGGAACAGAAGAGTCACAGCTCTGAGGTCTAAACAGGAAAGTTTATTAAGTTCTCTCCACGGGGAAACCGTAAAGCCACATACTAAGGCTTCCAAAGATGCCTCCCAACCCTAGGTCTTAAATAGACCCCAGATCCATCTACCACACGTGATAGAGCCCAGCTGAACAGAATTGTGAGAGGGGGAGTGCAATTACAAGGGCCAGGAACAGAGGGTAACCCCACGCAAGAGAGTCCTGAGCCATGCAGTATCCCCTGGCCGGGCACAGTGCGATATGCCCTGACCTCCGCGTTACCCAACTAATTCCTGGGCCTCAAACACTTCCCTGTGGCATGACACAACCGCTTGCAATGTGAACCTCACAGTTTGAGGAAAGACTATCTCATGAAACTCATGCCTATAATACAGGCATTTAGAGATACAAAGATTTAGCGATTCAATAGGAAAATCAGTGAGGAAAGAGGAAAAACAGAGTTGAAGAGAATAGAGTTAGAGAAGGAAGAAGCAAAACAAGCTTTAACTTTGCAAAGTGGTTACCAAAGGAGGGAAATGAGTACATATTAAGTACTTGGGAGATGTCAGCCACTATGCTAAGTGCTTAACAAATATTATACTGTCCATCCTTACAATATCCTGTGAGATAACTGCTATTATTACCTGAATTTTAGACTGGAAGGAACCAAGGCAAATAGAGGTTAAATGATTTGACCAAAGCCAAACAGATAGAGGCCAGGTTTGCACCCATGATTTCTTGATTGCGGGATCAGCCTTCTACCCCATATACCACCTACCTGCCTCTGCCATAAGTTCTTAAAGGAGAGAAAATGTGAAGAAACTAGTAATCAGCATCTAGGCCGTATTATAAACAAACAAACAAATGGAATGAGGGCAAAAGAGAGTAACGATGTTGATAATTTCTTGGTTCTTTATTCACCTCTTTCTTTTTCATATATAGGGCATGTAAGTGGCAGAGAAAGGAATATTTTCATGTTGTTATTGTTGTTGCTGTTTTGAAAATGTATCTCCATATTTCACCCCTCTTGTAATTTCAGAGACCAACCTGCTTCATTTTTTTTTCAACCTGAATGAGTAGTCTACCATATCAGATCCAGACTTACTCTGGATGTCTGAATGGCCCCACAGCAATTCAAATGACACATTAATCTGTACTTCTCCAGCAGCAGGGTCTATATGCATGCATCATCATACTTGGAAGAGAGGAAAAATTTAAGGCAACGTAATATAGGTGAAAACATAGTTAACAATAATAAATGTGAATGAAATGAATTCAAACATAAGAATAAGGACAGAGGCAGAATGGTTTGGAAACAGAATCCAACTATATATTATTTGCAAAGGAAAAAAAATATAAAACCTGATACATAAAGATTCAGACAAACGTGGCTTCAAAGAAGAGACATGAGAAGATATATTTTCCCCGACCACTTTGTAGGAGTAACAGGTTTAGAGGAGGAGAACATTTCATGTCTTTTCAGAGTTTTTCCAATATATTAATCAGTTTTGCTGATTATTTTCCTCTTTTCTATCTTTCCTGCCCCTTAAAATTGTATGTAATATAAAGGTGACTCTGGAATTGAGATAAGAAGGGACAGAGAAGGGAATTTTAGTTAATGTAAGAATAAATAAACATGTGATTTGCCTTTTAAAAAATTACACAGAATTAAAATGTAGAATTGGATCAGATTTTTGTATGCCTCAGGCAATTCTAAAAAAGGAAGGGAGTGGCACCTAGATTTAGACAAAACACATGAAAATAGTCATGATTAATAGAGATAAACTGGGTAACAGTAATGCTTATAAACATCATAGATTATAAAAAAATATTTTTATGACATATGTTTGTTTTAGACCTAGAAAATCTAACAGAAGGATGAACAGAAAATAAATAAAAACCTAACAACATAGATAAATTTTTTTAAAAAGTCAGATATAATAGATATCTAGTGACTATTGAATGGGAATTACAAAGATTATACATAATCATGATTTTTTCATGGCACCTTAAAAAATTGTGAACTGGGGCATAAAACCTAAAGAAATGCAGAATAGAAAAGATTAAAAAAATATTCTCTACTAGTAACAATGTAATTATATTATGATTATTGAGATGAGATAATTTTATTAAAAGGTGTATTTTTAAAAAATAATAAGTGAGAATAGTAAAAGAAAAAATCATGGCAAATGAAGATGAAATAAACTATTAGAAATAATTTCTCCAATTTTAACATAAACAAACCTAACTCATATGAAATAGATGAATACAAAATGCAAAAATTAACAGAATAAGAGAAAAAGAGAAAGATTGTAAGTAAAGCATTTGAAAACACCATAAATACATTTAAAATGTGTGTATGCATGTGCATGTAAACAAGTGCATGTATCTGTGTGTGTGTGTGTATATGTTGCACGACAGAGATCAGGTTAATTTATAAGTGAGTTCTATTGAATATCAAAAGCCAATTAGCTCAAATATTATGTACCTTGTTCATAAAAAATAGAGAAAGAAAGCATTCTAACCAAAATCTTTCTCAAGTAAATGCAGCTCCAAAACCAAGGAGAAGATAAGATCAATAAACAGAATTATAAAACTATCTCAAATTGCTATTAATTGAAAGCACCGAATAAAATTTTGCAAAGAGGTAGTACTAACATATTAAAAATATTATTGAAGAGAATAAGGTTTAATTTATAACTGAAATGTAGTATGGTTCAGATGATGTGACCATGGTTTACAGAGAGAATCAGAGGGATACAACTAAAAATGAACTGAATAATTTCAACAAAATATTAATGAATGAAGTAAATACACATAAACAGACTAGTCTTAATATTGTTATCATGCATCCTCAGTTTTTGTAGAGGATCAATAACATCATGGGGTGATGTTTTGACTTGTTCTTGAACTAAAGTAAGTCAGTGTTACACAAAATCATCAACCTTACTCTCTTTTCCAGAGTCATCAAAGTTTATTAGCAAGACAAAAATTCAGATGACTAGGAATGGACTGCAGTGGATAACCTCAACATCTTCAATGTCTGACCAAGCTTTAGGATAGCCATGTCACCTTTAACTTTAGAACAAATTGTTCTCATTCCCCAATTCCACCAAGGAAGTCTTCACATTCTTGGAGTAGACATGCCCCTAACTCAAGGGTTTGAAAACCATCAGTTATCTTTAATCTGGATTAGCCCAACTACAGAGATAGTTTTCCTGGAGTATAACCCTGCACATTCTATGTCTTCTTAGAGCTACAGGTGAGAGTTGGGTGAGAAATGGAAATCAAAGGTGGATGAGCAGCTCTGAAAAGGACAAACCCTCACACCAGATGTGCCAGTCCCCCTGAATACCTCATACACCATAAAAACCAATGGTAAGAGACATAGGTAACATTTAACCTATATTTTAGTATTACCTAACAGATTCAGAGCCACAACAGTCAAACTACCAAAGAGTTTGTTTATATAACTTGATAAATAATAGTGAAATTCATTCTTCAGGGGGAAAAAAAAAGTCAAGAGTATCAAGGGAAATGGTAGGGAAAAAAGTGGGAAGGAAGGGGGATTAACAGGACAAGATTTCAGGGAAGCCAGGTGGCCCAGTGAATAGAGCACCAACCTTGAGCCAGAAGAAACTTAGTTCAAATCCTGTCTCAGACACTTAATACTTTGCTAGCCATGTGACCTTGGGCAAGTCACTTAACCCCAAATCCCCTTCATTCTCCTGTCCAAAAAGCAAAAAATAAAATAAAATAAAAATAAATAGTACAAGATTTCAAATCATAACGCAAGGGAGGAATCATCAAATCTATTTGGTACCAGCTGAAAAATGGACAATCTGATCAGTTAAATAAATTAGGTGAATAAGACCCAGGAAGAAGACTATGTTATTTGGTAAAGGAGTGGCATTTTGACTGATAATACTAAGAAAAAATTTACTGCACAACCGACTCCATATTCAACCAAAACTACAAGGAAAATGGGGTAGACTATCAAAAAATCAGATATAGACCAATGTGTCATACTATATGCCACCACAAGCTTCTGATGTGTATATGACCTTAATATAATAAAATTTCTGATAATAGGTATCTTTTACAACTATTCCTAGAAGGAAATTCCTTTTCCAACAAGGAAGAGAAATGCTCATAAAAATAAAATGGACAATTTGGATTGTGTATTTTTGTTGAAGAAAAATCAATATAAAACTAAGGGACACCTTTAATTGAGGATACCATTTCTATCAAAGTCATATACGTAATTGGTATAAATATATAAAAATAATGCCACAACAGTTCAAAGCAGTGTCAGTAGCACTATTTAAGAGATAAGAACTGGATCTTAAAAAGATTTGTATTCTAAGAAGAGAGGTTAGTAAACAGTAAGTATGGATTTTGAGCAAAGAAAACATAAGTAGCAAGCAAGTTAGCATCTTATAACTGAATTGCTTTAAAATGGAAGATAAAGATGCACAGGTCATGATAACATATTGAAATCTGGGAAGAAATTTGAAAATCATCTATTTTATCCCTTTTTTTTAAAGAAATGAGGAAATTATTGTCTAGCAGGTAAACTGGCTTGTTCAAGGTAACACATATAATTAGTAGTAGAGACAGAATTTAAACATAAGAAAACTCCAAATTCAGGGCTCCTTCCCTTTCACCATTACAGTCACTGGAGTCTGATTCTATAATGCTTTTTAAATCCAAAACTTTGTCCTAGAAGCAGAATAAGCTATAGCAGGTTTTACAACAGGGGAGTAAGAATATCAAAGTGATATACATGAGGAAGTTCAGTTTAATAACAGTACGCATGATTAATTGGAAGGGAGCAAAAAATGACATCAGGGAGACCAGCAAGAAGTATACTATAGAAGTTTAGGCTCTGGATTATGGTTGCAACCATGGGAAACACAATTGACAGAACAAATATGAGAGATATTAATAGGAAGAATCAACAAGACTTGGTGACTGCTTAGATATTGGGAGTGAAAGAAAGAAAAAAATTAAAGATAAGCTCAAATGTTCAAGCAAATTTCCTTAGAAACAGTAATTGTGAATAGTTGTATAATAAAAGTGGTAAGGAAGTTGGGAGGGAAAAAAGTAGAGTAGGGGTAATAACGATGAACATTTTGATTTGTGAAGTTTGAGTTCATGATCAAACATCTAGAAGCAGATTTTCAACAGTCAAGTCTACAACTCTCTCCCCTTCCATTTTTACCATAGAGTAGCCTTTGAGGAAAAGGGTAGCCAGGATGAAAGAACGATCTATCATAGTACATGATCAGATAATATCTGAGGAGAAATTTTGTTGATTTTTCCGTAGATCTCTAGTTTTTTTATATCTATGTATATCTATTTCTCTCTCTCCTCAGCTATTATCTCAGTATTTTATCTACTTTGAAGGTTGTTAATATAAATTCTCAACATTTTCAAGAAAGAAGAGTGTAAAATGTTTATTTAAAAAGACATTATTACTACCCTCCCTAAAATAAGAAGTAATATAAACTAACATAGGAATTGTCAAGCCAGTTGCCTACTTTGTCAACTCCAAAATGTTTGATTATAATCTTTATATATCAAGGGACTTCTTGGATATAGATATAGGAAGACACCAGGCTTTCATTAGATATTCTACAGCTGACTGTTTCCTTATAATCTCACAGAATATTAAATGATACAGAAAATAGAAAATTCTATTGTGTTTATTGACTAATTGTTGACTAAAACTGCCCCTCAAAAAATCCCCACAAAATTTCTGATTCACATGGAGTAAAATTTCACTTTAGCATCTTCCTACAAAGTTTCATATGACAAAATCCTTCAGAATTTCTTGAATGATGTTAACAACGGCTAACTTTATTTGATGAACTTCTGATTCAAAAAATATCAAATGACACTAAACAGGGAGATATTTGCTCACTAAAATTGTTGACCATAGTCATGAAAATGTCTAGCATACAGTCCAAAGGGAAGAGAGTGTGTGTCTATGTATGTATGTATGTATGTATGTTTATGTATATAAAACCTCACATAGAGATGGTGAGGTTCTACCTGGATTCCTTTTGAATTATTACTAATGCTTTATAATTGTGGATCATCTGGAGAATATTTGCTTTTAGTCATTCCCCAACTAGCTTCTCACAGCTTCATGAGTTAGCACTTTTCTAAGTTGAATCTCTTTCTGGTTATTTTTTTCTCATCCTCTGAATCTGTTCCTAAACTTTAGACCTTGCTGACATATGCAACATCTCCTAATTTATTATCATCAGCAATCGTTAAATGGTCTATTTGCTTCCAGCAAAGATCATTAATAAAGATCATAATGATGACCAAATATTCCCCCACCCTGCAGCACCCCATTAAACATTTCTAGATATCAGTATCTGTTGTCATTTATCATTTTCCCATTGGTTACAGACCTTTAATATGTTTGGAAGAGGAACAACCAATAAAGAAGAACTGGATGGGAAATGGGGGCTGTTAGTTCTGGAAACCTACTTTCATCAGGAATTAGTTTAAGAGAGGGAAATACATATATACTTAAAATAGTATAAATGTCTTCTAAACTTAGAAAGAAATAAAACTCATAGGGGATAGGGAGAGAGGAGAGGATAAATGAGGGACCTTTAGAGGTGAGGGTAAGGGAATAGGTTTAAAGGAGACTATAGAAGAGTCTTTAGATTTGGGAGGATAAGGGAGGGATTGCTGGAGTGGGGGTAGATTAAGTAATAGGAGGACAAAGTAGCAGGTAGAAGTAAAGAAAAGGACTTAGGAGAGATAGAAAAAAGATACATACAAGCATAAAAACAAGAGTAGGAGTAGAAACTCTTAGGGAAAGTATATATTTATGTATGTTTATGTGTATGTAGATATGAATACATATATGTGTGTATATATATATAGATATATAGATATATATAGATATATAGATATATAGATATAGATATAGATATATAGATATATATATCTATGCTCAATTGTAGCCTTGGAGTGGCAGGTAGTGGGTATGAAGGGGGGAGAGAACAAAGTAAAAAGTGTTTAGCAGAGGACAAAAGAAAACCTACAAGAAAGCAAAGAAAAGATGGACAACTTTCACCATATCACACAATATGTAAAATATAAGCTTTTGTGAAATGATGTTATTGCTATATATTCTGAATCCTTTCCTATGTTCTGCTGTGCACATTACATTTTTTTCTTTTCTTATTTTATATTTAAGTTTATAATGTTTATTTTTCTTTTCTTATAATTTTTTTAAGTTCTAGTATTTGTCTATTTTTTTTTAAAAAAAAGAAAGAATAAAGGAAAATGCATGACAAACCAAATTCTGAGCAGGATAACCAACATAACTTTATAATGAGTCATTTTCTTATTTTTTGCCCTAAAGAAGCTTAGGAGGGTAGAAAGAGAGGTCAGTAGACACCAGGGCAGGTGCTGGTCAGGTGGAAGACATGATAGAAGCAATTACAGCTATAGACTTTAGTCTATAGTTAGAGATAGTGATGGCAACAGTAGCAATAGTGTGTGGTTGGGAGTACCCAGAACAAATAGGTGATAAGGCAAGGGACTGTACACTGGCACTGGTCACAAAATCAGGCACCATTTGCCAGCTCTATTACCCACAATTCCAGGGTGAAGAGATTGTGGTTGTGAAGGAACAGGGGTTCTACTTGTATAAGGAGCAGAAATGCAGAACAGCAGGGCAATGACCATAACTCTCTCCAGATTGCATGACTTTAGATTACGGTGGTTCTCAACCTTCCTAATGGTGCAACCCTTTAATACAGTTCCTCATGTTGTGGTGACCCCCAACCATAAAATTATTTTTGTTGCTACTTCATAACTGTAGTTTTGCTACTGTTATGAATCATAATGTAAATATCTGATATGCAATATGTATTTTCATTGTTACAAATTGAACGTAAGCCACATGTTGAGAAATGCTGCTTTAGAAGCACTCAAAACTTGCAGGTACCCACTGAGCTATAAATACAGGGGAAGCTCTTAAAATACAGAAACTAAGGCCATATACTCCCGTACCCACCTATCCCCCAGCCAGAGGTGAGCACAGTACAACTTTAACAGAAAATCCAAACAATTTTTAACATTTGTTTTTAAAACTTTGAAATTCCAATTTTTCTCCCTTCCTCCCTCTCCACCCCTCCCCCTGCATTGAGAAGGAAAGCAATTTCATATAGGTTACATATGTGTGCTCATGCAAAATATATCCATAATAGTCATGTTGTGAAGGAAAACACAGATTAAAAAACAAATAAAAAATTAAGTTGCTTCAATCTGTATTCAGATACTTTCAGTTCTAGGTGGATAGCATTTTTCATCCTAAATCCTCCAGAGTTACCATGGATCATTGTATTGCTAAGAATAGCTAAGTCATTCACAGTTGATCATCTCACAATATTGCTGTTACTTTGTACCCATTACATTTCACTTTGCATCAACCAATACAAGTCTTTCTAGGTTTTTCTGAGAGCATCTTGCTCATTATTGCTTATAGCACACCAGCACTCAACACAATAATATGCCACAACTTATACAGCCATTATCTAATTGATGTGCATCCCTTCAATTTACAATTTTTTAGCCCTAGGAAAGATCTCCTATAAATACGTTTGGACTTACAGATCTTTTTCTTTTTTGTTTTTTTATCTCTTTCAGGATACAGACCTCCTAGTGATATTGCTATGTCAAAAGGTATGCGTGGTTTTATAGCCCTTTGGCCATAGTTCTAAATTGCTCTATAGAATGGTTTAATCAATTCACAACACCCACAACAGTACATTAATGTCTCAATTTTTCTCTGCATCCCCTCCAGCATTTGTTATTTACCTTTTCTGCCCTATTATCTAAATGAGATAGTACTTCGGAATTGTTTTAATTTGCATTTCTCCTATCAATATTGAATTAGATTTTTTTTTCCATATGGGTATAGATAACTTTAATTACTTCATCTGAAAATTGATTATATTTTTCCTCATCTATCAATTAGAGAATGGCTTTTATTTTTTTTTTATAAATTTGGGATAGAGACAGAGAAAGAGAGAGAGAGAGAGAGAGAGAGAGAGAGAGAGAGAGAGAGAGAGAGAGAAATGAGTCATTTATCAGAGAAGCTTGCTCTAATTTTTTTTTCACAGTTGCTAACTATATTTCCCTCTATCCTATTCTTCCCATCACTGTTTATTTTATTGTCTCCTTTTCCCTTGACCCTCCTCGAAAGTGTTTTGCTTCTGATTATACCTTTTCACATTCTGCCCTCTCTCTATCACTCCCCCACCCTTCTCTTATCCCATTCCCCTTCTATTTTCCTGTAGGGTAAGAGAGATTTCTATGCCCCATTGCCTGTGTATTTTATTTCCCAGTTACATGTAAAAACAATTTTAACATTTATTTTTAAAACATTGAGTTACAAATTTTCTCTCCCCTCTCCCTACGCACTCTCATTGAGAAGGCAAAAAGTTTGATATAGGTTATGAATGTGTAGTCATGTAAAACATTTCCATAATAGTAATGTTGTTTCCTTTCACCTTATCCCTTCTCAAAAGTGTTTACTTCTGATTACTCCCTTCCCCAATTTGCCCTCTCTTCTTTTCCTCCCTTTCTTATCCCTTTCCTTTACTACTTTCCTATATGGTAAGATATATTTCCAAACCCAATTAAGTATGTAGGGCATTCCCTCCTTAAGGTAATTCCAATGAAAGTATGGTTCACTCATTCCCTCTCACCTCTCTCCTTTTCCACTCCACTGTAAAAGTTTTTTCTTGTCTCTTTTATGTAATGTAATTTACCCCATTTTAGCTCTCATTTTCTCCTTCTCCCAGTATATTCCTCTATCACCCCTTAAATATACTTTTTAGATATTGTCCCTTCATATTCAACTCACCCTTTCCCATATAGGAATGTAAACAGTTCAACTTTAATAAGTCCATTATGATTTCTCTTTCCTGTTTACCTTTTCGTGCTTCTCTTCAGTCTTCTATTTGAAAGTAATATACTCTATTTAGCTTTTTTTTCCCACAAAAATGCATTAAATTCCTCTGTCATTGAATATTCATTTTTGCTCCTCATGGATTATATTCAGTTTTGCTAGGTAAGTGAATCTTGGCTTTAATCCTAAGATTATGGTATATGATTATGATTGAATGCTACTTTGCATAAGAAATGATCAGGAGGATGGCTTCAAAAAATCTATGAAGACTTATTTGAATTGATGTAAAGTGAAGTGTGCAGAATCAGAGAACATAATACATAGTAAAAGCAATATTGTAAAGATGATCAGATGTGAAGAATTTAATGACTCTGATAAAGACAATTCCAAAGGATGCTTGGTGAAAAATGCTATCTACATTCACAGAAAGAACTGATGCACTTTGAGTACAGATTGAACTATCATTTTTAAACTTTCTTTCTTGCATGTGTGTGTTTTCTTTTGTAATATAACTGGTACTGTAATATGTTTTGCATGACTTAACACATATAACTCATCATATTTCTTGTCTTCTCAATGAGTGAGGGAGGAGCAGAAGGGATGGGGAGAATATGGAGCTCACAATTTAAAAAAATGTTAATTATTTTACATGAATTTGGGGAATATTTAATGAAATAAATAAAAAAATATATTTTAGTCATTTAAAGTTAAGTCTATATATCTCTTTATGGCTATAATTGAGGGTAGCACTGAGCAAAATTATAAAGTTTCCATCCCCTTAATTCTCTTTTTTTCATTTTACTCACTATGGAGCTACTTTTCCCTTTATTTTTATCCCATATGGATCCTTTCCTTTTCCAAATTGGTTCTTAGAAAAATATTTAAGTAAAGCACTATGGCTTTTTTGTAACTAAGAATAGTCAAGATAACTGTGTTGGAATAAGCAGGGGAGTCCAGTTCCTTTTTATAATTACATCATCAACATCCAGAACATGAACCAGACCAAGTCCTGATTAGAGAGTCATTTTTCTCACCCAAGTCAGTTTAGAGAAGCCTCTGGATACTGGAGACTATGTCTAGTTAGAGGTGCTCATGAGTATAGGGATTGAATGATGTCCAGCAGTAGTGTAATTGGGCAAGAAAAGTTCCTGCTTCCAGCAGAAATATCTGGCACTACTCAATGAGCAGGAATGTGTGCTGACCAAAAGCTTAGTCACTCATTTCCCTGCAACTAGATTATATATTCACCATGGACTTAGGAGGTAGCCTGCAGGTAAGGGTGAAGGACAAGGGTATAGGAGCTGCCACAGTGATCTGCACATATGGATCCAGGGCAAGGAGAAGTCTTGGACCTGAGGCTGTTTACTCAGAAAGGAACAAGATCAGAAGCATGTAGAAGTTGTGTAGCTTTGATCCCTGGGTGGAGGGTGGTTTCAAATGCTACTTCCAGCCCAGGCTGAAGGCTATGTCAGATTAATGAGGTCAGGGAACTCAGAGCAAAGCACAGCCTGTAGTTTTGTTGCTCGGAAACAGCAAAGCTTTCAGCCAGCTGATGGTGGCTAAAGCCAGCAGTAGTCTTCTGGAGTCCCAAGGGTAAGCACATTGCTATGTTGTTCAGACCCAAATCAAGGTCAAGATTTTTCAGAGCTCAGACCAGAAGGACAATGATCACACTCCACTTTGAATTAAAGCTCTTTTTACCACAGTGAAAGCTTTCAGAAGCCCAGGTAAAGTTTTCCCTAAGATTTTAAACACACACACACACACACACACACACACTATTCAGTACTCAGAGAAAACAGAATTGGGGAAACAAGAGGACAAAAAATAAACAGCAAACAAACAGAGCTAATCATATATAAAAGCTGATAGAAAGAAGCAGAGTTCAATGTCAGGAAGTAAGGCTGTAAGAATGAAAAAGAAAAAAAAATTCTCAAATGAAGAATTATGGTGGATAAAAGTATGCCCAAAGACACAAATTCAGAAGATAGTGACTCTCAAAAAATAGCTACAAGCAAAGTGTCAGAGAAGAAAGTAATCTGGACACAAATTCATCTAGAATACCTTGAAGCAGTAGTTTTGAAGTAGTGATGAGCATAAATATTATTTTGAGATATTTGCAACAACAGCAATATGATATAAAAAAGTCAATGATTTTTGTGACATAGACCCTAATTGCTGTGCATACCATGTGGTTTCTTGCATAAATTAATAAATGAGTTAAATGCTAATTTTCAGTTACAGTTTCTGAAAATAATGATGTATTTTCCCCCATCAATTATAGATCCTCTGAAATCTATCCATGGTACCTCTATGTTCCCTAGGTTATATATCATTGTACTAGAGAGTGACCAGAGCTCACAGGTTAATGAAATAATGAGTTTTTGCTGTCTAGGTAGTGTAAACCTAAATAGCCACTTTCAAAGTGCATGCATACAACCTATCAGGCTGAGATAAGTGACCCTACTTTCTGACACAGAAACAATCACATTTAGTCTTGGAAGTTGTTTGGTGTTTCATTCTCAGATCCTATGAAAAAAGTTTTCACATATATGGAGAGTGAAATAACTTTAAAGAATAGAGAAGTCTACTAGCTGTCATCAAGTATTTAGTAAGATAACTTTGGTTAAAGAAACAAACAATAACAACAGCACACATACACACACACACACACACACACACACACACACACACACACACAAAACACAACCCAGAGTGGGGGAAAAGGAAGGAAGACAAATTTGAGTCTATTAAAATGAAGATAACTGATTTGGAATTTTGATGAACAGGTCATAATAGTCAGAGAACACAGTGAGATGAAATAGATCAGTGTATATGTGTTATAATTAGAAAGATTTCTGATCAGTAGGACAAACTTTCTCACTGGGCATAGGATGAATTCTCCCTCTCTGGCTTTCAATCCCTTACATTATCATATCACTTTCAAAAATATTTATAAATAATAGCATGGGCGGAGCCAAGATGGTGGAGTAATAGCAGGAACTTACTTGAGCTCATCCCTAATTACCTCAAATATCTGTAAAAATGACTCTAAACAATTTTTAGAGCTACAGAACCCACAACATGACAAAACGAAATGCTTCTCCAGCTGAGGACAGCCTGGCAAACCTACAGGAAGGGTCTATTGCCCTGGAGCGCAGTCCCACATGGGGCATACCTACACAGACTAGCAGCACAGACTGGAAACCTTGGGGAATTGAATCACTGGCAGCTGTGGGTGGACCGAATGACAGACCAGAAGGCAACTGCAGGAATCTCTTTGCTGGCACTGAGGAATGATTCTCTTGCTTTGCCCTGCGTGGATCTGGGTTTCAGTGTTGGATGGTGGTCCTGGGGTGAGGAGGAGTGCTGGCATGGCAAAGCTTATTGAGACTGTGGAGAGGCAGTCCTCCTCACAGTTCTGAGGCAGCTGTCCAGAAGAAGCTCTGACAACAGCTATGCAAAACCCCAGAAATCTGGGACACAGCACTCTCCACTCTGGAAGCATAGTTTTACCGTGGCAAAGGCTCAAAAGTCAAGTACTTGACTGGCAAGATGAGCAAACAAAGGAAGAGAAATCAGACTATAGAATCTTTTTTTTGGTGACAGAGGATCAAAACATAGAACCAGAAGAAGACAACAAAATCAAAACTCCTGCACCAAAAGCCTCCAAGAAAAATATGAATTAGTTGCAGGCCATGGAGGAGATCAAGAAGGAATCTGAAAATCAAGTAAGAGAAGCAGAGGAAAATTTGGGAAGAGAAATGAGAGTATTGCGAGAAAATAATGGGGCCATTAATTTTTGTTTGGTTCATTCTAATATAGCAGCTACTACTTTTGTTCCCACTGCCTGAAGGTCACATAAGTTACATTTCATCCTTCCCCCAGAGTTCTCCAGTACCCTTATAGGATTTGGGACGTCCAACATTGACTCTAACTTTTACTTATGATGTTCCTCTAATTGCAGAGAGTACCCTTCACTCCACTTCCATTTAAGCAATTAAAGGTTGGATAATCTTTACAGAGATATATTTACTTCAAGTGTAGAACAAGAATAAACATGCAAATATTCCCCCTCCACACCTGGGAGCATATCCTGCAAGCTCCCCATATTCACCCCATCTCATATTCTGGGGAGAAGGGGATTAAGTTCACAGTTTAGCTGAATTTCTACATAGCATAGTCACATCAAGCAACAAATCACAACTCGCCTTGAGTTCAAGTTCCGGGCATTCTTCCTTTTCAGGACATCCCTGATGGGCTACCTGGCTGCACAACCATTGTGAATTCCTGACTCTAAGGTGACCATGGCTCAAGTCCAGGTATAGTGAAGATTCTATTGCCTATGCTTTGGACTGAAAAGTACAAGTGAAATGGCTCAAAATAAAATCCCACCCCCACTTCTCAAAAACATAGAATATAAGAGGAGAACAGAACAAGGTTGTCCTTCTCCCCATATGGGGTCACATTGTAGCACCCACACTTTGGGTTAACTTGGATCTTCATGTATGTGTTTTGAAGTTATTTTCTTCTTCTGGTTTTCTGTCTTGGATTCATGATCATTTCTTTCTTTCTCTCTCTTTTTTCCTTCTTTAATTTCTTTCTTTCCAACTTTCTTAATTTCTTTCCTCATTCATTCATTATTTAATAATTCATTTGTCTGTTTCCTTAACTTCTGACTTTCTTCTCTTCATTTCTTGATTCATTCATCTGTATCTATATATGTATCTATCTATCTATCCATCCATCCATCTATTTTTGGTTTAATTATTTTTCCAGCAATATGCTCTGGGCAACCCCATATTGTTGGATTGGTTGAGAGTTCTGGGTGCTGAGTTTGTGTTCCCTGTCTCTCTGGGACATATGCCTCCTCATTTTACTGCCATCTTGGATAGTGGTCTGTTTTCATAATCTTTCCAGAGAGACCCTGAACTGTTCTCCTGTTGCTGAAGCTGAATACAAGATAAGCTCTTTATGTTTTTAGACTTCAGACTTATTTCAGAGCCCTGAATGTGGAGAATGAGATCTTTGTCCCTTTAGGAAAGTCCACACTCTTGGTTTGGGCCTTAGGCTGAGGGATTAGGTCTGGGCCTCTCAACTTTGCTCACCTACCTTGGGGTTCTAGATAGGAGACCCTATGCTCCCTTCTCACCCATGCTGCAGACTTCTTGCCCTTGTCCTTTCCATGTAGGTCAAATTGGTGTCTTTGTGCTGGAATGATGACCAAATGTAGTTTTCTCCTTAGATTTTTAGTTATTTATTCTGATCTTCTTAGACCTTTGTTAAAATTATCACTATGGAAAATGGGCTCCATTTCTTCCTCCTAGTTTGTCTCTTGGCTAGTTCTCTTGGGTTTCAAAAAATATCAATTGAATATATTTTAACCTTATTTTATATTTTACAGATGTAATTTAAGTTGAACTCTTTAAGAAAGATGAAGTTGAGTAAAAAGATTATAGTTTCATTTACATTAATGAATATGATGGGGCACAAAAGTCAGTGTTTTCTGAGAGAAAAAAGAAAGATTGTGATCAGCTGTAATAAGCCAACAAAACTGAAAAAGCACCTTTCATCTTTCCATTCTGATAATACATCTAAAAATGAGTTATTTTCACATTAAAAAAACCTCACTTTGAGAAAAGCTGGAACACTTCCAAAATTTGGATTTACTATTTTTCAAAAAAAAATTGCTTAAAACATTTTATAAGATTGTTTACTGGATGGCCAAAGAAAAGGAGCCTAAAATTCCTGGAGAGATTTTAGTAAATCCCTGTGTTCTGGGAATGGACAAGCTGGTTTGTGGACAGGAATAGAGGAAAAAACAGGAAGTGATTCTTTTGTCAAATGATTTGATTTGTTCTAAAGTAGTTGATAGTTCTCTAAACAGTTTGAAACTTGTCATCAAGAAATAGGCAGCCTCTCAATTCTCCTTCAGGATGTAAATGGAATAAACTACAGACACATTCTAATGTAACCACCTCCTTTTATTTTTATTCACCATGGGCATGCTGACACCATAAAAGAAAAACCCTTATTTTGTGATTTCCTTTTGAAAACTAAAAAGAACATTGACATCTTTTTTTTTTTCTCCAACAAAACTTTGGAAAGAAAAGCTTCATATTCATGGAAAAGATAGAGATCCTATTATACTTGTTAAAAGATCTGGTTTTGAGTCTTTTGAGGAAAGTAACCTCCTCCCATGATGAGAATTTATTTATTTCAACCCCAGGCATGCACTTACCATGAAGACATTTCTAACAATCCTGAATGAAATTTATTGAAAATAAAAATAATCACATTTATCTGAAGCAGGATTCTAAATCATGTTTTTTTAAAAAAGATTTTGTCAAGAAGTGGGAGCAGATAATTAAGTGCATCACAGTTTTCTAGTTTTCAAGAGGACAAGGGCTAAACTGTGTGTTTGAACTAACGGCAAAAATTTGTTATTGTTTCTCTTAAAAGATAAAGGAAGTCTAATCTTAGAGCACTTTGAAAAAAAGGATTTTATTCCTTCCTTGCGTTGCATGGAAACTTTTTAAAAATCATATGAATGAGATAATTTTTCATTTTGGAGTCCCGAAGTCACCATTATTGACACTATTGAAAAATCACGAGCATTCTTGGCTAGACTGCTTAATATAGAAGAAAAGAGCAGAGTTCAGTATCCTCACACATTTTCAAATTTTAGAAGAACACACTTTACAGGGATGGAATAAGAAACAAAATTCTCTGTCAATTTCTTTGAAAAGAGAAATCTGTAAACACCTATGAACTCTTCAGAACACTTTCAAAATTTATGTCTATTGTGATAACACTAAAATTAAAATCGTATGATTCACAATGGTTTTCTTTTTAATATTAATTACAGCAAGGATGTTGTTCTGGTCAAAAGTAAACTCACTGAACTAAGACAAAAATTTTGCTACAACTAGAATATCTTGCCGGAAAAAAATGGATAATTGTTCTCTTTCTGGAGAAAAGGTTATTTCAGTCTTATAAAGCAAGTTATAGAAACTTTTGTTTTGTGATGATATATTTTTGTGAATGAGGATTTTTGACACTTAGAACAACCAAAGTTAAAAAAAAAATGAAAGCAATTGTTTGTTCGATATTGCATGTAGGCTGTCTTGTCAAAGACCATCCCACATTTTAATATTGTTATTTAAGCTAAGCAACCATAATTTTCATACTATGAGTTATTTTTAAATAAAAATTAATTTTACCTTGACTCTGTTTTAAATGTATCACCATTTAATCTGTTTAAAAGGAAGTACATTACTGTATGACAAGTTTGTTTTTAATATGTCAAGTAATATATTTAATTTTTTTTATTTTTTTATTAAATTTTTTTTGAGTTACATATTTTCTCCCCGTCTTTCCCCCGCCCACCACCCCAAAACAGCCATCCCATTGTTTCCCCCCTCCCCCAGTCTATTCTC
>CM053582.1:237520591-237576895 GCA_028627135.1 Pseudochirops cupreus
CTGAAGCAAAACTCGTTATCGTTCTCTTTCATGTCTGGTTTTGCTTTTTTTTTTTCTTTTCCCAGTGATCACTCATTGGTTACAACCCTTCTATATGACCAAACTATTGTACAATGTGAAAGTATTTGCAGATCCTATACATGATTGCACGCCACCATGGGGGGGGGGGGAAGGGAGGGGAGAAAATCTGAAACTCAAGCGATTGTGGAACTGAATCTTGTAAATTAAAAGTAAATGAGTAAAAAAAAAAATAAAGTCCTACCCAACCTGGAAAAAAAAAATAATAATAAAGACTCCAAGACCAAGGCCCAAGACTGCAATCTGGATCCAGGCCGCTCAAAGTGAGAGCACTGGCCTGAGAACAATTGCTAAGTCCCCCTGCTGTCTGCAGGCCGCGGGTGGGAAGCTACAAAGCAGAGGTGGGTGCAAAACCTCTGCCTTTTTCGCTTTTCTGCTCTGGAGGCCTTTTGCCAGACTTCTTATCTCCCCCTTTCACAATCCCCACTCGCAGCTGCTGCTAATCCACTCACCTGAGAGGCTCCTCAGCTCTTCCAGTCCAGCCGCCCCCGGGGCACAGCCGTGGCTTCAGGACAGACTGGTTTTGGTTCACAGTGCTGATATGGTTCCTCGTAGCCAAGCTGACTTTAGTGTGAAGTATCTTTGTGTGCGTTTTGGAGTTCTAGGATTGGTTTAGAGTCCTATTTTATGGGTATTTTGGGGTGGCTATGTGAGAGCTATGATATGTTGCTGCTGCTATGCTGCCATCTTGGCTCCGCCCCCCTTCATAAGCATTTCTTATGATTGTAAAGACTGAAAATAACCCAATATTATTGACTATTTTGCTTTCTTCAGGTAGAATTGAAAAGTTTCTCTCATTTAATAGAGTTATAAAATTTCTTGATGAAATAACAGGATTAACCACAGTCCTTCTTGATAGCATACCCCTCAAATGTCTTTGGCTTTCCTCCTCATAGATAAACTAGTCTGTCAGTTAATAAGCATTAATCTACTACATTGTGCCAAGCACTGTGCTAATCTCTGTAGATACAGGCAGGGAAGGAGGGGCCACAAGTGCTAAGGGAACTTAAGAAATGTGAATTCCAGGGATGGCAAGATCTTATAGGATCAAGGGTTTTCTGGGCTGTGTTGGGAGGGCTATGATGAAATCCTTCAACCAAATGGGAAATAATGAGGTTTCCTCTTCTAGTTAAGGATGGCACCCAGGAAATTCTCCTTTTCAGTTCTCACCTGGCTATTTTCTTAGACTTAATTTTCAACAACTCATTATTCTCATCTATGAAGTAGAAATAATAATAGCACCTACATTCTAGGATTGTTTTGAAGTTCAAATGAGATAATATTTGTAAAGCACTTAGCACATCACCTGGCACATAGAAAGCCCTATATAAATGTATTGTTATTGAACAAGATGAAAACAACTCAGAACAAAGTACCTCAGAACATCCCACCATGACTACATGGCTTCATCAATGCCCCCATACAGAGTAATCTTCCTTTTCCCTCCCTTCCCTCAGACTTTCATCTTTTTGTTTTTTTCTTTCCCATTTGATTATAAGCTTGTTGAAGAAAGGGAATGTCTTATGCCTTTTTGTATCCCCTTTTCTAATCACAGCGCCTGACACAGAGTAAGTACTTAGTAAATGTTTAATGACTCTGCCCTGGGACCCCTCCATAAATAGAAGATCTGGGAAGAGCTCTCTGAAGAACGCTCTTCACCCTCTCAAATCAGAGGGATAGAAGGAGGGGCCCATAAGCCTTTTGCTGCATTTCTAGCTCCTTGCTTCTTATTTTGACCTCAGAAGAAATAGAAAAGTACTTGTGAGTTTCTCTTTGAAAATTTTATATTGGTCAATATCATGTTGCCCCGCTTAATTATTTCTTTTAGCTATAGCTGTGTCTCCATAAAATAATATATGAAAATGGTAAAGGGGCAAATTATTCAATTTAAATAATATGTTACTGGGAAATAATCATTATCTAGCCATTTTTTTCCCCTCCATAGACCTCCTTATCTATTTATGTACCTAGATGTCCACATATATATGTATACGACATACATGCATACCTACGTATATGTACACAAGCATGCATGTGTATATATGCACATGCATGCCTGTGTGTACATATGCACATGTACGCATGTGTATATGTATGTGTGTAGGTCTCTAGGAATTAGAATTCCTTGGGGGAGAAGGGTTTGTTGCTGGAGAAGAATGACAGGATTCATTAGTAGCTCCCCATTCTTTCCCTTTGCAAGGTAGCACCACCTTAATTCTTGCCTTTATTACCTTCCAACAATAAGTTGTCTCTCCTCCTTCTTATCTGTACTCAGGGGCAAATGTGGTTTTCCTTAAGTTCAGATGTTATTGCCACACCCTTCCTCAATGAACTCCAGTATTTTCCTGCTATATCTAGGATCAAATACAAATCATTTGATTTGTCTTTCCAAACCTTTCACAATCTGGCTCCAATCAGCCTTATTACACATTAACCCTTCCTACAGTCTAAGGTTCAGTCAAAATGGCCTTTTTAAGCTGTTTCCTTAGCATTTCATCTCTCTTCTTGGTGGTTTTTAACTTCTGATCCTCCATTTCTGTATGGTTCTCCCTCCTCATTTCCACCTCATGTGATCCCTCTGTTCCTTCAAGATGCAGCTCAAACACAACCTTAAGACAAAATGTTCCCTGATCCACTGAAATGCAATTTCACTATCTCTTAAACTTACATTTAATAACCTTATTCTCTTTTCTTCCCCTCCCCTCCCCTCTCCTCTCCTATCCTCTCCTCTCTTCTTCTCTTCTCCTCTCCTTCTCTCCTCTCCTCCTCCTCTCCTTTCCTCTCCTCTCCTCCTATTTATACATACACACATGCATACATGTATGTGTATGCATGTGTGTAAAGTTTCTTTAAAAAGATTATTTTATTCATTCTACCTGTATCCCTAGTATTTGGCAAAACATCTTACCACATAGTAGGTACTTGATAAATGCTTGTTGATTGTTTGATTTATTTATTACTCTAGGTCTAAAGCACCATGTTAGTACCTAGGAAAGGTATGAATGGGGGGGGGGGGGATTCTTGGAATATATATGATCTCAACCTCTAGTTTATTTGTATTTTGTATCAATTTTAATAAAACTAGTCTTATGTTCCGTATTTTGTTAGCCTGAATGCTTTCGAAAGAATTAAGGACTTTTTAGAAAAATGCCAAATTCTGGTATTCTCTAGGAAAATGTAGGAAGGGAACATTAGTTAAAAAAACAAACAAACAAGCTTTTTTTTTTTATAGAGAAGCTTTCAAGATTCAACATGATCTCTGTGAACCCACATCGTCAAAAATGGTCACAGTTTACATATTCAGAATTTATTGACCATTTAGTTTGTCCCCAATCTTGTGCTAGGCATTGTCCAAAATTAAAAAAATTATGTGTATATATATATATATATACATATAAAATAAACATCATTTCTACTCTTGAGTTTCACAAAGATGAAATAGGGCAATAAGAAAAGAGCAAATACGCAGTGATATGCAAAACTATTTTTTGCATGCTGTAAGTTCTTCTGATATTTAGAAAAAGGAATTAAAAAATGAGGGTTGGAAAACAATAATAGCTTTTATTTAAATAGTCTTTTTTATTATAAAATATTTTATCTACATTTTCTCATTTATGGCTCATAACAACACCAAGAGACCAAAAAGTCCAAGTTTTATTATCTGTATTTTTTTTTTTAGTCAAAGTAAACTGAATCCCATAGAGCAGGAGTTCTCAACCTTCCTAATGCCGTGACCCTTTAATGTATGTATGTGGGCATATCTGCATGTGGGTGGACCCGCCTGGAGATGGATAAAGGAGCGGGGTTTCAGTTCCTAAGACCATCAGAAATATGTGTTTTCCGATGGTCTTAGGAGACCCCATTCGACCCACAAAGGGGTAGCAACACACAAGTTGAGAACAGCTGCCACAGAGAAAGAGCTAGGAGTTAAACCAGGTCCTTCCTCCCCTATATAATACTTTCTCTTTTTCAAGGGAAATCTTCATCAAGTAAGAATTAACCCTTGAAAAAAGGGTGGGGTTTGCTTGGGTAGAGGGAAGGGTAAGATTATTCTGGAAATGCAGAAGGGAATAAATATTTATATAGACCCTACTATGTGCCAGACAGTGTGCTAAGTGCTTTTTACATATTATGTCATTAGACAATCAAACGAAGAAAACAACACAATTCAAAACACAATCAAGAACAAGCATGTTATCTTTTATGAGTCTGAGAGAATTGCTTGAATTGAAAGAATTGTATTTGGAATCTACATGTGTCAGTCTGTCTACCAGACTCACAGAAACATAGGATACTCGTTCTGGGAGGACTTAGAAATCATCCAACCTGCTCATTTTACAAATGAGGAAACTAAGGTCCAGAAAAGGTGTGACTTTCTCTACCTCACTTGGAGAGTAAGAAACATTTACAAATTGAACCTAGGCCCTTGGAATTAAAGTAAAGTATGCTTCCCAGTGCATAATGCTGTCCACTACGCTATGGCACTTTGTATGAATATCTGTGTATGAAAAAAAAATTGCCTACCTTGCCCATACATGCAGCATGGATATATGTGAGTAGAGTTGGACATCATGTGCTTTGTTCCAGCATATATCTAAGTAGGAGTGAGAAACCTCTTACAGGTGAATCATTAAATCTTCATTTATGCATATATATATATATATATATATATATATATATATATATATATGTATACAGGTGATGCTGATGCCTCTTTAGTGAAGGGAGTAGGACAGCACCCAGAAGTTAGAAAGAAGTAGGACAACAGAGCAGTCTGGGATATGCTTGAGTACAGTCATGATTCCCCAGTTTTAAGATCCTTGGAACAAGGCAAATGGAAACTTGTGTGGAGAAGAGCATTTATTTCTGATAATTGGTGGTTCCAAGACTTTGACCTAGTTTCCATGGGTTCTGCTCTACCCTTTCTACTATTAGCCAGTGCTACCTCCCTCCTCAGAAATTATTTGAGAGCTAACTGTGAATAAGATTGGGACACAGGAAATGTTCTGGACAAGGGATAGGGTTATAAAGGCAGGCAGAGGATAGGGAAATACCCAGGAGATGATAAAAATGAAAGGGATATTGATAAAAGAGGTGGAAGGGCACTGAAGTGAAAATTTCCTACTTTACTTTTTTCTAGAACTAGCATTGGCCATATCATCTTCAAATCACCTTCTTGTCACCCTTACCATATATGCCACAGTTTGCCAAACTGTTTCAGAGTGCCATGGGTTTTTGTAACAAATTATCAATCATCATTTATGGGAGATATACATATATACATACATCTCTCTCTGTGTATATATGTATGTATGCATGTATACATAAGCATATTCATATGTTCAATGTATTATATATATACACACAATATGCATACACACATACAAATACAGATACATATTCTTATGTTTTACTTGGCTTCAACATATCCTTTTGACTTTATCCTCCTGGAACTTTTTTTTTTCTCCTCATTTACTTGATATTACCAATTTCTTTCCTCACTGTTATGCCTCTGGAGTGTGTCTGTGTTGTGCTTTCTCTATCAATGGTTTTCTATATAGATTCTCTTGTGGACATATTCATGTTGAGTCTGAATTATTCCTAGTTCTTCACCCTCCAGAGCACAAGCATTTGACTCAGGCCATTAACATATATGAGAGCTTCTCAAATGAGGTAGAGACACAGGATAGAAAGAGAGTGATAATTATTTGGATGTTTTATATGTTTTCCCTTTACATCAATTTTCAGATTGGGGGCATTAGTACCTTATGGAGACAGATAATGACAATTGGAATTTGGATTGTGAGAAGAGAAAGATGACTGAGTATAAAATGTGCCATGTAATTGGGTGAAGTTGATACCTCTGACTACCCTAGTTAAGATCATGTCAGAGGAGGAGGCTGATATTCTTAGGATACATCAGATGAAATTCTGAAAAATTGAAATGAACATGATAAAATCTGCAGAAAAGACTCTCCAAGGGGCAGCATCCAGTGAAGGAGTAGAAAAGTTAGGAAACTTTCTGAGAAATTTAACCTTTCTTAATGACCATCATTGCTACATATTTGGAAGAGAGGAAGGAGGAGCAGGGGTGCTGAGAAGTATGACATTTGGATAAAGAATGTCTCCTGAATCATCTCTCTTTTCAGTCTATAGTGCTTTTCCCTTGTCTGTATCTTCTCTAATTTCTTGCCTTTAATGGCAATTCTAGTGACCTAAAGTTTTGATATAATTACTTAAGTGCTTGCAATTTTCTCTCATTTGCAAGTCTTTCCTTGACCTTTGCTATATAATATTGAAAGCAGCTTGATTAAAAAAAAATCCTTCCTGGCAATCATACATTTACCATTGTGGATGCATAGTAATACGTGTTCTTATGAACTAATAATGACAATAATAATAATAATTGCTCCTATTTACAGAGTACTTACAAAAGTTTACCAAAAAAACCCTATTTAAAATCTCCAGGCTTAAAGATCACAGAAAATTAATAGAGCAATAATAAACTATCCATATTAAATACAGGTAAAAGAACGAGTTTGTCCAGATTGAATTAGAGAGAGGAAAGGATTTTAAGCAAGAGATGAGGAAAGGACAACAGGTAAATCTTCCAAATTTTAGTGTATATTACAATGTACTTGCAGGCAAATCCCAATTCCCTCATTACCTAATGTTATTTCCTACTGACACCTCTTTTGTCCCTCCAACACACATGTGATGCTTTGGTTTATATGTCTATTTTTGTGCAGTTTTAGGCACTGCTTTAATCTGACCTTCTCCATGAACCTATTCTAGACCTTCTACCTCATAATGAAAACCACTGCTCATCACAGTGACATTTAGCACTCAGTTATATGCTATCCTTTAGTTGTCCCTATTAATTCTAGGGTATAATTCTTGTCTCAGCAGAATCATAAGCATTTGAGAACAGGAATTCAGGTTGTATCAGGTTCTGTGTTATTGTTGCTGTTGATTTTTGGCCTTTTCCTGACAATGTTTAGCAAAATGTTAGCACATAGTTGACTCTTAAAAAATGTTTAGTTTGGATTTATTGTAATTCAGTGGAGGAATAATTTAACCTCTCTCGGAGTAAGTTTATTCATTTGTAAGATAAGGAGACATTTATTTAATACACACATATAAATATGTGTGTGTATGTATAAGTATGCATATGTAAAAGTAGACTTTAAAAGCTCTTGTAATCCTCCTAATTTACACATAGACTAGTGAGTTTAGTTCCTAAAAAGGTTTTATGTCTGTCTTAGGGTTCCAAGAATTCTTCTGAGAGAATTTGAAGTTGGCTCTCTGATTCTCTTTGCTTGAGGCCCATATTAATATGTTCTCCACTGTGTTAGTTATGTAATAGTGGCACAGGAGCTAGAACTCAGAGTCTAGAGTCAAATCCAGCTGGGTGACCTTGACCAAGTCATTTCACCCTTGTTTGCCTCAGTTTCATTTTCAGAAAAATGAAGATAATAATAACATCTACCATTCAGGGTTGTTGTGAGAATTATTCCCCTTCCCTTAATTGCCACTGAACAATGCTACAATTTTATTTAACCACTTAATGTCAGTTTGCAAGGAGATAGTCACTGTTACAAAATAAGAGGAACAACAGTTACAAAGCATTTCTCTCAGTTCATGGAGATATACTATACTGTGTACCACATCATTCCCTGGGGGTAATCTGATCAAATTTGTGTTTACATAGTATGCACCCCACCAAGTTCACTGCCAAATTTGGCATAGCTAATAGATGAATTGTTATACTTCCTTCTTTGTTCCCTTGATCCATGCTATCTCATACTGGGACTTTTGCTCCTTATCATCTGGCTTCCTGCAAATCCTAGCATGGGATTTGCCATGGGCGGGGAGGGGGAACGATTGGCACCTAGATGACAGAGTGAAAGGTTATAAATACTAAACTTTCCCCAAATATTTTCATAGAAAATGATTACAGAAAAACACCAAACAGAATTCTGACTGGAAAAGAGAAAAAGAAAAAAAAAACATAGTGCGTTATTTTTTCCAACTCAGGGCAACTTAGGAAGAGAAAGAAAGAGAGGTCTGAAGACACTGAAGTAGACTGTTGAGTAATGTAGCACCACAGAAGCAGGAGAACATAGGGGCAGTAAGAGGATTGAACACTTTGTCAGGAAATTATTCCAAGGGACTTTTGTACTAGCATGGGGCACTGGATTGGGTATAATTTAGCAGTTCTGTGACTCATTACTCAGTTCTGTGTTGCAGTTTTAGTGTAGAAAGAAGAGGTTATAGTCACAAGGGAATAGGATCTATATCTGTATAAGGACCAGAGTGTAGGCTGGAGTGATTAGGCCCCTCTGAGAACACCAATAACCTGTAGGTTCCAAGATCAAGCTGGGAAATCAGAACGACATAAAAGTAAAAAAAAAAAAAAAAAAAAAAAGGCCAGATGGCAGAGTAACCAGGAAATCATTATAAATCTCACACATACTCACGCCCAAACAACCATAAAACAAGGACCCCAAACAAGTGCTGGAATAACAGAACCAGCAAAAAGATGGGGTGAAACAATCTTTGAACCCAAGTAACTTGGAAGACTAGCAGGAAAGGTCTGTCTTACTTGGGTAAAAAGGGAGTACAGTTCAGGACAAGAAGCATCTTAGCAAGCCCTAGCTCAGCAAGCCAGCAATAGATCCTAAGTCCCAGTACAGTGGAGCTGGCAAACACCAACACCCAGAATCTCCCCTCCTCCCCCATTCCCCTACCATGTGCCTCAGCATAGCCAGGGGAATGGCTGACTCCATCTCTGAGAACCACCGCATGCTTCAGTGTAGCCATGCGCATATAGGTAAACACCAGCCCTACTACTGCCTATGCAAACAGTCACCAGAACTGGGCCCCCACTACTGTGCTTCAGCATAGCCCTGGGCAAACAGGCAGCCACTAACAGCTAGACCACCATGTGCTTCACTGTATGCCTAGGGAAATGCAGAATCACCCCACAGGCCACAGCACATGCCAGATACCAGAACTAGGATCCCAGAACAATATCAGGTAAGCCGCAGATCCTGACAGCCTCCAGTAGCACCAGCCACCCTGCCACTGTACCCCTTCAGTGCAGCACCAGACACAAGGGTCCCCATGGACCTCAGAGCCACATCAGGACAGCACCAGGTAAACAGGGCCTGCAGCATCTGGGACAAGAATCCCACAACAGTGCTACTTCTCCTATGCAAGTAGAGAAAAAAAATAAAGGAAAAAAGGCCAAAAAAGATAAGCAAAAAACCACAATACCAACAAAAAATAATCTGAGCATAGGAAGTTATTACGGTGACAGGGAAGAACAAGACACAAATCAAGAAGAGGAAAACAATGTCAAAACACCTGTGGACAAAACTGCAAAGAGATATAGGAAGTGGCCTCAAACTCCGAAAGAACCCACAGAAGAGCTTAAAAGTCATATAGAAGTGGTATAAGAAACACTGGGAGAAGAATTGAGAGTCATATGACAGAATTATGAAAAAAGAGTCAACAACTTTGAAAAGGAAAACAACTGTCACTTCCAGGAGTTAAGATGGTGCAATAAATAAGCAGTAAGTCACTCTCACTCTCCCTTCCTTACCATGAAAAACCCAGAAAATGGCATCCCTGGGAAAATCCTTGAAGAGTAGAGCCAGGAGAAAGATGGGGTGCAGCAGTTTTTTAGTTCGTGATACTAGGGGGATTAATGGGAAAGGTCCCTCTTGTTGTGGCTCAAGGGGACCAGTACAGGACAGGAGTCATCTGGGCAAGTCGATGGCAAGCCCCACCTCAGGAAACCAGCAGGAGATCCTGAGTCCCAGAATGGTGGAGCAGGCAAGTGCCAGCACCAGGACACCCCTGCATGCCTTAGTGCAGATGGGGTAACCAGATGACAGTGCAGAGAACCACCACTTGTGTGTCCACTACTGGTTGAGCCTGCCCATATTCTAGTGCAGCCCCTGGTAAGGAGGCAGCTTCTAGTGGCCACCCCCTTCCTTGAACCCACAAGCTTCAGTATAACCCAGAGGAAATGCATAAAATCCTACATGGCATCTGTACACACTAACCAACAACACCAACTGTGGCTGAATAGCAGGTAAGCTACAGCCTCCAGCTGCCAGAATCAGCACCACAGCACACTGGGACCAGGCCCCTAGCTCCTAGCACAAGAAGGATAGTAGTGCCCTTTGTGAACTTTAAAAGCCAGGAAAAGGCAAGCACAATGAGCAAAAAGCAACATAGAAAGTTAAACACTATAGTTTCTTATTATGGGGAGAGTGAAAATCAAAACACAAATTGAGAAGAGGACAATATTGTCACTATATCTACATCTGAAACCTCAAAGTGGAATATGAATTGGTATCAAGTTCCAAAAGCCTTCTTGGAAGAGCTCAAAAAGGATTTTAAATCTCAAATTAGAGAGGGAGAAGAAAAAATGAATAATTCCTTCAAAAATATAAAATGACAAAATGGAAAAAAAAAATTACACTGAAGAAAACAACTCCTTAAAAAGTAGAATTGGCCAAATGGAAAACAAGATAAAAAAGCTAACTGATGAAAACAATTTGTTAAAAATTAGAATTGGGAAAGTGGTTAGGGACATCAAAAATTGGTGAAACAAAACCAAAAGAATGAAAAAATAGAAGAAAACTCATTTGAAAAACAACTGACCTGGAAAACAGATCCAGGAAAAATAATTTAAGAATTATTGGTCTACTTGGAAGCCAAGATGGAAAAAAGAGCCTAAACAGCATTTTCCAAGAAATAATGAAGGAAAACTGCCCTGAAATCCTAGAACCAGAGGGTAAAACAGTCATCAAAAGAATGCACCAATCACTTCCTGAAAGAGATCCCAAATTGAAAAATCCAAGGAATATTATAATCAAATTCCAGAATTATCAGGTCAAGTAGAAGATATTGCAAGCTGTCAGAAAGAAACAATTCAAATATTGTGGCACTACACTCAGGATCACTCAGGACCTTGTAGCTTCTGCATTAAAAGACCAGAGGCCTTGGGATATGATATTCTATAAGGCAAAAGAACTTGGATTACAACCCAGCAAACCTGAAAATAATCTTTCAGGCAAGGAGATGGATATTCAGTGAAATAGGAGACTTCCCAAACTTCCTGATGAAAAGACCAGAGCTCAATGGAAAATTTGATCTTCAAATATAAGACTCAAAAAGGGCACAAAATGGTTAAAAAGAAAGGGAAAAGATGTAATTCAAAAAGGGCAAACTGTTTACATCTCTATATGGAAAGATGATACTTGTAAGTCTTGAAAATTGTGTCTTTATATGGCATTTAAAATGGATATACATAGGCAGAAGGTGTGGGTTTAAATTAACTGATGTGATAATTAAAAATAATTTTGGGGAGATAAAAAGAAATGTTAATGGGAGAAGAGGAAAGGAGGAGGCAGAAGAGGGTAAATTATATCACATGAAAAGGAACAAAAACATATCACACTAAAGGGTAATAAGGGAGGGAGATGAGCATTGTTTGAACTTTACTTTCATCAGATTTGGTTCAAGGAGGGAATAACATACTGAGGTATAGAAATCTGACTTGTCCTACAGCCAATAGGAGGGGAAAGGGGAAAGAAAAGGGAGGGGGTGGTTAGAATGGAGACAATACATAGTAACGGAAAAGGGAAAGAAAAGGGAGAGAGCTGAAAGAAGGGAGGGAAGATTGAGAGAGGTGGTGGTCAAAAGAAAATTTTTTTGAGAAGAGAAAGGGAGAATGGAGAAATAAAAACACAAACGGAAATGGAAGGGGATAGGATAGAGAGAAAAACACAGATAGTAATCATAACTGTGAATGTGAACGGGATGAACTCTCCCCAAAAATGGAAGTGAATAGCAGAATGAATTAAGAACCATAATCCTACAAATTGTTGTTTAGAAGAAACACATTTGAAATGGATATACACAGGGTAAAGGTAAAAGGCTGGAGTAGAATATATTATGCTTCAACTGAAGTAAAAAAAAAAAGCAACAGTAGAAATCCTAATCTCAGACAAAGCACAAGCAAAAAATAGATCTAATTGAAAGAGATAAGGAAGAAAACTATATCCTGCTAAAAGGCACCATAGACAATGAAGTAATATCCTTACTAAACACATATGCACCAAGTGGTATAGCATCCAAATTCTTGGAGAAGTTAAGGAAGTTAGAGGAAGAAATAAACAGCAAAACTATACTAGTAGTGGACCTCAACCTCCCCCTCTCTGAACTAGTTAAATCTAACATCCAAATAAACAAGAAATAATGTGAATAAAATTTTAGAAAAGTTAGATATGGTAGACTTCTGGAGAAAATTGAATGGGGATAGAAAGGAATATACATGATTCTAAGCAGTGCATGGCACCTATACAAGAATTTAACATGGGGAATAAAAATCTTAGAAATCTGTGCAGAAAGGTATAAATATTAAATGTATCCTTTTCAGATTGTGATGCAATAAAAAAAATTGCATGCAATAAAGGGCAATAGAAAGATAGACTAAAAATTAATTGGAAACTAAATGTTATAATCCTAAAGAGTGAGTGGGTCAAGCAACAAATCATAAAAACAATAACTAACAATCCAATAGAATGATAATAATGAGACAACATAACAAAACATAAAATACAGTAAAAATGGTTCTTATGGGAAGTTATATATCTTTGAATACTTACATGAATAAAATAGGGTATGCAACTATAAAAATTAGAAAAAGAACAAATTTAAAGTCTCCAATTAAATACGAAATTAGAAATCCTGAAAACCAAAAGAGAGATTAATAAAATTGAAATTAAGAAAACTGCTGAACTAATTAATAGAATTAAGATCTGATTTTATGAAAAAAATAAAACAGATGAACTTTTGGTTAATTTGATTTTAAAAAGATATAAGAAGAAAACCAAATTACCAGTATCAAACTGAAAAGAGTGAATTCACCACAAATGAAGAGGAAATTAGAACAATAATGAAGAATTATTTTGCCCAAATGCATTCCAATAAATTTGACAAACTTAGTGAAATGGATTGATATTTATGAAAATGTAAATTGCCCAGATTAACAGAAGAAGAAATGAAATATTTAAATAAACCCATGTCAGAAAGAGAAATTGATAAAGTCATCAGTGAACTGCCTAGGAAAAAATCTCCTGGGTCAGATGGATTTACAAGTGAATTTTATCAAACATTTAAAGAACAATTAATTCCCATACTATATCGACTATTTGGGAAAGTAAAAAAAAAAAAAGAGTCCTACCAAATTATTTTTGTGATACAAATATGGTACTGATACCTGACCTGTGAAGAGTTAAAACAGAGAAACAAAATTATAGGCTAATTCTCCTAATGAATATAGATGCAAACATTTTACTTAAAATGCTAACAAAAACGTTGCAGCAGCTTATCCCAGGAATAATACACAAAATCAGGTAGGATTTATGTCAGGGATGCAGGACTGGTTCAATATTATGAAAATTATCAGCATAATTGATTATATCAGTAGCAAAACTAACAAAAACTATGATTATCTCAATAAATGCAGAAAAAACTTTTGACAAAATACAAAACCCATTCCTATTAAAAATGCTAGAGAGTATAAGAATAAATGGAACTTTCCTTAAAATGATATGTAACACCTACCTAAAAGCATCAGTAAGCATTATATTTAACGAGGATAAGCTTAGAAGCAAGTCCAATAAGATTGGGGGTGAAATAAGGATATCCATTATCAGTACTGTCATTCAATATGGTACTAGAAATGGCAGCTTTAGCAATAAGAAAAGAAAAAGAAATTGAAGGAATTACAATAGGCAAAGAAAAAACTAAGCTATCACTATTTGCAGATGATATGATGGTATACTTACAGAATCTTAGAGAATCAACTAAAAAAACTACTTGAAATAATAAACATCTTTATTAAATTGACAGGATATAAAATAAACCAACATAAATCATTGGCATTTATATGTATTATTATCAAAGCCCAAAAATCAGAGACAGAAAGAGAAATTCCAATTAAAGTTACTGCAGACATTATAAAATACTTAAGACTCTACCTGCCAAAACAAACTCAGGATCTATATGAACACAATCACAAAACACTTCTCACACAAATAAAGTCAGATCTAAATAATTGGAAAAACATCAATTGCTCATGGGCAGGCCAATCTAATATAATAAAAATTACTACCTAAATTAATTTACTTATTCAATCCCATACCAAACTACCCAAAACATTATTTTATGTAGCCAGAAAAAAATAATACCAAAATTCACCTGGAAGAACAAAAGGTCCAGAATATCAAGGGAATTAATGAAAAGAAATATTAAGGAAGGTGGCCTAGCCATGCCCGATCTTAAGTAGTATAATAAAGCTGCAATAATCCAAACTATTTTGTACTGGCTAAGAAATAGTGGTAGATCAGTGGAATAGGCTAAATCCCCAAGACACAGTAATCAATGACTGTAGTAATCTACTGTTTGATAAACCCCAAAACTCAAGCTACCAGAATAAAAGCTCACTACTTGACAAAATTGGTTGGGAAAACTGGAAAACGATATGGCAGAAACTGGGCATAGAACAACATCTTATACCATATACCAAAATGAATTCCAAATGAGTATATGATTTAAAGGCTAATACTATAAGCAAATTAGGAGAGCAAGGAATAGTTTACTTGTTAGATTTATGGAGAACAGAAGAATTTATAACCTAACAAGAGGTAGAGAACATTATGAAATGCAAAAGGAATAATTTTGATTACATTAAATTGAAAAATTTTTGCTCAAAGAAATCCCATGCAACCAATATTAGGAGGGAAACAGAAAATTGAAAAATAATTTTTACACTTGGTATCTCTGATAAAGGCCTCATTTCTAAAATATATAGAGAACTTCATCAAATTTACAGGTATACAAGTCATTCCCCAACTGATAAATGGTCAAAGGATATGAATAGATAGTCCTCAGAGGAAGAAATTAAATCTATCTATAGCCATATGAAAGAATGCTCTAAATCACTATTGATTAGAGAAATGCAAAGCAAAACAACTCTTAGGTACCACATCACACCTATCAGATTGGCTAATATGACAAGACAATTATAAATGCTGGAGAAGATGTGGGGAAATTGGAACAGTAATGCATTTTTGATGGAGTTGTGAACTGATCCAACCATTCTGGAGAGCAATTTGGTACTATGCTCACAGGACTATAAAAATGTACATCATTGTTGACCCAGCAACACCACTTCTAGGTCTGTATTCCAAAGGTTTCGTAAACATTGGGAAAGGACCCTAATGTACAAAAATATTTATAGCAACTCTTTTTTTTGTTGTGGCCAAGAACTGGAAATTGAGGATATGTCCATTGATTGGGGAATGGCTGAACAAGGTATGGTATATGAATGTAATGGAATGCTATTTGTGTCATAGGAAATGATGAGCAGGCAGATTTCAGAAAAACCTGGAAAGATGTATATAAACTGATAGTGAATGAAGAGGACAGAACCAGAAGAACATTGTACACAGTAATAGCCACATTGTGCTGTGGCTGACTTTGATAGACTTTGCTCTTTTCAGCATTGCAAGGAACTAAAACAAATCCAAAAAATTCATGATAGAAAATGCCATCTGTATTCATACAAAGAAATAAGGAGTCTGAATAGAGATTGAAACATACTATTTATTCTTTCTCTCTCTTTTTTTTGTTTCTTTCTCATGTTTTCTCCCACACATTCTAATTCTTCTGTACAGCATGACTAATGGGAAAATATGTTTAATAAAAATGTCTATGTAGAACCTATATAGGATTGCACACTGACTTGGGGAAGGGAGAGGGAAGGAGATGGAGAAAATTTAAAACTTATGGAAGTGAATTTTGCAAATCAAAAATAAATAAGTTTGTAAGAAAAAAAAAGAAAAGACAAAAGAAAACAACTGCTTAAATAGTAGAATTGGCCAAATGGAAAAGGAGACACAAAAATCTGTGGTGGGGGGGCACAGCTCATCTGTACACTTGGTCAAATAGAAAAAAAAGTACCAAAAGTAATTGAGAAAAACAATTCCTTAAAATTTAGGATTGAGCAAGTAGAAGCTAATGATTCTATGAGACATCAAGAATCAATCAAATTAATTCAAAACAATGAAAAGATAAATAGAAAAGTAAAGTACTTCACGGGGAAAAAACAAGTAATCTGAAAAATAGATCCAGTAGAGACCATTTCAGAATCAATAGACTACCTGAATGTCATAACCAACAGGAAGACCTGAACAGCATCTTTCAAGAAATTATCAATGAAAACTGACCTTTATTGAAAGAATCCACCAAGCATTTCAGGAAAGAAATCTGTAAATAAAAACTCCAAAGGACATGGCAGCCAAAATTCTAATCTAAAATCAAGGAAAAAAAATATTGCAAATGGCGAGAAAAAAAAAATAAAATATTGGGGACCAATACTAAGAAATCACACCTGGTTCAATATAGACAAAAATACAGGCATACTTGACCAAATTAATTGAAATTTATATAAATAAAGAAAAAGATGGTTTTGTTTTTATAAAAAAAAACACCCATTAATATTAAAAATACTAGAAAGCATAGGAATAAAAATGGATTTTGCTTAAAATGGAAAGTAGTATCTATCGATGATAACTAATATTTACTATTCAAAATCATACTAGAAATTCTAGCCATAGGAATAAGTAAAAAAAAAAAAAGAAGATGAAAACTGGGCAACAAGGAAACAAAAACTTTCACTTTTTGCCAAAGTTATAATAATTTACAGTACTTAAAAACACTAAAATATCAACAAAAGTATTAAAAACAATTAACCTTAGCAAAAGTGAAGGTTATAAAATAAACCCACACAAATCATCAGCATTTCCGTTTATTACCAATGAAACCAATAAAAGAGAGAAAGACAAATTCCATTTAAATTTACTGTAGACAGCTTAAAATATCTGGGAATCTACCAGCCGAGACACACAAACAACTATATGAACACATTTACGAAACATTCTTCACACAAATATAGACACATATAAATAACTGAAGAAATATTAATTTCCCCTGAGTAGATCAAACAGATATGAAAACATGATAAAATTACTTAATTTACTCATTCAGTGCCATATCAATCAAACTACCAAAAATTACTTATAAAACTGAAAAAAATAATAATAAAAATGCATGTGAAGGAACAAAAGGTCAAGAATATCCAGGAAATCAATTTTTAAAAAGTGAAGGAAGGGGGCCTAGCTGTATAAAATATCCAGCTTAAAGCATTAATCATCAAAACATTTGGTACTAGATAGAGTGGTCGATCAATGGAATAAAGTATACAGTACAGACTCAAATAAACTCAAATTTCCCAGCTATTGGGACAAGGCCACACTATTTGACAAAAATGTTGAATAAACAAAAATATTCTGCTAAAAAACTAAGCATTAACCAGCTTTTCATACCATATACTAAGTTTAGCTCAAAATGAATACATGATTTAAACATAAAGTTCATTAGAGGAGCATGGTGAAAAAATGTACATATCAGATCTATGAGTAGGCCAAGAGGTCGTGACCAAACAAGAGTTAGAAAGTCACACAGGAGTCAAAATGGATAATTCTGATTACATCAAAAGAAAAGTATTTATGCAAAAACAAAATAAAACAATGCAACCAAAATTAGCAAGAAAGTAGCAACAAACTGGTGGGGAGGGGAGGTTACTGCAGGTTTCTCTGATAAAAGTTTCGATAGGAATAAAATCAAATTTATGAAAATAAGAGCCATTCCTCAATTAATAAATGGCCCAAGGATATGAACAGAAAGTTTTCAGAGAAAGACATCAATAGTCACATTAAAATACTCTAAATTACTAATAATTAGAAAAGTACAAATTAAAGTAACTCTGAGATACCACCTCACACCCATTTAATTATCTAACATGACAGAAAAGGAAAACAAGAAATGCTAGAGGGGATATAGGAAAATAGTGTAGGGATATAGGCTTGTTGCAGGAAACAAGTGTTATCAGTGCTAGTACTTCTTTCAGGGGCAGCATGGCCACTGGCTCTAGGCTTCATGCTAGCTCTACTAAGAGTGGGCCAGAGCCTCTTACTCAGTGCAGAGGCTGACAACCACACTTGCCTCCTTACTTGAACATGCCAAGTAAGCAAGAAGCAACACTTTGATCTTTTAGTGGTTTTTGATTGCACCCAAGTTTTATCTCAGAAGCCAATCAATGACCGAAAACATTGGATCCATGCTCAGGAAGATCTGAGTTCAAATACTGTCTCTGACACTTAGTAATTATATGACCATGAACAGAATCACTTAGCCTGTCATAGTCAGTTTCCTCATCTGTTAAATCAGTACAGTAGTAGCACCTATCTCACAGGATTGTTGTGAGGATAAATGAGGTAGTATTTAAAGTATGTTGCAAACCTTAAACAACTATATAAATGCTAATTAATATATGTGGATGCAGCGAGGTGACTCAGTGGATAGAGTGCTGGGTCTGGAGTAAGGTCTAATAGGCCTAATCTGGCCTCAGAGACTTACTATCTGTGTGATACTGAGGAAGTTGCTTAACCTCAATTTGTCTTAATCCATTGGAGCAGGAAAAGGCAAACTACCCCAGTATCTTCACCGAGAAAATCCCGTTGACAGTATCAGCATGCTAGGGGGCACAGGGTCACAAAGAGTAGAACACAACTGACAACAAATGTTATATGTATATGTACTATGTATATATGTGTGTATGCACATATGTATGTGTACATAAATACGTATTTGTATCTACTTATCTGTGAAAATGAATTCCCTGTTCTTCCAATTTTCTTGTAATATCTTGTAGAATCTAAGCTCCATGAGGCCAAGGGCTATCTCACTTTTTCATTTTTGTCCCCAGGATTTGTCTTAGTAGGAGGACAATACTAGATGTTTTAAGAAACGCTTGGTTATTGATTGATTTATAGTCACATACTTTTAAAGTTTCCCATCCTGCTTTCGTGATGTCAGATGATTTTCAGTGACTACAGCTAGTCCACACTACATCATTCCCCAAAGACTAAACATCTACAAACAGTTCCATAGAAGTGCAGCTATAGAATGAGGCTTTATAGCACACGAAGCAATCACTCCTCATAAATTAAGAGTTTTCTTTGCTGCTGAAGAACAAGGCATATAAAGCTGTCAGAACAATGGAGGCCTACATGCTCTGAGGCCACAAAGGGATTGCTGCATTTTAGATGCTGAGCCTTAGTTCTGAAACGTACAATGTAATTGACTTAAAATCAGAATCCTTGAGTAAAATAATAAAGCCAGTGTTTAAAAAGATTAATGACAAATAAAAACTCTAAAACCAGTCATGCAACAAGGCAAACAGCCCAATCTGTATCAAGCTTTTGTCAGTGATGGCGATGTGATCATTTTCACCAAAATGTCCCTGTAAATTGCCATGTGATTAAACCAGAATCATTTATTTACAAATTCTAATTTGTGAGACATTCAGCATATGTTTTCCAGTCTATTTAATTTCCCTAAGTACTCTCTTGGACATTTTGGTTTTAACAAGACAGTTCTTTCATTATATTTTACAGCCTTGAATAATTTGTCTATAATAAAATTGATTAATGAGTCTAGTCAGTGATCTCAAATATATACCTTATAGGCCTAACACCTATATGCAAGCTTGTGTTAAACAAGGCAAAGACCAGGCCAACAAGGAGATTACTTGTCCACAGGGGTTATTTGGAGAGTCAAACCCATATTAGAGACTCTACATCTACCCCTGTCTGGGGATATGCAGTATATTAAGTATCTTGAGAAGAATATCCCTACTAGTCTCTTTACACTATCACCTGTCTTCTCAGCTGTCAGAAAAATCTTCTGATTGCTTGCCCGTCTTTTCCTTTTGGTCCCTGGGCAACTAGAACAAATAATGATAAAATACTTGTGTCAGATATCTAAGTCAGCCCTGTCTTTCTGGTGCTGAAGCCAAGCTGGCCCTGTAAATCCTCCCTCTATAAACATCCCTGCTTTGGCCTCCTTCATGGACCAGCTGTCTCATCCAGCTGATGAGTTGGCTTACTAGCCCTGGGAAATGTTAGCCTTAAAAAGAATGTGAGGAGGCAATACGATTTATCCTCTGTGGAGCCTCATTTTTCCAAATGCTTTGTGACCACTCAGTAAGTCCAGAGAAAACTTATTGCAAAAGTTAAAATACATCATATGGGATGGGAAGGGTAGTTGAGGTGAAGAAACTAAATGGCCAGGGGCGCTGATTATATGTTTATATACACATATACATGCATGTATATACATATATGTGTAATATACATACATTTATATATGTAAATGTGTATATGAGAGAGAATGTATGTGTGTACATAAAACATTCCTTGATTTGTTCAGTGAAATCCCAAAGTCTGAAAGGGTTTTGAAGTAAATTGACAATGCTGCAGAATGTTAATTGGGGAAGGACACACGAAAAGTGGTTGACAATGGAACTCTCCTTCTATTTAGTCATAGTTTATCATTTTGCAAGCCAATAGATTATATGGCTAGACGGAATGGTAAGTATCAACTATAGTAGGAGCTCAATAAATGTTTGCTGAATGTATGAAGGAATGAATGCATGTTCAATTAGTTACATGAATACAGATATGAGGGAAGTTAGATCTTAGAAAAATACCTGACACACTCACCCCTTTTCTTTTATCTATTGAGATAATATCCATTTTTCAAAGCCTTGTTATAATGACACCTCTCACATGAAGCCTTCCATGATTGCCACTGCCCATAGTGTTTGGTTTTTTTTTTTTCTTATTAACTCATTCACCATTTTGGAACATATAGATGGAACTTATATTGTCATTATTTAAGTGCATGTCTTCTCTTCCATATAAGATTGTAAATTCCCTAAAGAGTAAAACTGTTCTTATATGACTAAAGAATTTGAATACAGTAATCACTCCACATCTCTCTCATCTCTCCCCTCTTCTATATTTCCATTACAATCTCTAGTACAAGTTTCAACACCATTCATTTCAACTGTTGCAATAACCTCTGAATATTTTTTTTTCTCATTCATACTCTCTACCCTCACTCATATTCCCCCTACAGGTCACTAACATTGGGTGAATCCTTCTTTTGCACAAATCTGATGATGCTACTCCTTTGCTCTGAAACTTTCAGTGGCTCCCTTTTAATTAATAAACTTCAAACCATTTTACTTGATATTCAGACCCTTTTATCTTTAACTTTACTTTGCCTTTTTGTCAACAAAACCCAAATTCCAAAGGGCTTTAGAAACGAATTTAATAAACAACAACTGTATAACATTAGTTAGAAAAAGGATATAGGAAAAGAGAACAGATAATAAAAATATATCTATATCTACTCATATAGTATTCTTTTTCCAAGACAATGATAATATCATTATGGGAAATGGTGAGTATCAAAAATAGAAGACACCCAGAAAATAGACCCTTGACTTTTGAGACTAATTTCAAACTATTCCTTTCCATTCTAGGATTTCCCAGATCCATGCCTTTGTTCACACTTGGACCCTATGTGTGAAATGCTTTCCATTTCCCTTTCAATATTGGATGTTTATCCAATATTTTTAGTAGAATTCTCATGCAAACTGTCCCATGAAACCATCTGAAAAACTCTTCAATTGTTTAAGCCCCTGCCCCCTAGCCCCACTCAGACTACACTCAGGGTTTTCTCTACATATATTTAATGTATTTATCATATTGTATTATATTGTTGCAATTTAGAATGAGGAGGGAGATAAAGAAGGGAGAGTGGAAAAGGGAGGAAGAGAAGAGGGCATGAAAGGAGAAGAAAATGGGAAATGATAGGAGCACAAAGGACAAATACTGACAGAGGATAGATGCAGTGAAGTGTGACTGTCTCCTTGATTGGCCTATAGAGGTCACATTCATTGTCTCTTCCCTCCAGAACTATGGCTTCTTAGATAGACCTGCTTGCAAATAGTACTTAATACAGTTCTCCTCCACTCCCACATACTTAATTCTCTCATTTTTTTCTTCCTCTCTTTTTCTGTGGTGTCATCTTGGAGAAAAAGAAACACTCAGCCTCTAACTTATTGAATTTTAGAAACTCAAAATAGTATGGTGAGAAGATTCGTAATTATACCTATCTCTCAGGGCATAATGACTTAATTAATATACCCTTCATGAGGCTTTGCTCTGTGGGAAGCACACAGCTGCACTGGCTGATGGAAATTAAGTCATTGCAAAGTGCAGAAACCTGAGCATTGTGTATGTGTGTGTTTTAAATGTTTAATGTGGATTTTTCCCCAATTTGGTTGATTTTATGCATAGCTACTGCCTTCTCCCTTTCAGTGGCTCCTAGATAATAAATGTATAGAAGGGGGAAAAAAAGTATATAAAGTTGGAACTGCTAAAGTTTCTAATGACAAAATCAATCATCAACAAACATTACCCTCTCAAGGCTGTTGAGAATGACACATTGATTTTTTTCCCCCTATTTGTTCAACAGAGGGGCTTATGGTCATGATGTTTGGGATGTGTCTATTTTTGTTTCTACCAACTGCATAGATTATCATGAGCCTTCTCTCTAATTTCCCTTACATTTATTTGGGGGCTCATGAACTTATTGCACTTATAAAAATGCCCCCATATCACATCACATTGTGGTAGGAAAAATATTTTGCTTATTAAAAGTAGGAGTTTCTGGTGCTCGGGCCATCTGAGCTTCCCACCAGGGAAGCTGAAATGTCACTGAGGCCTAACCAAACCCTTAAGCATTTCAAATTCAGGGAAATTGAGTTGAGGTTTCCCTGCCAGGGCCCAGCATCATTTCCGTGTATACCATATGCCTGAGACAGAAGTTTGGGTATTTTTTAAAAGAGAAACTTCTTTATTCAAATACTTTGCAACAGGAAATTAAGCAACAAACATGGTTTTGTTCAATGAGAGATGTTGTCAGGCTACAATTTTTGAGGCAACACACCAGGCCAGAAACAACCAGGAGTAGGTGCTGACTGGTTAGAAAGGAACTGGTAGATACCTAAGTTTGTCAGAGATAGGCAAGCAGGTCTCTCAAGCAATAGTAATAATAACTTACATTTATGCAGGACATTTAAGGTTATGTAAACTGTGTTTGTCTTCTTCCCACAAACACAGTACCCATCTCCCAAGTTTGTTCTGATGTCAAATGAGTTAATATTTATAAAGTGTCTAGCATAGTACTTAGAATATATTAGGTACATAATAAACCCTTCTTTTCTCCCTCTCTCTCTTCTTTCCTTTCTTCCTTCTTAAAGGCAGACCTTGAACTTGGGAAAGTTGAGTAAAAATCAATCACCAGATCAAGTCTTTGCCCACTTTTTTTTGACTATGACCTTAAAGGGGAAGTGGTATGTGGGTAGAAGCAGAAGGCAGGCTACCACTTTCTTGCTAGTATATCTTTTAGGTTGGTAGTTGAAGCATCCTAATCCCCAATGAGGATATTGAAAATTAAGACACTAAATTGTTAAGACTGCATAGTTTCTAAGAATTGTGCCCAGGATTTGAATCCAGGTCTTTTTACATTATGGCAAACTCCCAAATTGATTAAGGAACTAGTTCATACTTCAATGAAGGGTTCTAGGTCTATTACACTGTCAAATTCCAGAGGATGTCTTGTTGTTTATACCTCTAGTGCATTGCTTCTAATCATAGAATATCTCCTTGTTATTGTTCAGTTGTTTTGGTTGTGTCTAACTCTTCATGATCTCATTTGGGGTTTTCTTGCCAAAGATACTGGAGTGGTTTGTCAGTAACTGCAGCATACATCCCACACAAGGTTGTTGTGAAGCTCATGAGATAATGTAGGTAAAACATTTTTTAAACTTTAAAACACTATGTAAGTGTGAATTATCATTGTGGCTTGACTTTTTCATTCCCCAATTCATTGTTGAATAGGCTTTCTTAAAGATATTAAACTGGAACACTTGAAAGATATCTTCAGCTTTTCCTGCTGAGAACCTTGAGGAAGTTGAGGAAGCTTAGTGAGGCAGCCAGGTGTTATAGTGGATAGAGTATTGGACATGGAATCAGTAAGACGTGAATTTAGACCCTGCCTCAGACACATACTAGGAGTGTCACAAATCACTTAAACTCTGTACACCTTAGTTGTTTTAATCTACCAAAATGGGGGGGGGGGGGTTGAACTTAACCTCTCAGGTTCCTTCCTATAAGGTATAAAAGTCTCTATCCTTAAGATCCCATTAACTTCAGTGATTCCCTCTTACTTATGGGAAGTGAATAGGCTAAACTAAGCTTGACATTTGAATTTCTTCACAATATCATCTCCCTTTCCAACCTTATTTTAACCTTCTCCCTACATGGGTTAACTTAACATTGTTACATTCCTGAGAATGTCTCCTACAGATCTGTATCCTTGGTTCTTTCCATTTCCAACCACATCCCACTGCTCCTCCTTGTCCTTTCCTTCCTTGCCCCAATTGCGGACTATCTAAATTCCATATACTCTTTAAGCATTTGCTTGTCTATGAAATCACCCTGGCCATGGGCCACAAACAACCTATTCTTCTTCTAAAATCCTATTGTGATTACTTTGTTTTAGCAGCTACCTATATACTATCCTAAACTAACAGGTAACCTTATATGAATCTATGCTTTCTTCCTACCTTGAATCTAAACTCAGAGAAGGCAGCACCATATGTTATACTTCTTTATGTTCCTCCCAGAGCATAGCACATAATAAAGCACTTGGGTCCATAACTTTACACATAGCAAGGACTGAATCAATATTTTCTTGCTTGTTTGATTCCCAGTCTCGTATGAGGAACCATCTCTAAATACCTATAAAGAACTACCATTCCATGGAAATATTGATTGAGGTTAAACCTTATATAGAAAAAACAGACTCAGGGCATTATCACGTATTTACAAATGAAGAAAATCTCCAAATTATGTATTGAAACAGGAAACAGTGGCCATTGATGTTTCCTACCTTCCTCCCCACTCCCCACCCACCACTGCTATCCTCCTCAATAAGTACCTAGTGGTTATATGTTACTCAGGGTCTACCAAATACTATTTATTATGGCTGACCTTCATTCATGTTTGCCCTCTTAGTGCCTCATATTTTACCATTTTCTCAGTCTTCTCTATTTCATTAAAACTTAGTTGTCCTGTGTTTCAGTGCTTTAGGATTCTGGCCTTTGCAAAGGTAATAATATAATATCCTACATCCTAGGTCATCTCCAGTCATTCTGATGCCAGATGGCTCTGGAGGAGAAAGTGAGGCTGGTGACCTTGCACAGCCCTCCCTCTCTCAAATCAAAGTCAACTGCAAGTTGTGTCATCATTACCCACCATTGTCACAAACACAACAATCTAAGGGCAAACACAATAATATAAGGTAGTATTAAAGTTCAGTTAACTTTAGTGGTCGGATTTTAAGCATGGAATCATAGATTTTGAGTTGAATGGGAAGTTAGAAATCATTAGTATAATACTCTTATTTTAGATATAAAGAAACTGAGGTTCAGAGAGGTTAAATGATTTGTTCAAGGTCATATGGCTATTAAGTGTCTGAGACAGAATTTGAACCCAGATCTTCCTACCTCCAAGGCTAGCACTTTAGAGGACCTTTCCAGAGCCTTTTAAATAACAACTGCAGTAAGACTAGCTTTGTTTGTGAATTTCAAAGAGCATGTCATGCTGGGAGGCAATAATGACTGTAATAAATTAAACAGTCCTTGTTTTAAACATAACAGAGCTTTTTAGTAGGTGGTAGGAATATGAGTAAGACCTTAATTAATTTGCTAGTACTTTATTTATGGAGATTAGTTTAAAACAAGGATCTAAACCTAATGCATATAGAGGAAGTAAAGGTTCTACCACACAACTGCAGCTTTAACCTAAAGAGGAAATTTTTGAGTCCTCCTTTAGAGAAGAAGTAGTTAGCAGAAAGACTCTCAAGTCAGCTACTCTGTGGATGCAAGGTTCCCCTCTAACACTTACACAATGTGTGAGCATGGACAGAACATTTCATTTCTTTAAATCTCATTTTTTTTTAATGTAAAATGGAGATGATTGCACTTCAACTACCTCTAGTATTTGCCTCACAGGGTTGTTGTGAGGGTCAGAGGAGAAAATAAATGAAAAACCCTCACAAAGTTTAGAGTGCTATATGAATATCAGTTATTATTAGATACAGGATATGGAAAAACTTGCAGGTGGGGAATATCTCACAAACTTCACTTGAGGTTATGAAGAAAATTCCTAAGGACAGACTGAAACCAAAAAGTATAAGGAAAAACTAAAAACTGTTTTACTTTCTTTCCTCTCAAGTTTTGAGATGCCAAACAATTTTATTAAAGGGAATGGAGGGATATATGTATGTACACATATATATGTACACACACACACATATATTATACCAGGCAGCTTAAAGAAATAATTATAACAATTCAATCTCAGCTAAACATTTCTACTTAAGAATCCACTGACAAAGAAGAGATTTTGGGTTGGCTCTCTTTCCTTATCTCCCTGTGTAGTGATAATGAATGCTCCTTTACAATTTCAACAAATAAGTATTCGCTGGCCACGATGACCACACTAAAGCCTTACAGGATTTTAAAGGGCCTTCAGGATCATTAAGAACCCATATGGTCAGTAGAGTTTTAGTGTGATGTACATTTTATTTCATCTAAATTACTTGAAAATTTGTAATTGCCTAGTGAACAGGGGAAAGAAGAATCAATTTAACTGCTACTATGATTTCAGAACACAGCTGGAATTGTGGAAGGGAAGGCAGAAAAGTATATAGTATAGTCTCTGGCTTCACGGAGCTTACAATCAAATTGGTGAAATAATGATTGGATAATAATGTGAGGCAGTACTGAATTATTTACTTTATTGGTCTAAAAATATGTTGGATTCCTACAGTGAGATTTTTTTGGAAGGATATGATTAGAGACAAAGGGGAAGAACTTATGTGTTCTGAAATGTTTATTAGCTGCACTCTTTGTGGTGGCAATGAACTGGTAATTGCAGAGATGCCCATCAATTGGAGAATGGCTAAACAAGTTATGGTATATAATTATGGTGGGATACTACTATACTAGAAGAAATGATGAGCACAATAATTTTAGAAAAATAAAATGTCAAAAGACTTGCAAGAAATAATAAAGAGCTAAGTGAGCACAACCAAGAGAACATTGTATACAGTAATAGCAATATCCTTTTAAGAGTGACTGTAAGCGAATAAGATCTTTTGTCTATTACAAATACACAAATTAAAAATAAAATGACATATGAAGATGTAATGGTAAGGGAATTTGAAGATCTTCCCTGCCCCTGAAGGCGCCTCAAGTGGAACCCAACAGGAGGGGCTTGATTGGGGGGAAGCTTGTTTTTCAGGAAGGCCCACCTTTTGTTACTTTGTAATTAGGCAGTGAGTCACAAAGGTTATATATACTGCAAAAGGCTATAATACTCTGAGGTGAAGTTTTGCTTTGAGGCTTACTTATGGGAAGAGTTGTATGATTTGGCCAGATGAGCCTCTGGGCAGCTGTGGAGCCCCCTGTCTTTGAAAACTCAGATGCTGGTCTGTTGAACTGTGTTATTTTCTCTGTATTTTTTTGTCTGCTTGTAATATCTGTTTTTATTTTCTGAAGTTCAGAGTTCTTTTTCCCCTGAACCAAGTAAATGGTATATATGTTTGATTAAAGTAAGATTTTTAACCCTTTTTGAATTTCCTTTATTAAGGCAGATCAAAGAACTTGTACTAGCAGCCATCCTAGGTATGCTAGGGTGCTTGCTATTACAGAAGAGAGACTCTATCTGCATCCAGAGAAGGAACTGATAGATAAATAGAAATATGTACAGAATAATTTCATACATACACATATGTGTGTATGTTTTTATATACACATATACAGCCATACACATATTTATACACACACACACACTCACACACACACACACACACACACACACACACACACACACACACATATATATGTCTAATGGTAGCCATCTTTAGGGTGGAGGGAGGGAAGAATTTTTTTTAATTACATGATACTTTTGCTATGTATTTGAAAGGAATAGCAAGTTATGCATAGTAGATTTACAGTTTTATGTACAATTGTCTTTCTTATTGTACTATGTTATGAAAGTTCTTGTTTTGTTTCAAAAATTAAAAATAAAATTAAAAAAGTGTATGAACATACTGAAAAATAATTATATATTTACAGACATTTAATTTTTCTCTTTAAAAAATCTAATATTTATCATAAAGTGGGGGTGAAGGGTACATGAAAGAACCTATATAAAACAAATAAAGTACAAATGAACTACTGGTACTCAGTTTACTGAGACATAGAGAGAGAATGTTGAGTTTTTGAAGTCTGTAAACATTATATGCACTTCATAGAGTATGAAAGTGAAGATCACAGTGACTTGGCCAAGGTCCCAAAACCAGGGAAATTAAATTCCATGAACATTTTTCATGGACCTCCAGAATTCACAATACTATGTAAAGTGCCTATTATGTAAAGATTAAAAAAAGGAAAAAACAAAACAAAATTAAAAAAAAAACAAATCCTAACCCCAAGGAATGTACTAGTATTCTACTAGGATATATAGCATATGGTGAAATGAGTAATTCCAAAGTAATTTGAGGAAAGAGGAAGCACTGACAAATGGGAAATAAATTAAAAGCATTGCATCCAAATTTAACAAAACAAAACAACTCACTTACAAAATTGTAACATAGGAGAGACAACAGCCAACTAGATTTCCCATAAATACATTCCTGGTGTTTTTGAGGTCTGAAATTTCTATACCCATTATATGGATGATGTGACAACAAAAGAATATAGTGCAATATTAAGCTGCATCAGTAGCTAGAAGATGTTCATACTGCCAAAAGTCATTTTCCTACTGTACCTTCCCTGGTTTAAAGTTTTCAAAGCACCGTATATATTTTATCTCATTTGATCCTCCCCCAAAGTCTGTGAAATAGGTGTTATTATTATCTCCATTTCATAATAGAAGAAAATGAGGCTGAGAGGTAGATTAAGTGATTGACCTGAGTTACATAGCTAGTAATTATCTGAACCAGAATATGAACTCAGATCTTCCTGCATCCAAATCAAGCACATTATATAACCTAACTGCTGTAGTCTGGAAAAGAGGAGAAGGCATAGGATATATGTGCTAGTTATGTACGGTGTTCATGGGTCTATTGTGTGATAGGAAGATAACCCATTTTTTTAAACTCCAAGAACAAAAGTAGAAGTACTTGGCAGAAACTAGAGAGAGCTGGATTTGGGGTCAATATATTGAATGAGAGATATAATTTTAGAAGATTCCAAAAATGGAGGAAGAGGCATCTTGAGGTGATGAAATCATCCACTGGTACAGGTCTTCTAGAAGAACTGGATGATCGCTTTTTGGATATATTACAGAGAAGATGAGAATTCTGATTTAGCTCCAGTTGGGCTGTACGACCTTTGAATTCTCTTTGAACTCTGAGATTCTGTGAATCTGGCGGCTTTGGAACCATGAAACATCTGTAGCAACATGTATTCATCATTTTAGTTATCTCTATGCTTCTGATGAATAAACTAAGAAATGGCATCTTGACATAAAGAAGACAATGATACTCTAATCAAAGTCTAAGAACTAGCACATTGAGTTCCTCCAAAGAAGACTGCTATATAAATACCACCCCCAGTACCTATATGTGTTAGTGTCATGGCCAAAATGGAAGGATGAATCATTATTTCAAATAACTATAGCTGGATAGTTGTCTAGAAGAAAACTATATTTTCCCTGCTAAGGATTAATCATTTTAAAAAGTAGAACTTAATGCATAAAAAAAGAAGAGGAAATGGACAGTGTAAGGACTGAAGGATCACTACTGAAAACATAATTTCCACTGAGCACCTGGATGCCCTTCTTTCTTTCTCTCTCTCAATCTCTCTCTCTCTTCCTACTTGGTTAATATTTCATGGAATATGTTAGTTAAAGGGGAGACAATATTCCTGTGATCTCTTTGTGTCTGCTAGGAGAAAAAAGAAGCTCAGAGGAAAGGCAAACTTTGTTTATTTTGATTTGTTTTCTTTTGTTTTGATTTTTGCTTTATTTTCCCTTTAGTCCACTTGAATAAACACTCCATTTAACTAGGTGATTGGTATCAGAGATGATCATAAACCAAAGACGAGACAGAAAGTCAAGACACTACTCCTCTTTAAAATTTGGAGGAATTGAAGTTAGGAGGAATGTTCAAGGTCATCCAGAAGTCCAATAATCCTGCTGCTTCATTTTACAGTTGAGGAAACTGAGGCCTAGGGGGTTAATTACTTTGCCCAACATTACACAGGTAGTAACTGAGAGGTCTAGAATTCAAGTTCAGGTCTGTTTATGCTAAATGCAACCTTCTTTCCACAGTACAATTGAAAACCAACATACAATGTGTAAAGTGCAGAATTTCAACTGTGCATATTAAGCCAAATTGTAGTCTGAAAGTTTCTGAGATGAAGAGACAGCAGAATGTTTTAGCTGCACATGGAAAAGTGTTTAAAGATGTAGTATTTTTAATTGAGAAGATGGCGGCATAGAAGCAGCAAGGTTTCACAGCTCCCAAACAGCCACCTCAAATACCCATAAAATATGACTCTAAACAAATTTTAGGGCTCCAAAACTGACATAAAAATACAGAAAAAGACATCTCCCGCTGAAGGCAACTTGGCACGAAGGGCTCAGTGCAGCACTCTGGGAGTCAAAACCAGCCCTACCTGAAACTGTGGGTTGGCCTCCAGGATGGCCAGGAAAAGCCATAGCCGGAGCTTCAGGAGAGTGGATCACTGGCAGCTGTGGAAGTTTCCAGAATTATCAAGCCATAAGAAACAAGGACTAAGTGAATGGTCAGTTGATCTCAGCTAAATTTGGGGGAGAAAAGTGGTCCAGCTGAATTGCCTCCAGGGAAAGGAAGTAGCAGAAGCATTGGCCCTGCAACTGTCTCCACATGGCTGCTTCAGGGCTCCCAGCCTGCAGGCTGCAGGGGGTCAAGCAATTGTTCAGAGGCTAAGTGCTCTTGTGTTGAGCAGTCTGGATGCAGATTGTTGTCTTGGGTGGTGGTGCTGGGGTGTGTTTTCAGTGAGCCAAAGCTGGTGGGCACTGCAGCAGCCTCCCAATAACTCTGGGAGCTGCAAAACCCCAGAGATTTGGGACAGAGCTTTCCCCCCTGGAAGCAGAGTTCCACAGAGCTAAAAAAAAATCAAGTACTTTCACTGGAAACACGAGCAGACAAAGGAAGCAAAGTAAGAACAACAACCAAACTCTAGATTCCTTCTTTGGGGACAAAAAGGATCAAAGTATGGAACAGGAAGAAGACAACACAGTCAGAACTCTCGCAACAAAAGCTTCCAAGCAACATGAAGATTGCCTAAAAGACATAGATCAGCTTAAGAAGGATTTTGAAAACCAAATAAGAGAAGTGGAGGAAAAATTGTAAAGTGAAATGAGAATGATGCAAGAAAATCATGAAAAGAGAGTCAACAACCTGAGTGAAGAAAACAACACCTTAAAAAATAGATTAACTCAAATGGCAAAAGAGGCCCAAAAAGCCAATGAGGAGAAGAATGCCTTAAAAAGTCAAATTTGCCAGATGGAAAAAGAATCTCAAAAGCTCACTGAGGAGAATAATTCCTTGATAATTAGAGTGCAGCAAATGGAAGCAAATGACTTTATGATAAATCAAGATATTATTAAACAGACCCAAACAAATGAAAAAATAGAAGACAATGTGAAATATGTCCTTGAAAAAAACCACTGACCTGGAAAATAGATCCAGCAGAGACAATTTAAAAATTATTGGACTAACTGAAAGCCATGATCAAAAAAAAGAACTTAGAAAGCATCCTTCAAGAAATTCTCAAGGAAAATTGCCCTGATATTTTAGAACCAGAGGGCAAAATAAAACTTGAAGCAATTCACCGATCACCTCTTGAAAAAGATCCCCAAAAGAAAACTCCTAGGAATGTTATAGGCATGTTCTGAAGTCCCCAGATCAAAGAGAAAATATTACAGACTGCCAAGAGGAAAAAATTTGAATACTGTGGAAACACAATTAGGATAACCCAGGATCTGACAGGTTCTACATTGAGGGATCGAAGGGCCTGGAATATGATATTCTGGAGATCAAGGAGGTAGGATTAAAACCAAGAATCCCCTACCCAGCAAAATGGAGTATAATGTTCCAGGGGAAAATATGTTCATTCAGTGAGGTGGAGGACTTTCAAAAATTCTTGCTGAAAAAACCAGAATTGAAAAGGAAATTTGACACTCAAATACAAGAAGCATGACAAAGTAAACATGGAAAAGAAATCATAAGGAACTTATCAAAGTTGAACTATTTACATGCCAACATGGAAAAATGATAATTGTAACTTTTGAAAGTTTTCTCAGTATGAGGATAGGTGAAGGGAATACAAATGTATATATGCGTATACATATACATATGTCTAGGTAGGAGGGTTTATATATGCATATGAACACATCTGAGTATGTATATATATGTGTACATAGAAGGCACAGGATCAATTGAATAGGAAGGGACAATACTTTAAAAGGCGAAATTCTGAGGTAGGAGAGGATTAAAATTAGAGGAGACAGGGAGAGACAGAACAGGGTTAATCATCTCATATAGAAGAGACTAGGGATAATTGTTACAGTGGAAGGGAAGAACAGGAAGGCAAAAGGGAAAGGGTCAACCTATTCTCATTGAATTTGGCTTAGAGAAGGAATGATATAAACTCTAAACTGGATATTTTGCCACCCAGGAGTGTAGGGCTGATGGGAATGAATGGTGGGATGATGGAGGGGAGGACAAGCTGGGGAGAGGGTTGCTGGAAGTACACAGAAGTAAAGGGACAGGGACAGGATAGAGAATAGAACAAGGGGGAGGGGAGATAGGAAGGAGGGACATATAATCAGTCTCTCACAATATGTCCACTGTGGAGATGTTCTGCATAATTACACACGTACAGCCTGTATTGAATTGCTCATCCTTCCAGTGGGGGTGGGTGACAAGGGAGGAAGGGAAATAATCCAGAATTTAAAGTTCTATAATCAAATTTTAAAAATATATGTGTATGTATATATTGTTGTTATTATTATTAACTACATCCAACTTGGAATTAAGATACACAGGCACTGGGGTAGGGAGACCCCTCCTGCCTTACCAGAAAGTCAGAGGGGCGATGGGGGAGGACATAGGAGAGAGCAGATTGGGGGAGGGGCTATACAGTGGGATCACTGTTTTGGGGTGGTAGGTAGGGGAAAGACGGGGAGAAAATTTGTAACTCAAAATCTCGTGGAAATGAGTGATGCAAATAAATAAATAAATAAATAAATTTTAAAAAATATATTGAAATGAAATATTTATTATCTAGAGATGGTGTGCCACTGGTGTCATGACTATGTATATATCTTCTGGTCACATTCCTCTGTCCTTGTCCCTCTGAAAGCTATGCTCTCATGCTCATTGTAGTGAGCATGGGTAACTGTCCATACTTCTCTATCCTAAAAAGTCAGGTGATCATAGATTCATAACTCTAGAGATAGAAGGGGCTATAGCAGACATCTAGACCAAATCCCTCATTTTACAGATACAGAACTGAATTCCAATTAGGTTGCATGATTTGACCATTGTTATACAGATAGTAAGAAGAGTTGTGGTTAAAAACTGTATTCTTTGACTCTGTATTCACTCTACCACTTTTCCTACCACATCCCCTTTCCCCCTACACACATGCACATACTCTTTGCTTGTAAGTCAGAGGTACTATATATCAGCCATTTCTCATTTGTCTTCCCCACTGTCTTGAACTGAGATGGACTCTATTCATGGTCTTCCAGGCCATGTTCACCAGAAGCTTGAAGCCCAAATTTAAATAAAAAGACCCCTTTCTTTCAGAAAACAAATACATAAACAAGATATCATTCCTATTCCTAATCTGCTACTTACTTCATATATGAAATCAGTGATCACAACTTCTGTGATAACTTAGCTTCATCATCTGTCAAATGATAATATTGTCCTAGTTAGGCATTTTCAGGTCCATATCCTATGAAGTTTTGTACAAATACATATTTCATAGGACAATAGAATGAGTACTTGCAAACACCTAGATTCTTTTTGATCAATCTCCTCTTTTATAGATATGTAAATTCAGATACAGAGAGGTGAGTAACTTACCCAAGATCACTCTGCCGGCCAGTATCTGGGTAGGTTTTGAATCCTCATACTGACTTCAAACCCAGTGCCTTCCCCATTGGGCACATGCCTCTTTATTGCGTTAAGTGAAACTGACAAAAGTCTTGCAATCAGCAATCATTTATTAAACGTTTACTGTGTCTCTATATTTATATCTATCAATGCTGTATGTGAGATATATATGTGTGCATATGTGTATCTATACACTTATATTCATACATATATGCATACAAAGATAAAATTGCAAAGGAAAACAATTATGTTGAAAGACATTAGAGTATAGATGAGAAAGAAGAGAGAATATGTATTTACATGTTGTTTCCCCTCAATCTTCTATCATCTCTCTATCTGTCTGTCTCTGTGTCTGTCTGTCTTTCCATCTCTATATATTTTCACATGCAAAGTGTCCCAAAAACCTTAGCATAGTTTTAGTTTATACTTCTATCTATGTGCAAGGACAGTGGGAAACACAGAGATAGGCAAGAGAGAGAAACAGAGAAAGAAACAGGCAGAAAGTACATATATTTATATTGTATATATTGTCTCCCCAATAGAATATACATGCTTCTTAAGATCAAGTACAGCTTCTTTTTATTTGTATATTTCCCCAGCACCCAACAAAATACCTGTTATATAATATGTAGGTGATTCACTTAAGAAATCCTTGATGATTGAGTAGCTGAAATCTGGAACTTAGTCCTGGCTCTGCCAAAAACTTTAGAATGACCATGAGATAAAAGCTCCTCATTATCTAAGTTGCTTTAGCCCAATTCTAAAAGGCCCTTTTATTTCATTTGACTCATCTGGAAAACATTTATCCAATGCCTTTTTGGGGTCATCCTAGTACTCTCTCTCTTTCAAGGTGTCTCATTGATCTTGTATACCACGCTTCTGCTGAGCTCCAATAGTTTCACCTAAAATACTGCAAGATACTAAGTGACCAGTTTGATCTGGTCACATTGCTCTCCTGCTCAGAATTCTATCTTTAGTGTTTACCTTTTATGTGGAGACGAACACCTGTTTTGTGTCATGGACCCCTTCAATAATCTGCTGTATTATATGAATGTCTTCTCAGAACACTGATTTAAAATACATAGAACAATATATATATGATTACAAAGGAAAGCAATTATATTGAAATACAGTCATAAAAATCTATGGACAAGAAGTTCATGGATGCTAGGTTAAGATCTTTTTTTATAAAAATCGCAAATGTCAAACTCCTTTATCTCAAATTCTAGGAACTCCTTAATCTGCTCTTACCTACCTCCCCAGCATTATCTTATAGTATTCCTTCTTTGTACTCCATTAGCTATGTAATCTCACACAGATCACATCTTGCATTTTATGACCTATGTGCCTTTTTGTTATGATTGCTATGCTTGGAATGCTCTTCTTATACATGATTTAAAATCAAACTCAAAGTTACATCTTCCATGAAATCATAAGGTTCTTGGTCTTTTAACATATCCATGAGGAGGGTAAGGGAAAGGAGAGCTGGAGGAGGAGTGAGTTTATCTGGGTGAGGGAGGGCCTTGGAATATTACCTCATCTGTTATACATTGGCAAGGCCATTGAATGCCTGATGTCTCCTATGGAGGAAAAATGGCTCATAGTCCTAAGTTAGGAGCTAGATTGGCATGGTCAACATTAGAAGCAATTGTACCCAAAAAAGAGGTGGCCCACTTTCAAGCTGTATTGTCTCTGTCTGTATAGGGGTAGAAGTAGCCAGAGGCCACATGAATAAAGGCCACATGGAAAAAAAAAACCCTTACTATTAGCTACCTATGTTTCCCAACTTAGACCTCATGTAGCACTTTTCCATTATCTACAACACACTTGTCATGTTTTGTTAAAGTTGTATGTTTATATTTTGTAACACACCATTCAACTTTAAGTTCCTCAAGGGTAGGATTTATATAGATCCCAGTCCCTAGCAGAGCAGTGTGTATGCAAAATAAATATTAAATTATATAAAATGGAAATATTAAATTATATAAAATGGAATATAAGTAATGCCCTTAGGGAACAAGAAGGACAAATGATTTCACTGCCTGTATTGCTAAAAAGAACTATCCCTTCTTCATATTAAAGGGGTTCAGCTGACATCATCATTTGATGTTATGGTAATGGATATAAAACAACCAGCAGTGCCACAAATTCAGAATTTATTTACATCATGTGGGATTGGATGAGTTAAAGCCTAAAACTTCAATTTTGTGATTTACCTCTGCAATAACATATCCCAGAAGCAAAACCACTTGAGCATGTCATTCTATAAACTTAGAGGAACTCACCTCCCATGAATCCCTCCTCAGGCTACAGGCCTTTGCTAGTCTCACATTCTCTTTAATAAGATATCTGATATGGAGATCTCATTTCACACTGATTTTATTTCACAGCAGATAATGATATTCATCACATGCTCAGATACCTAAATGTTAAATATTTTAAAACATACAAATATTCTTAGTAAAAAGAAATTCTCTATTTTGATTTGAAATGCATTTTTTGTTGTTATTATATTTCTCCCACCTCCCTCCCATCAGTTATTGACAGTTCTAATCATGATTCAGTTTTTATCATAAAGGAACCTACAATTAGGGAAGAGAACATTATACTTAACAACCTAATGAAGAAACTATTTATTTTAGTTCTCATTAAAAAGCAAATTACAGTCTGAGTTTTACATCTCTTAGCATATGTGACAAATGCAACTACTTAAAATTATAATTTGATAAAATGTTTGTCTATCTGAATAGTAGGTCTTCAATAGTATCAAACTGGCACAAGGGGATAAAGACAGAACATTTCATATCATCTGTATCAAAATGTGCTTAAATGCATCATGGCCTGTAGCCCATTGAATGCTGGAGCTAGAAACAACCTTGAATATGATCTAGACCACCCATGTCATTTTATAGAAGAGGAAACATAGGCCCTGACAGTTGAAATGATTTGCTCTTGGTTACACAGGTAATATGTTTCCAAATACTGCTTTTGAATCCTGGTCTGCTGGTGCCAAATCCAGTGAGAGCGCCTGAAAAGATGGCCAAATGGAAAGAAATAGGACAGAGGGATCTCTAAAACTCCTCCAACAATGATCTTAAAAAATACCAAACTAAGGAAATAAAACAATAAATATTGCATCATTTTTCTGGCAAAAGATAATAGTTTTAACCTATAGACCAGTGACATGGTCAGGAATTATCAAAAAAGAGAGGGAGAGGAAAAAGCAATAATTCTATAGAGACTAGGAAAGGAACTTCATCTGAATGAGACAAAAGGAGGTTAAAACAAACACACACAGTCAACCAACAAACATTTATTAAGTACCAATTATGTGCTAGGCGTTGTACTAAAATAGGGATAAAAATATGTAAACAAAAGGCAGCTTCTACCCTCAAGAAGCATATAATCAAATTGAGGAAGAAAATATGCAAAAGAAAAATGAAAAGTAGGGAAGGGGAGAAGGTGTGGAAGGTACTTAATAGATAGGGGTATAATGGAGTGAAGTCAAATGAGTCCAAAATGAGTGCAGCCTGGTATAAAATGAGGACAGACACATAAAATAAAGATTTGGATGGAGAAACATATTCAAGTTAACATGGAAAGATAGGCAGCTTGGTGGCACAATGGATAGAATGCTAGACCTGGCATCAGGGAAAGTTTGAATCCAGACTCAGACATTTACCAGATGTATGGCCCTGAGCAAGTCACTTAACTCCATTTGCCTCAGTGTCCACATCTATAAAATGAGCTGAAGAAGGAAATGGCAAACCACTATATTTATTTTTGCCATTTTTGCCAAGAAAACCCCAAATGGGGTTGTGAAGAATCAGGCACAACTGATATGACTGAACAATTGGGAAAAACAAAATTGAATGATGCAAAAAAAAAATGGTAGAGGAGGGAGGAAAGAATGAGGCAGGAGATATTTTTAAGTAAAAAAATCCTAAATTAAAAGAGATTATTATAATGAAATATTTAAAAGGGAAAGAGAATAAAAATTTGGGATTGGGGACAAGGTGGAAGGCAGTGAAGAAGGGCAAAGGACTGAAGACTATTAAGTTGTAGAGGCAGAGCCAAGATGGCAGAGTAGAAACAGGACCTCTGTGTGGCTCCAGCTCCCACTGCCTCCAATACAGGTAAAAAAATGTCTCTAAACCAATTTTAGAGCTACATAACCCACAAAGTAACAGAGAGAAACAAATCTCCTGCTAAAGCAACTTGGCAGGCTGGCAGGAAGGGTCTATTACACCCGCCTAGGAGCTGAGAACAGTCCCTCATGAGCCATGGTTCTGGCCCCAGGTTGGCCCCGAGGAGCAGCAGCTGGAGCAGACTTCAGGAGAATGAATCACCAGCAGCTGTGGCAGTTTCTAGACTTCTCAACCAATAAACACCAAAGACAAATTAAAAGGTCAGTCAGGAACACTGTTGGAACAGAGGATTGGAAGAGCACAGTCCAGCCCTTGCCCCCCAAGGTGAGAAGTGGCAGAAGCATGGTGGCTCCAGCTACTGCCATGTGGCTGCTTCCAGAGCTCCTGGCCTGAAGATTGTAGGGGGACCAAGCAACCACTCAGAGGGTAATTGCTCCTGCTTTGATCTACTTTAATCCAAATCACAGTCTTGGATGGTGGTCCTGGGGTGTGTGGCCAGTGTGCCAGAGCTTGTAGGGGCTGTAGGGAGAGTGCCCTGCTAATAGCTCTGGCACCTGCAAAAACCCCAGCTATTTGGGACAAAGCTCTTTCCATTCTGAAAGCAGAGTGGCAAAGAGCTCAAAAATCAAGTAACTGACTGGCAACATGAGCAAGAAGAGGAAACATAATCATACCATAGATACCTTTTTGGGGGACAAAATGGATCAAATCATGGAATGGGAAGAAGACAATGAAGTCAGAACTCCTGCATGAAAAGCTCCCAAGAAAAAAATGAACTGGTTATTGGCTATGGAGAAGTTCAAGTAGGATTTTGAAAATCAAGTAAGAGAAGTGGAGGAAAAATTGGGAAGAAAAATGAGAACGATGCAAGAAAATCAAGAAAAGTGAGGCAACAGCCTTACTGAAGAAAATAACACCTTAAAAATAAACTAACCCAAATGGCAAAAGAGACCCAAAAATCCAATGAGGAGAAGAATGCCTTAAAAAGTCAAATTTGCCAGACAGAAAAGGAATTTCAAAAACTCACTGAAGAGAATAATTTCATCAGAATTAGACTGGAGCAAATGGAAACAAATGACTTTATAAAAAATCAAGATACTATAAAACAGATCCAAACAAATGAAAAAATAGAAGGCAATGTGAAAGATCTCATTGGAAAAACGAGTGACCTGGATAATAGATCCAGGAAAGATCATTTAAAAAGTATTTGACAACCTGAAAGCCATGATCAAAAAAAGAACCTAGACACCATATTTCAAGAAACTGTCAAGCAAAATTGCCCAGATATTCTGGAACCAGAGAGCAAAATAGAAACTGAAAGAATTCACCAGTCACTTCTTGGAAAAGATCCCCAAAAGAAAACTAGGAATATTATAGCCAAATTCCAGAATTCTCAGGTAAAGGAGAAAATACTGAAAGCAGTCAGGAAGAAACAATTTGAGTATTGTGGAAACACAATCAGGATAATACAAGACCTAGCAGCTTCTACATTAAGGGATTGAAAGGCAATATGATATTTCAGAGGTCAAAGGACCAAGGATCAAAACCAAGGATCACTTACCCAGAAAAATTGAAAATGTGGTAATTTTTTTAAACAGGACTACAAAAGTCACTTTGCTTTATTAAATCTGTTTTTGTTGTCATTTCTGCTTACCAGAAATACAAAATAAAAATATAAATAGACCCCAGCAAGGGGCTACATGGTTGACCCTGCGTGTGGTGTTGCTGCAGCTTCCCATGAGTCACCTAGGGACAGAGGAGGGATCAGCTAGCAGTACTCTAGATAGGAGAGCATGGGTGCAGCTTTAGGTCTCACATAACCTGTGCTCTCACGTTTACCTTCCTCCCAAATTCAACTGTGTGTTCCCTGGGAAGCAGCATGGAAAATAGACCCCACTACCCAATCACTGACATGCATAAATCAGGAGAGCTGCCCTGGGTATGAACTGAATCCAGGTATTATTTCTCAGTTTAGGGGGCTGCTGGCACCAGGGTGTAGATGGAAATTGGAAGTTGGGAGAGTGACAGGGACAGCAGAGAAGATGCCACTTCTCTATTCTTCATTTGACTTGAATATTGATTCTTCCAAACTGGCAGTGGTGCTGGCCAGTTCCTTCTCTTCTTTAGAATCCTCACTCTTCCTCCTCTTCTTTTTGCTCTTGTTATCACCTGATGAACTTTCATCATTTGACACAAATCGTCTGCTCCTGAAATTGTCACTCAGTTTTTTGGATGAAGCCTTAGAAAATCCCTTAGAATTTGTGGGTTTTTCTCTCCACTTTCCCCTGTCCTTTCATATTCTTCTTTGACTTATCCTTCCTTTAGGAAGACTCCCCTAAGCCCTCTTCACTCTATCCCTTCATGGCCTCCTCAGCCTTTTGATCTCATTACCTCTTTCTTCTCTTTGCTCATCTCTTTCCTGATCTCTCTTGCTCTCTTAGAAAAATGATGATAATGTATGTGTAGTCTGACTTGATCTTTTCCTAACTAGCATTAAGCCACAATATGTAGGCTTCTTTCCTTCTTTTTCTTTCTTTCCTTTCCTTTGTTGTGTCAGGGTCAGGAGTTGAATTCAGATCTTCCTGACTCCAAGCCTGGTGTTCTATCCCCTGTGCCATGTACCTGCTCCTTTAATAAGGCTTTCCTTGTTAATGAATCTTATCTGAAGATTTGAACCCTAATTCTACTACCTACTTTCTAGGCAAGTTTGGTCAAAGAATATACAAATTCAAAGACTAAAACAATCCCTACTCACAATGAGTTTATTTTCTATTGAGGGACCCTCAGGTTTCCTATCTGAAAAATGAAGGACTAGATCATATCAAAGGTCTCCCTTAGGTCTCTCTTAGCTCTACATCTATGGTCTTGTCATCATCCCTTATCTACAACTCCTACAATGCCCTTAAGAATTACCCTGCAATTTACACAACAATTACCCAAAATTTGTGATTTGAACTTACAGGCCAAAACAAGCGGTGTTTTAATTTGCTCTTCATTCAGTGTCCTCAAGTATAGCACATTGTTAATGATAAGATTTAAAGTATCCATGATTTCCATGACGTGAGATACAACTGGGGCAGACTGGAATCACTTGGTACCCGTTCTTGAGAGCTAATTGTTAATTTTACAATATGAACATTTATAGCTTAGAAATTGGCCAAGGCTACATATCAGGAAGGGCAGTTAGGTGATACAGTGGAATACAGTGCTGGGCCGATAATCAGTAAGATTTGTCTTTGTGAATTCAAATCTGGTCTCAGGCACTTTTACTAGCTTTGTGAGCCTGGGCAAGTCACTTCACCTTTTTTGCCTCAATTTCCTCATCTGTAAAATGAGGTGGTGAAGAAAATGGCAAGCTGTTTTAGTATCTTTGCCAAGAAAACCCCAAATGGGGGCATAAAGAATCTGAAGCATGACTGAAAAATGACTCAGTATGTCAGGATTTGATTTACTGTTATGATTGTTTAGATGTAAGAAAATGATGGAGACAATGTTAATACTACAGTAAAACTGTGTCGTGCATGCTTCTTCCCTCCAGGAAAGCCAGCTGTTAGCCATTTGGAAGTACAATCCAGACACACCTGTCCATTATTGCAGATCCTAAACCTTCTATTATTTGATATTCTTTATGAAATTCTATTCCAAAAAAAATTAACACTTGTTGACCAGCCTGATCTTTGGGCCTCTGGGCTTCTTGGAAGATATCTGAAAAGACCCTCACCAAAGCCCAGTCAGAGATAATGTTTCATTTGTATAGTCTTTGAGAACCCAAGGCTGCCTTCATGCTACATTGAGATATTGGAGGGCTCCAATGCAGGAAATACTGAGAACATTAAAATATTACCTAGGACTTCATAGTAGTGTCAGGGTCAGCACACTCAAGGTCTTTCATGGTGGAGGTGTCCAAGGTTCTGATTGAATCTCCCCAGTCTGGGCAGTGGGATAGGAATAGGAACAGGACTGTGGCTAAGAAATCATTGCTTAGTTGGGGGCAAAATTTTCAGTGTGAACAAGTTAAGTACAAGAGTTAGATCATAAAAGGACAGGATTGGGGGGGGTGTGAATTCTGAAGAAGGTGGCTCAAATTCAAAAATCAAAACACAATTAAAGGGAAGAGAGAGAGTGGCGACAAAAGATTGTCTGAGATTTGGGCTTCCTTAGTTCAGTACTTGTGGCCCCAAGAAGCTGTAGCATGCACAGTGGCCATACTCCAATAAAACTGTCTTGGTAGAAGGGCTAAGTGAAGTTAAGGGTAATCAAAAGGTCCATAGGTGATTTGGGGTCAGGATACCTACCCCAGGTATGTGCAGGCGTCCCCCAGTGCAACAGGCAGATGAGAACAATTCATTCTAACAGCCATGAAGAAAGCTTAAGCAGGAGCCTTGGAGAACTTAAGAATTTTATCATTGACTACATGCTGGGCTATCACTGCTTGTCTTGACTTTTGACATATGTAGATATCTATTTCTATATTTATATCTATAATCTATTGAGAAAGGTTAGCATATATGAGTATGCATGTTTTTGTAATTAGTTGGGCAATCCTTTAAATATTTTTGAAGTTCCTTAAATCGGAGAGTTCTTGCTACTCCTGCTCTTTGTTCTCCATGGCAAAGGCTAAGTCCATAATGGTGCTTGACGTCTAACTTCTTCCATTAAAATGTGAGTCCCTTAAAAGCAAAGAGCATGTTTTTGCCTTTGATTCTTCATTTTTCAATGAGGAACATGACACATAGTAAGTTCTTAATAAAGTGCTTATTGATTGAAGAACATTTGATATGATGCTATGAATTTAGAGTAGATGGAAATAAGAAATGACACATGTTTGCCAGATTAACATTTTGTCCCTAAAATATTTTTTCATATCACTGCCCTATTCATGAACTTTCAATAGGTCCCCAGTGTCAGACAATATAATCCAAAGCCATTAGCCTGAAATTCATGGTTCTAGAAGAGCACTGAGTGGCAGTCTAAAGACTTAGATTTGGATGTTGACTTTGCCACTTTCTAGATATATACACCTTGGCAATTCATGTAACCTCTCTGTGCCTCAAGTATAAAATTGGGGAAATGATACTTGCACTATCTACTGAATAGGGCTGTTAAAACAAAAATGTTTTTAAACTTCCAAGTACTATATAAATCAAAGTTTTGGTTATTTATTATTATTACCCTCCCTCAACTTACATCATGTCTAATCTTGGTTTTGACAAATTAAAACTCTACTTTCCATAGATTACTCTCCTTCACTGTTCCCAGCATATATTTATGCTAATTTAAGCCTTTAAATCTTTGTTTATGCTGTTTTTCACTCTTTACCCATGCTACCCAGAGTGGCCTCCCCTTTCCCCTGTATTGATTCAGACCCTACATATTCTTCACATTTAACTCAAGCCCCATGTACTCTATGAGGTTTTCTGGATTATTCTAGCCCATGCTATTCTTCCCCTTCTCTAGTCACATATGACACCTGGATTTCTGCTACCCTTTATTACTTATTTGCTTAATATGTCTATGTCTTACATCTTCAAATAGACTATAATTGTCTGCAATGTCATATCTTATGCTTCTTTGATTGGGGCTGGGCACACAGGGGTTGCTGAATGAATGAGTGAAGATTTCACAATTCTGAAAAGTACTGCAGATATCTCCAGCAAAGGAAGTAACAAAACCAGAAATGCTTCTGACTTTAATATAAAGTAAATTTGTTAGTCGGTCCTATTGGGGTCCAAAAAGAGTAAATTGGATTTTGTATTATTCCCATAGAGAACGGCCTAGGGAGCTTGAAGGAAAAGATGGAATATGTTACAGAAAGCCCAAATGGAATTCATTATCTTTGGAGGAATACCCTCAGTGGGTATCAAAATAGGAATTGCTAGTGTTAGGGAAAGAAGAAAGGAAGGTAAGAAAGAATGAAGGAAGGAAGGAAAGAAGGAAGGAAATAAGGAAGGAAGGAAGGAAGGAAGGAAGGAAGGAAGGGAAGGTAGGAAAAGAAAGAAAAAGAAAAGAAGGAAGAAAAAAAAAAGAAATCCCACTTTTCTTATGCCATAGAAGAAAAGAGCACACTTTTGTTCTACCTCTGATAATGTGATCTGTGTCCTGAGGGACTTCAGGGTTGTTATCTATAGTCTCTCTGTTGTGTTTACCTGAAAATTCATCTGTGCTTATCAGAAAATTTGTGGTTTTAAGAGTCTTTGAGACTTCTAGACAAATAAGCCACTGCCAGGTTCACTTAGGCTGAAATTAATTCTTCTATTTTAGTTCCTTTCTCTTTGGCTGTGAAGCTTGGTTTGTCTCCTTCAGTTCAGGTTATTGCTGTTGCTCCTGATATAACTGTCCTCATGTTTATACAGCACTTCCCAGTTTGCCAAAGATTTGCATGACTTTATTTCCCTGACTGCACTTCGACCCAAAGTATAGGTTTTTTTCAGCCTCTCTTCAATTCTGATAATAATCAGAGCAGCTCACATTTTCATTTTGTCTTACCATTATAAATGCTTTACATGCTTGAAAGGAGAAAGAATGCAATTTAAAACATTCATTAAGTACTTACCATGTATTGAGAACTGTAGTAAGTGCTGGGAATACAAAAAGAAATTTAGGAAATAAACAAAGGAAAATATAATTATGTCAGTTTTGCAGGTGACATTATAGTACATTAAGAAAACCCAAGAGCTTCAACTAAAAATCATATACCAAATTGATTAACATCAGTGAATTTACAGGATATAAAACAAATTTACATTAATAATGAACATTTTTAAAAATATAACTAAAAAAACTCTATAGGAAAAGACAGAAATAGAAATTCCATTTAAAATAACTTTAGAATGTATGTAATACTTGAGAGTCTACCTACCAAGACACACACTGAAACTATATAATACAACTACTTAATATATTTTAAGGATATCATGTCAGGATTATATTATTGATAAAATACTAATTTAGTATGAGTAGGCAACAAACATAATAAAAATGCTACCCAAATTAACATACTTATTCAGTGCCAAACCAATTAAACTGCCAAAGTTCTAGTTCCTAAAACTAGGAGAAAACAAATTGAAATTAGTCTGGAGGAACAAAAGGTTTGGAGGGAGGGTGTATCAGTATAATAGCTCAGAGTATAATAGAAATGAATAATCATGACATAATCTGTTTCTGCTTAACAAATTAGAAAGATCATTTAGTGGAACAGATAAGGTGTACAATATACTGGGAAAACTGGATAGCAGTCTGGAAATAAATATATCACAAAGACATAAAAAGTAATTTTATTTAAAAAGTAAGGAAGAAATCTGTTGTATATGTGTGTGTTTATATATACACATATTTTTGTATGTATATGTATATCTATCTATCTATCTATCTGTTTATAGCTCATTGACAAACAATGAATAGGGAAGATAAAATGGACAATTTAGATTACATAAAATTAAAAATATTTTTTAATAAACAAACCTAATGCAGGTAAATGAGGGGGGAAGTCTTTGAAGTAATTTTCTCTGATAAAGGTTTCATTTTCAAGAGATAGAGAAACTGATTCAAATTTGTTTCAGTAAAGATTAATCCTCAATAAATGTTCAAAGGATAGGAAAAAGCTGTTTTAAAAGGGAAAAAAATTTTGTTATATTGATAGCCATATGAAAATACCTCTAAATCACTAATTAGAGAAGTGCTAATTAAAGCATCTCCCAAATTCCCTTTCATACCTGTCAGATTGGCAAAGTTGACAAAAAAGGAAATGACATATGTTGGAAGATCTGTGTGAGTACAGACACGTTAATGCACTATTGGTAGAGGTATGCATTGGAATAACCATCCTGTAAAAACAGTTTGAAACTAGCCCCAAAAGATACTAAGCTGTTCATATGGTAACTATTTTACTAGCCCTATACCCCAAGCTACTCAAAGAAAGAGAAAACACCTTACATATGGACTCACACACAAGTATATGTGCAAGTATATATATTATATATATATATATACACACACACATATACACATATATATACATATACATAATATATACATATATATTATATATATGCATTTGTAAATTTATCAACCCTTTTTGTGTTGACAAATAGATGGAAACTAAGGGAATACCCATCAAATGGGAAATAGCTCAACAAATCATAGCATATGAATAATGAAATACTGTTATAAGAAATGAAAAAATCTTCAGAGAAACTTCAGAAGATTTGTATAAATTGATGCAAGTTTAGTGAGAAAAGAGAAGATTAATTTATATTATAACATATAAACTTATAAAAGTAAACAATTTTGAATATTTAAGAATGATTAATGTCATGACCATTCATGCTTCCAGAGCATGCATCCAGATGATAAAGAAAACATGGGAATTAATTTTACTTTATGATACTTATGTAACAAAAGGGGCTTTTTTGGGGGGAGTGGAGAGGATGTTGGAGGGCAAAGAGCAGGAAAATGTAAATTCTTGATAAGTGAAAGAAAAAGTATTTCAACAATCTAGCAGAAAAAATGGTGATTTTTTTAATGGTGATGTGGATAGTATTCCTTAAAAATTGGAGTCTGTTTTGGGGAAGTTAGGGTCATAAAGTCATGTACTTAGGCCAGGTTTATGTGAATTGCTAGAAAAATTGATACAATCAATTGTTATTTCAAGTACTCAATGGCATATTTATTCTTTCTACAACCTCTTTTCTTGTAGCAATAGCTGGTTTTCATTTATAGACACACATACACATACATGCATACATATATCCTGTCCTGAAATTTTTTCCATGCTACATTATCTAATATATCTCTCTACATACATGTCCTCTCTCACACATATGGAAATAACCTCTTATTTTGTATGATTTACCACTTGTGCAATCACAAAAAGTCTACTTAACTTGCTGTGGTATGCCATGGAAGTAACCCTCTAAGGTTAAGGCATTTTCTTTTGTAGATTCCATTGTTCTAGAAAGACTTTCCATAATGACCTGAAAATGTAGTGTCCGCTTTCTTAGGAGCAGCCGAGTTAAGTATGCAGAGGTTCATTGTAATGAGGTATACCATAAAGGGATTTATAGAAATATAACTTTGTCTATTTGACAATGGAAAACCATTAAATAGGAAAGAAAAAAAAAAGATCTTCAGCCATATGTGGCCCCCTTCTGCAGTGACAAAGTAGTGGAAAGGAGTCACAGAGAGTTAATCAGTTTTGAGACGATTCATAAATATTTATTAAAATCTTGATGCTTTATGAGTAAAACCCTTGTTTGGCATCTAAATAAACATACCACTGGAAGAAATAGAATTTGGCTTTTGTGCTAAAAAGCAGAAGTTGTGAATATTTTTGAGTTGGGAACCCCTTTTGTAGACTAGGGAAGCTTATGGACATCTCAGAATCCCCCTAAAATATAATTACAGACCCCAGCTTAAAGACCCTGCTATTACTGAAATCAGACAAAAGATGCTGCTGGATGATTCTCTTTGGGAAGTCAAATAAGATAACTGGGTTTACTATGACCACAAAAATAACAAGGGAAATCACTTCATAAGAAATTTTTTTTATCTCATATTACAGTGCTTACAATTAATATTTGCAAAAGATTATCATACAACCCAAAAATGTAATACAATAAACATTTATTATATACATTCTATATGCCAGGCACTATAATAATCACTATAGATAAACAAAATAGGTCAAAGAAAAGCAGCCCCTGCCTTCAAGGAGCTTATAATCTAATAGGCAGATACAATACATAAGAGAAAGCTGAAAAACGGGAAATGGAAGAAGGAAGAGAGGGAAAAAGGAAGCTATTACTGGGACATGACACTAAACCAAGCAATTAAGCAAGTGGGAAATGAATAGTTTGGCTGGACTTTGGTGCCTTCTTTAGAGGGAGGATCGAGGAGAAGTTGTGAAATCAGATTTATTTGTTTCAGATGACTAAATAGTAGAAAAATTTTAGAAAGAACTTGATGAAAATTTAAAAAAAAACCCTCCAAAGTTAGTTAGCATATATTTTAGTACTAAATAACCTGAATGCAAAGGTGTATAAGGTGAGGATGATAAAAATTTACCAGAGCTGAGAAAATCAATATACAAGGAATGAGAAATAAAGAGGGCAAAGGTATGCAGGCTACACAGAAACCTCCTGCCTAGGTATCAGAAATACTTCTGTTCAGAAAAAGAAAAAAAGAAATAGAAGTCCCTGACCTTGGTGAGCACTGAATAACATCATAAAAATTAAATAAATTATATTTTAATGACAGGGAATGACCAATTTATGTTTTCCTTTATTTTTATTATGTTTTCTATAAGGTAATTAATTAATTTTTGTTTTCAACTTTCGTTTCCACAAGATTTTGAGTTCCACATTTTCTCCGCATCTCTCCCCTTCCCCTGATCCCAAGATAGCTTGTGTTGTGATTTCCTCTTCCTCCAGTCTACCCTCTTCTATCATGCCCTCCTCTTATCCTCTTTTCTCTTACTTTCTTGTAGGGCAAGATAGATTTCAATAACCCATTGCCTATATATCTTATGTCCCAGTTGCATGTAAAAACAATTTTTAACAATTTTTAAAAGTCTGAGTTCCACATTTTCTCCTTTCTTCCTTCCCCACCTACTCTCATTGAGAAGACAGGCAATTCAATATTTCTCTCCTGGATCTATCTTCTAGGTCAGTGGTTTTTCCAATGAGATATTTCACATTGTTTTCTATTTTTTCATTCATTCATTCTTCTATTTTTTTTCATTCTTTTTGATTCTCCTTTATAATGTTTATGCAAAACACTTCCATAATAGTCATGTTATAAAAAACTAACTATATTTCACACCACCCTATCTCACCCCACCAACTTCTTTTATTTTCTCCATTGACCTTTTCTCTTTTCTCAAGTATTTCCTTCTCATTATATCCTTCTCCAATTTGCCTTTCTTTCTATCATTCCCCCTTTAACCCCTTCCCCCTTACTTTTCTGTAGGGTAAGATACCCAATTGAATGTGTATGTCATTCCCTTTTTAAGCCAAATATGATGAGTATAAGGTTCCCTCATTCCCTCTCACCTCCCCACTTTTCACTTCCATTGTGAAACCTTTTTTTCTCTTGATGAGATAATTCACTCCACTCTATCTCTCCCTTTCTCCTTCCCCCAATATATTCCTCTCTCACCCTTAATTTTATTTGTAGCTATCATCCCTTTGTATTCTGCTCAGCCTGTGCCTGGCATCCATCCATCTGTCTGTTTTTCTGCCTATCTATCTATCTATCTTATCTAGCTACCTACCTACCTACCTACCTACCTACCTACCTACCTCCTGATCTATCTATCTTCCCTCCAATTACCTTTACACTTTATATATTATACCTTTATAATGAGAAAGGTCTCATGAGTTGCAAATATCATCTTTCCCTTTAGGAATGTAAGCAGTTCAACTTTAATAAGTCCCTTATGATTTTTCTTTTCTGTTTATCTTTCCATACATCTCTTAATCCTTGTATTGTAAAGTCAAATTTTCTATTCAGTTCTGGTCTTTTCATCAAGAATGCTGTAAAGTCTTCAATTTCATTGAATTTCCATTTTCCCCTATGAAGTATTATACTAAGTTTTGCTGCAAAGGTGATTCTTGGTTTGAATCCTAGTTCCTCTGACCTCCTGAATATCATATTCCAAGCCCTTTGATCCCTTAATGTGGATGGTATATTATCCTGATTGTATTTCTACAACACTCAAATTGTTTCTTTCTAGCTGCTTGCAATTTTTTTTCCTTGGTCTGGGAACTCTGGAATTTGGCTGCAACATTCCTAGGAGTTTTCCTTTCAGGAGATGATTGGTGGATTCTTTCCATTTTTATTTTACCCTCTGATTCTAGAATATTAGGGCAGTTTTCCTTGATAATTTCTTGAAAGATGACTTGTAAGCTCTTTTTTTGATCATGGCTCTCAGGTAGTCCAATAATTTTAAAATTATCTCTTCTTGGATCTATTTTCCAGGTCAGTGATTTTTCCAATGAGATGTTTCACATTGTCTTCTATTTTTTCATTCTTTTCGATTCTGTTTTCTAATGTCTTGATTTTTCATAAAATCATTAGCTTCCACTTGCTCCATTCTAATTTTTGAGGAATTATTTTGTTCAGTGAGCTTTTGGACCTCCTTTTCCATTTGGCCAAATCTGCTTTTTAAGCCATTCTTCTCCTTGTTGGCTTTTTGTACCTCTTTTACCATTTGAGTTAGTCTATTTTTTAAGCTGTTATTTTCTTCAGTATTTTTTTGCAAGCTGTTGACTCATTTTTCATGATTTTATTGCATCACTCTCATTTCTCTTTCCAGTTTTTCCTATACTTCTCTTACTTGATTTTCAAAATCATTTTTGAGTTCTTCCATAGCCTGCAACCAATTTATTTATTTTTTTTGGAAGCTTTTGATGCAGGATCTTTGATATTGTTGTCTCCTTTTGGTTAAATGTTTTGATCTTCTTTGTCCCCAAAATAAGATTCTATAGTCTGAGGTTTTTTAATGCTATTTTCTCATCTTCCCAGCCAAATCTTTGACTTTTAAACTCTTTTTCAAGGTAGGACTCTGCTTCCAATGGCGAAGGGGGTGGGATTTGTGTACTGTCCCAGACTTCAGGGGTTTTGTATTAGCCTCTGGATCTGCCACCTTCTGTGGATCCAGAGCTCCAGCAGCAGCCATTGCTGCTGCTGCCACCACTGTTGTCACAGGCACCTTAGCGCAATCTCCCCCCACCCCAGGGTGGGAATGGGATCAGACCATATTCTTCTTTTACCCAGTTCACACAGTGTTTTCCCACTGACCTTCTATGCTGTCTTTGGTGTTTGGGGGTTGAGAAGCCTGGAAACCTCCCTGCTGCCAGTGATTCAGTCCATGAGGCCTTCTTTGGCCCTCTCTGTGCTGGCATAGCCCACACCACACTGCTCTCTGCTCCCGGTCAGGTGTGATAAACACTTCCTGTCAACTTTCTACTTTGCCTTGGGCTGGAAATTCACTTTACTCTGTGATTTTGTGGGTTCTGTAACTCTAGAATTTGTTTAGAGTCATTTTTACAGGTATTTGGAAGGGTTTGAGGGAGAGCCAAAGCAAGTCCCTGTTTTTATTCCAACATCATGGCTTCACCCCTCTGACTCCTTTATGTTTATGGAGTATTTCCTAAATAAGGTTTCTATGTATAATCAGACCACCAACATGCTAGAGATCAAAATTAGAAAAAAATAACATGAAATATAATTAAACAAATTCATCTTGACTTAGTTAAACAAATGATTGATGATGAAAATTGGAATATACCAAAAAAGACATTGACACAGACTAAAATACTTTCATTTAAATGTTTAAATGATGTTAAATAAATAACCTAACAAGTAAATTAGAAAGCCATTTAGCGTGTCAGTCAGCAAAGACTTGACTTGCCAAGTGGAGTGATATGACAGGCAAGAGTAAAACCAGTTTAGAGTATAAACTAGTTTGTAAATAATATTTACAGAGAAGGATGATTAATGACTCAGGTTTTCTCCCACTCTCACCTGGATTATTACAACAACCATAACTAGTCTCCATTCTTCATGTTTCTCTCCATTTCTAAGGTATTGGTTTGACCACTACTTGTCAAAGCTCAATGATCTCCAGTGCTTTCCTGTTTTCTACAAGACAAATGGCAAACTTCTATGGCACTTAAATTTTTTCATAACCTAAGTCTTTTCTACTTTTTTTCCTTTCTTCTTATAATTTACTCCCCTTCCTCTACATTGCAATCACGCAATACTGGTTTCTTTGTGGTACCTTGAACACTGAACGCCCTATCGTATCTACATGCCTGTCCCCAGTGCATGTAATTCTTTGATATCTTAAGTCTACTTTATTTCCTTAGCTTCCTTCAAGATTCAGGTCAAATCCTACCTTATGCAGGGATCTTTTCCCAGTTAACCAATCAATCAGCAAACTTCTATTAAGCACTTATTGAGTGGCAGACATGGTAATCAATGCTGAGGATATGTGAACAGAGAATGAAATAATTGTTACAAAGAATTTACATTCTAATGAGGAAGACAATACACATATAATATGTACAGCATAAATATAAAATATGCATTTATAAAAATGCAGCTCTTTGTTTGGCTGGTGAGGCATGGCAATAAATTGTAGGTGCTTCTGCCTCCTACGGCTCCCTATGTCCCTTAATATCTGACACAATCTCAGATCTGGAGATAGTCTGAATTCTCGAATTCTACCCTTGGGGTATGTACAAATTTATCTTTTTCCCCTGAATTGTCATCTTTTTGGACACAGGTATCTTTTTGTGCTTTTTGACTGTCTTGGGATTACTGACAAATGCTCTAGACAGGGAGGAGAGATGAGAGTAAGATAAATTTGAAAAAAGAAAAAAGATTCTTTAGATGGTCCATGTGCTGTTTTTACAGAAGCCAAAACCAAACCCTGGTTTAAAATAAATTTTTGAACTTTGCTTGTGTGTATATGTATATGTGTGTATTCAAATACATATATGCGTATATACTTATAGGCATATATGTGTATATATACATATATACATATGTGTGTGTGCATTTATATGTGTGCGTATCTATGCACAAATTAGTTTGGGAATGATAACCCTGGTAATGGGGGCTATGGGGTAGGGAGAAGATTTCATTCAGAATAAAAGCTGGTTCTTACAGTACTTTTTAAAATCATAGAGGGACTTCTTTGAGTCAGAGGAAAGGAGAGAATGGATTCTAAGCTTGTAAGATAACCGCTATAAAGGCATGGGTCGGGGAGGCATGAGAGATGAGGTTCTATAGAAGCCTAGCACAGCATAGAAAGGTCCTGGTTCCCCTTTCTTTGTATGCTGAGAATTTAGTACAGATTCTAATACCGAGTAAACACTTAAGAAATGGTTGCTGACTGAGCAACAGTCATATTGTGAATATTTAGAACTTAAAATGAAAGAAAGAAAACAAAGAGAGGTACAATGTTAAAATATCTGTTCTGTGAAGATCTTTTTTAATAACAAAGAGCAATAGAGTCACTAACTCAGAACCCCAAGATTGTATTTCTGAATATGCTTATAATAAATAAAATGTCACTAAGGAATAAAGATAGGAAAAGCAGCTGTATTTGAACTAGCAAACAAATTCATAATCTATGTTAGGAATGTCACAGTTTTGAGGGGTTTGGTGGCCTGGGAGGATTTGAGGGAGAGGAAAATACATAAACCAAGGGAAAAATACTGGGTGTTTTTAACACCCAGCGACCAAGTGACCAAGAGAAAATAGAAAATGACTGGCTTTCCCATTTACATAGGAGTATTTCTTTTACTCTCTTAAAATGATCAAGAAAATACTCTATGAGGGTTTTACTAGGCAGCAGGTAGTTTTTAAGAAAGCAACATTCTGCAGAGGATATACGTACCATCCTGCATCTGACTAAAAGATATAGAGAATACAAGACTTCATTTTGCTTATGTTACTTGATGCTTTAGGGGAAAAAAAAGCAAAGAAAGGTGAATCTAATTGGAATTGCCTTTAAATAGAGTGGCCTAGTGGTAATACCAAGTCCAATGCATGCTGTGTGAATTCCTCATACAGGACTGGTCCTTAAAATAACTTCATTTGATTTCCTTAATTAAAGAGCTTTAACTGCTCTCCTTAGTTAGAAATATGCTTTTCTTCCTCTCATCTTACATAGCACATTGTGCTTGCATGCTTTCATTATATTCCATCTTTTTTCTTATAATGTATATTTGTACAGTTTTTTATATCTGCTTTGTGTAGTATGTTCCATCTATTGCCTTGTAAACTCTGTGAGGACAGATATTTTGTCTTTATTGTCCTCTTTCTAGCATGGGGCTTAGTATGCAATTTTTGAATGACAGCAGGAAAAGGAAGCATGTTAGTATATAAAGGTTGTATAAGGGGGAAAATATTCTGCATCTCTTGGGGCTTAGGTTTCTCCACTGACAAATGAGGAGAATACTATATAGCTCACAATATTGATCTGAGGCTTCCATGAGACAAAGGATGTGAAAATATTTTCAGAAAAAAAAAAAACCTTTCCCTTAATCCCTTTCCCTCCTACTTCCAGCTTGGTAGAAATAATTTATATATTCAACTGTGTGTGTGTGTGTGTGTGTGTGTGTGTGTGTGTGTGTGTGTGTGTATTTTTTCCTCCTTGAATCAGCTCAGATGAGAGTCAGGTTCAAATGTTGCTCACTCCACCTACCCCTTTCTCTCATCTATTGTATAAACTCTTCCTTGCAGAGCCCATTTAGGGGAGTTATTTTTCCATTTTCTCCCTCTCCCTTCCTCCTTCACTTAGTATATCCTTCTTTCTCACCATTCTATTGTTCTTTTGAGATCATTCTAATATAATAAGCTCACATTTATGTCCTGTCTCCAAGAAGATTCTCTCTAACAGCCCTAGTAATGATAAAGTTCTGAGGGTTTACACATATCATTTTCCCTTTTAGTAATGCAAACACTAACCTTGTTTAGTCCCTTCAGATTTCTCAATCATATTTCTCTTTTTATGCTATTCTTAAGTCTCATGTTTGAAAGTGAATATAAAATTTTCCATCCAGTTCTAATCTTTTTGTCAGAAATGCCTGAAATTTCTCTATTTCATTTAAAAAAATAAAGTATTTTGCTGGTAGGTTATTTGTGGTTAGAGTTTCAGCTCCTTTGCCTTCTAGAATATCTTATTCCAATCCTCCATTGCTTTATTGTGATAGCTTCTAAATTTTGTATGATACTGACTGTGGCTCCACAATATTATTTCTTTCAGGCAGCTAGCAGTGATTTTACTTGACCTGGGAATTCCAGATATTGGCCATTATGTTCCTTAGAGTTTTCATTTTTTAAATTCTCTCAGGAGATGACTAATTTTTCAATTTCTTCTTTACATGTTTTCTAAGATATCTGGGTAGTTTTCCTTTATAATTTCTGGTAATATGGTGTCTAGCCTCTTTTCATCATTTTCGGATAGTACAGTGATTCTTAAAATATCTCTCCTCAATCAATTTTCAGGGTCAGTTGTTTATCCTATGAGAAGTTCCATTTTTTTTTCAAATTTTTACAGTCTTTTGATTGCATAGTATTGAGTCTTGATGTCTCATGTAATCATTAGCATCCAGTTGCCCAATTCTAATCGTTAAGTTTTTCTTTTTTTTTTCTCCTTTGGTGACATTGGTACTATTTTACCATTTCACTGATTCTGATTTTTAAGAAGTTATTTTGTTCAACATTTTTGGTGCTTATTCTATCAAATCATTAATTTTCTTTTCATCATTTTTAAAAATAAATTAATTCATTTATTTTCTTATTTAAATCGTTCATTTCCATGAGATTTTGAGTTACAAATTTTCTCCCCAGCTTTCCCCTACCCAACACCTCAAAACAGCCATCCCACTATATAACCCCTCCTCAATCTGCTCTCTCCTATGTCCTCTCCTTTGCCCCTCTGAGTTTCTGGTAGAGCAGGATGGATCTCCCTACCACATTGCCTGTATATCTTAATTCCCAGTTGGATGTAGTTAATAATAATAATAATCATATATATATATATATATATATATATATATATATACATATATACATAACATTTGATTATAGAACTTTAAATTCTAGATTCTTTCCCTTCCTCCCTCATCACCCACCCCCACTGAAAGGACAAGCAATTTAATACAGGCTGTACATGTATAATTATGCAGAATATCTCCACAGTGGGCATATTGTGAGAGACTGATTATATGTCCCTCCCTCCTATCCTGTCCCC
>CM053582.1:237577395-237594794 GCA_028627135.1 Pseudochirops cupreus
TTGCTACTCCTCCTACTCCTCCTCCTTCTCCTCCTCATCTTACTACTACTGCTATTACTACTACTACTACTACTACTACTACTACTCCTTCTCCTCCTCCTCCTACTGCTACTACTACTAGTACTGCTGTGACTACAGCTGTTGCTACTACTATATTGCTACTCCTACTGTTGCTATTGAAGCTACCGTTGCTGCTACTGCTGCTATTGCTACTGCTCCCCCTTTTAAAATTCTAAAACTTTTCATGTTTTTAGTGAGCAATACAGATAATAAGATGTAAGAGCATGTTTTATTCCAATTATATTTACTCTTTAGAAGGCAGAGTCCTTTTTTGCACATGAGCTGATCATTCCACACTTTGTAAATGATTTAAAGCTTTTAGTGGCCACATTTGTACCTTAAAATGGATTAAAACATTTTAGGAATTCATTTGCATTCTAAAAGGCTGGTGGAGACTATGAATTATCACCCAGGGCATAGATTACCTCTGTACCTTCTCCCTAACCAATGAATTACATAGACCAATAGAAGAACATTTGAGTTAAAATTTAAAAAAAGGGTAACTATGAATCCCAGAGGTGTCTGGTAATAATTGGGTAAATGGCCTTTGTCTGATGTGGCATAGGCCACAGAGATTTGAGAAATGTACTGAGCAGTAGTCACGAGATAGGACAATGTCTCTCATCAGTAGAGACCAGCCATATACCTAAAAGAGTTACCCCAAGGAAAGGTTAAAACTTTTATTCTATCTGTTCCTGCCTGGAAAATGACAGTCTGAGAGCTAAGGTCCTAAGAAAGAAGAACTGAAAAGACTTTGGCTACTTTTTCATAAATATCCTATAAATACCACAGAGGAAAATTATAGAGGAACCTGAAGCTTAAGGTGTTGGATGCTCAAAGGAGCATCCTGACCAGAAGCGACAAAATGTCCTCTGAGGAACACTGTCAGGTGAAAAAACCTTTTAGCAGTGACGTCATATGAAGTGTGGATCTTTCGGGGACACTAGGAACAAAGAGCATTGAAGCCCTTAAAAACCACCAAGAATTTAGAGTTACCTTTAAGACCTATGTATCCTTTACATATACCTCAGTACCACTGTATGCTAAGTTTGAATCTACTCTTCCCACAGGTACTGTGTGTTGTTGTAGAATAGTATGTACTAGGTTTGTGAAGGAATGTTTTGTAACTAGTTTTTATGTCACTTAATAAAACCTTTTCCTGCAATCTAAATGTTTCCTACAGGCCATTTTCTAATGAGGAATACACTGGTGGGGGTTCATGAGGTATAATTTTTAGAAGTACTTACCCACAGGGTTATTCCTAGAATCTGAGACAGTAGACATACTTTTGAGATTTCTCCCATGAGCCTGAACGTAAGTCAGGGAGAGTATCCCAGAAGGGGCTACACACATATATTATCTTGTTGGATCCTCATAATGATCCTATGAAGTAAGAGTTATAATTATATACATTTAAGAGATAAGGCAAATGAGGCTGAAAGAATTTAAATAATTCGACATAAGATATAAACTCAGATTTCCTGGTTCCATATCTACTCACTATCCCCTGTACCACTTAAATAACTAGATAACTTAAGAAATTTGGTTTTTTTGAGGATGTAGGAGGAGGGAACAAGGCAGGGCAATTAGGGTTAAAGTGATTTGTTGAAGGTCACACAGCTAGTAAGTGTTAAGTGTTTGAGGCCGCGTTTTAACTCAGGTCCTCCTGACTCCAGAGCTGGTGCTCTATTCACTGCGCTACCTAGCTGCCCTAACTAGATAACTTTTAATGGACCTTCTAGGTCTGTGTCCTAGTACCTTATTGTTCTAAGTCTATAACCCTACATACTCATAATGCACTGTGAGATAAAACCTAGACTATTACTGCTAATTTGAATAATTTCTGGTGAATTAGTGTCAAGATTTTCTCCCGAAAGTGGACAGTTGCCACATTTCCAGGGGCAGCGGGCACTTTTAACTATTGCTGTTTTCAGGTATTTCACATGAGATCATATTTTACCATTTGTATTAGTTATCAAGGGTCATTTAATTATTGGTATATTGACATTTTGAGAAGAAGGCAGCTCACTATCCTAACCTTGTTGCAGTTCTTACTGGAGGCAGCAATGTAAACCTGATGTCTTCCCAGGGGCCTTATGACTTTATGTTTTTAAAATATCTAAGAAGTCTTGCTGACTTTGTTCACATGGCCACATTTTGTTCTTTGGTGAAAATAGAAACATTCTTTTCTGTTCCACTCCTTAGCAGTAAACAACAATGCCTCAATAAATGCAATATAATGAATGTAAAAGGCTTTCGGATATGAAAAAGCAAAAAAAAATCTTCATATAAACAGAAAGATTTCACGAAGATTAACATTTAAAGTTAAAACACTAAGTCTGGTAAATCACAATTCAGGACTGATTTGTTAGCCAAAAGTTAATGTGAGGGACAATAACTGTTCTTCCAAAACAGCAATGAATACACAGAAACTAAATATGCATTAGGTCATTTTATTTGAAGAGTCATAATACAAGCTGGCATCAGAATGCTTCATGGAGATTATCTTTCATCTGTAAAAGCATGTGGGGGAGAAATGAAATTGTCCAGTCTGATTCTGAGTAAATGAATAATGTATGCTAGCTCATCTCCCAACTCTGATAGATTTATCTCAAGAAAATGCGAATTAGCTTACTGATTATTGTGCAATAACAAAAAATCATTTCAACTAAAAGTTAAAAAAAACAATGGTAAGGGCATGTCACTTTATAATCAGCCCACTGCCAAAAATATAACCTGGTCCAGGGTTGCCTTGCAACACTATCTAATGTCAAAGTATATTATAATTTTATTGTATTTATTTAAATATTCATCCAAAAACTTGCTTCTTTGATGAAGTCTACATTTTGCAAGGGTTTCTTAGAGGTAGAAATGAGAGGTAGTTGATTCTTTAAGTCTGTCATAATTTCAAAGCAAACAATTTGGAAAGAGACAAAAACTTAAATGCTTGGTTGTTTGGATCCTCATTCCAAAGTGTGTTTTCTGGCTCTCAGCTGCTTAAGTCAATATAAGTCTGGAAGCTCTATGACAATTCGCACTTTAGAGACATGATCAATCTTGTTTGTTCCTGACACTGTATTCCAGCATTTGGATTTTTGAAGTGACCAGAAGCAAAAAGTCATTTAGCATCTCAATATTAGCCCAGCTACAGCAAATATTTGGATAACTCAATAACTTCCAAAATGACTATAGAATTATTTGAGAAGCAATAGTGTGAGAGACCCATATTATTCAATAAAGCAAATGGAACAGAAAATGTAATCAACACCTGATTTAACTTGTGGATGGAGATGGTGGCATGGATAATCTCAAACGGCAAATACTCTTAAAAAAAACCTTGTTTATCATTGGGAATTTTTGTTTTCCATGTAGACTTTAGTGTGTGATATTTATGGAATTTATGACATTTAAATAATCATATAATTATCACATAATTATATCACTATTACATTACTGAAGTCTAACATACAGAGGGCCTAAGATTTAGCCCACTTTCCATCTCTGACTTTTTTATTTTAAATTTTCTTTTATATCTTTCTTTATATGCCAACCACCTTTCTAAATTTGATCTTTTCTCTAGTGAGCTGTTCTTTTTAACAAAGAATCAGAGAGACAGAGAGACAGAGAGATAACAGAGACAGAGACAGAGACAGACAGACAGAGAGAGACTTCAGAAAAATCAGTGTGTTGGGTCTTATATTTCCAGTGTTACATATCCATGGCCCATCATCTCTGCAAAGAAGGCAAGAAAAGGCATGTTTTCATTTTGTGATTAAGCTTGAGTGTTATAATTACACATTCATTTTTTTATTGTTCTTTCTTAAAATTGCATTATCATTGTATATATTGTTTTCCCAATTTTGCTCTTTTAACAATGTATCAGTTTATATGCCTTCCCTGTTTTTCTTCTTTTTTCTTTCTTCTTTTTCTTCTTTCTTCTCTGTTTTCATATTTATAATTTCTTTTTAAAATTTTTTTCCTTCAAGTTTTTTTATTTATTTCTTTTTTATTTTTATTAAATTTATTTTTAGTTTTCAACATTCACTTCCACAAGATTTTGAGTTACAAACTTTCTTCCCATCTTTCACATACCCCCAACCCCAAAATACTGAGCCTGCTGAGTATCCCTTCCCCCAATCTGTTCTCTCCTATATCCTCCTCCATACCCCCTCTAACTTTCTAATAGGGAAAGATAGATTTCTGTACCTCAGTGCCTGCATATCTTATTTCCCAATTGCATGACAAAAACTGTTTTTTTAAACAGTTGTTTTAAAACTTTTATTTCCAGATTCTTTCCCTTCTTCCCTCCTTACCCACTTCCACTGGGAAGATAAGCAATGCAATATAGGATGTACATGTGTAGTTAAGCAAAAATGTTTCCATAGTAGTTACATTGTGAAAGACTAAGCACATTTCCCTCCATCCTATCCTGCTCCCCACCCATTCCATTCTGTACCTTGACCTTGTCAGTTTTCAAACATATGTGCTTCTAACAACCCTCTCTCCCAACCTTCCCTGCCCTCCATTATTCCACCTCTTAGCCCCTTCCTGCCCCCCCCCCCCATTTACCTGTAGGACAAGAAACCCAAATGAGTATGTTATGTTATTCCCTCCTTAAGCCAAATTCAATGACATTAAAGTTAACCCATTACCTTTCATCTTCCTGCTCTTCCCCTCCATTGTAACAATTTTCTCTTTCCTCTTTTATATGAGATGATTTACCCTATTCTATCTCTCCTTTTCTCCTTCTCCCATTATGTTCCTCTCTTACCTCTTAATTTTATTTTTTATATATCATCCCTTCCTATTCAACTGCTCCTGTGCCCTCTTTCTATGTATATATGTGCACATATATACACACACTCACATATTCATCTATACACACATACACACTTCTATACATACATAGATGTGTGTGTTTGTGTGTGTGTGTGTGTGTGTATATATACACACATACATATATAGTACCTTCAAATATCCTCATACTGAGAAAAATTCTCATGAGTTACAAATATCATTTTTCCATGTATGAATGTAAGTAGTTCAACTTTGATAAGTTCCTTATGATATCTTTTTTCATTTTTACCTTTTCATGCTTCTCTTGCTTCTTGTATTTGAAAGTCAAATTTTCTGTTCACCTCTGTTATTTTTTTCATTATGAATACTTCAAAGTCCTCTATTTCATTGAATGACCATATTTTCCCCTGAACCATCATACTCAGTTTTGCTGGATAGCTGATTCTTGGTTTTAATCCTATCTCCTTTGACCTCCAAAATATCATATTCCAAGTCCTGCACTCCCTTAGTGTAGAAGCTGCTAGGTCTTGTGTTATCCTGATTGTGTTTCCAAAACACTCAAATTATTTTTTCCTGGCAGCTTGCAATATTTTCTCCTTGACCCAGGAGCTCTGGAATCTGGCTATAATATTCCTAGGAGGTTTTTTTGGGGGGATTTTTCAAGAGGTGACTGGTGAATTCTTTCCATTTCTATTTTGCCCTCTGGTTCTAGAATATCAGGGCAATTTTCCTTGAGAATTTCTTGAAGGCTGATTTCTAGGCTCTTCTTTTGATCATGGCTTTCAGATAATCCAATAATTTTTAAACGATCTCTCCTGGAACTATTTTCAAGGTCAATGGTTTTTCCAATGAGATATTTCACATTGTTTTCTATTTTTTCACTTGTTTGGCTCTATTTTATAGTATCTTGATTTCTCATGAAGTCATTAGCTTCCATTTGCTCTAATCTAATTTTGAAGGAATTATTCTCGTCTATGAGTTTTTGAAATTTCTTTTCCATTTGGACAATTTAACTTTGTAAGGCATTCTTCTCTTCATTGGCTTTTTGGACCTCTTTTACAATTTGAGTTAGTCTATTTTTTGATATTATTTTCTTCAGTATTTTTTTAGGGTCTCCTTTAGCAGGCTGTTGATTCACTTTTCATGATTTTCGTGCATCATTCTCCTTTCTCTTTCCAATGTTTCCTCCGCTTCTCTCAATCTTTCTTGAGCTCCTCCATGGGTTGTAACTAGTCCATATTTTTCTTGGGAGCTTTTGATTCAGGAGTTTTGCCTTTGTTAACTTCTTCTGGTTCCATGTTTTGATCCTTTTTGTCTCCAAAAAAGGATTCTATGATCGGATTGTGCTTCCTCTGCTTGCTCATCTTGCTAGCCAATTACTTGTCTTTTGAGCTCTTTGCCACAGTAGAACTCTGTTTCCAGAGTGAGTCAAGCTGTGTTCCAAATCCCTGGGGTTTTCACACATGTTTTCAGAGGTCTGAGGACGGTGGACTCTCTAGAGACAGCCCAAGCTCTGGCACACTGCCACATACCCCTTGACCACCACCCAAGACTACAATCCAGATGCAAGCAGGTCAAAGCAAGAGTGATTACACTCTGAATGGTCACTTGTTCCCCCTATGATCTGCAGGCCAGGAGCTCCAGAGGCAGTCATGTGGCAGCAGCTGCAGCTGCCCTGCCTCCCTCACTTCTTGCTCAAGGGCTAGGCATCTGACCACACACTTTACTCACCTGGTTCCAACAGAGTTCCCCACTGATCTTTTATTTTTCTTTGGCATTTATGGGTTGAGAAGTCAGGAAAACACACAGCTGCTGATGATTCACTCTCCTGAAGTCTGGTCACCATATTTATCATTTCTTATTGCACTATTCTTCCATTATCTTCTTTCTCCATAGCTTATTTAGCCGTTTTCATACCCCTGACTTTTAATATACCACCATATTTTTTTCCCAATACATTGTATCAATGAATGGCATCATTAAAACATACTACCTGCAACCAAGATGCCTTCTGTTCAATTTAGATGAACATCTTGCTCTCCTTAGTCATGAAAAGTCTTAAGTATATTATTACATTAATACTCTGAGAAAATGTCTTATATTGTGTTAGAAAAAATTTAATCATAAATTTCTTTTTTTTTATTGGTAACCATTAGTCAACCAAGTAATAGAATCTAAAAATAATTTGAGATGCAAGATACTAGTGGAAAGAATCTTGAGTGGAGAATATGGAGGCCAAGGTTCTAGCTCTAGTTCTACCAGCAAGCCATGTAATATTTGCCAAGTCATTCCCTCATTTCTAAAACCAGATGTTTGAGTTAAATCAACTCTAAGGCCAATCAAAGCTCTAAAAACAAGAAAAAAATCCTTTTTGGTAGTCTCACTCATTGGATGATTTTGAGCATTATAGGAACTAAAAAAAATGTTTGTTGAATTCATTTCATATTATTCTTTCACCAACAGGGTCATGGTCCATTCAACTCATTGTAACATTTGATCTGAGAAGAAGGGCATTAAAGCATGGGTTGTGTCCACTCATTGGATAGCAACCTGGTCTTCTCATTAAAGGCATTTTATGGGAACATAACTCAAGTTGATGTTTTCTGAATGTCTTATTTCTCAAGCAATTTGTTCTCTAACTATACTCTCCACACATAGTTGAACACATAGATCAATCTAGATTATAATTCAGTTAATTGAGAGATGTATGCAAAAGAGTTGAAATGGAGCACACATGTACTGAAAATTTTGCTGTTATAAGTGTTGGCAGAATTTTCAATAAAATCAATCAACAGATATTTAATTACTTACTTTTTGACAGACACTTTGTTAAGCATTAGGGATACAAAGATAAAAGTGAAATTATTCTTTCAATTAAAGAACTTTTGTACAGTACAGAGACCACTGGATATGGAGTAATATATCCTGGGCTTTTTAATTTACTATGTCTGTGACCTTTGGCAACTTTACAGACCTATATCCTAGTATATAAAATAAGGAAACTAGATAATCTCTAAGATATCTTTCAACTCAAAATATCTATCATATCTTTCTATGTTTAGAGACACACATGTAAACATGGTCTCTGGGTCAAATATCCAAATACTGAATTCATGGTGAGATAATTAAAGATGTAGATCCCATCAGAAGTATATCCCCAAAGATCTAAGGTGACATAACAGAGTCAGGATGATTAAGTTTCAAATCCTTCCTCAGATAGTTATTAGTTGTATGATGTTGGACAAATCAATTTACTACATATCCCAAAGGTTCACATCTTTAAAACAGAGAAAATAAGAGTGCTCAAAATAGCTTTTTTATGAGGAAAACAAGAGGTAGTGCATGTAAAATACTACATAAATGTAAGATATTTTTATGTTTAGAAATTTTTACAATTAGAAACACAGCAGGAAAAAAGGAATCGATTTCCAAAACGTGAGTGCATAATCATGTTGTATAAGGGACACTGTTCTATAGTAGAAAATAGCAGATATCTTCATGCTTCTGACCTTTTTGTCTAAGCACAATTCTGGTGAATTATTTATGGGAAGAAGTAAGAGCTCAGTTTGTTGTGATGTAGTTGCAAAAAAATTTTAAACTGTTTGACCATTCAGAAAGCATACTCCTGCATCCTAATGCTCCAATTTCCAGAAGCCAATTGAAGGGATCAACAATACAAAGCAGGGCAGAAACTGAATAATAGAAAGGCTTTTTAATTTCTCCTTTGTTTTGGGAGCAGATGCATCATGGATTGAGTGTGGATGAAGTAGGCACCAAAAGCATTACAGTAGCCTAAGAAGGTGACCCTGGAAGTGCCAACTTTAAGTTTGCCTTATTTCATTCAGATATGTCATTTAGATCAAATCTTTCTTTTTCAAAATTATTTTTTTATACTTTTGAAATTTAAAAAAAAATGATTTCCAAATTCTTTCCTTCTCCTCCACTGCAAATTGAGAAAACAAAAAAGGTATTTTCAATATATGTATGAAATCATGCAAAAGATATTTCTGTGTTATCCATGTTGCCCAAAATACAGCAGCAAAAAAGTGAAAAATCATGTTACAATCTTAACTCAGACTCTCTCAGCTCTCTCTCGATGGGGACAGCATTTTTCACCACAATTATCTTGGATCATTATATTGCACATTATGTTCACAGTTGATCATGATACAATATTGTTGTTACTATGTAGAATTTTCTTCTGATTCTGCTTACTTGACTTTACATTAGTACATTTAAGTCTTCCCAGTTTTTCTGAAACCATCCTGCTCATCATTTCTTATAGCACATCAGTATTCCACCACAATCATATACCACAACTTTTTCAGCCATTTCCCATTTGATGAGAATCTTCTTAATTTCCAATTCTTTGCCACCACAAAAAATCTGCTTCAATATTTTTTTCAACAAATATGTCTGTTACCTTTTTCTTTTATCTCTTTGAGATACAGACCCAGTATTGATATTCCTGGGTCAAATGGATATGCACAGCTTCATACCCCTTTGGACATAGTTCCAATCTGTTGTCACAAGGGCTTGACCAGTTCATAATTCAACCAAGAGTGCATTAGTGTCCCTATTTTTCTACATGTCAATGATCATTTGTCATTTCTGATAGGACACAGGTATGAGTTTATCATGACAGGAAAATCAGAAAAAAAGTAAGCAGTGAGGAAAAGGGGTGCCCTGGCATACAGGCAGAGAGAGAGGAAGAATAAGGAAAATTATTGCACATAAAGGAGTAATGCTAGGATGAATTTTTACAGTGGAAGGGAAGATGGGGGAATGGTGGGTAATGCTTGAACTTTACCTTTATCAGAATTGGTTCAAGGAGGGATAGCATGCATTCAGTTGAGTATAGAAATCTATCTAATCCAATAGGAAGTGGGAGGGAAAGGGAATAACAAAAGGGAGGTAATAGAAGGGAGGTGGTTAAGAGAAATGGTGGTCAAAAGCTAAGCAGATATTTGAGGAGGAATAGTGTAAAAAGAAAGAGAGAAGAATAAATAGGGGGAAAAAAAGCAGGACAGAAGGAAAAAGACACAATAACTGTTAATATGAATGGGATGGACTTGCCCATAAAATGGCAACGAATAGTAGAATGAATTAGAAATCAAAATTCAAGCGTATGTTGTTCATTAGAAACACAATTGAAACAGAAAGACACAAACAAAGTTAAATAAGGGGCTAGGATAGAATCTATTAAGCTTCAGGTGACGTAAAAAAGGCAAGGGTAATAAATGTGATCTCAGACAAATCAAAAGCAAAAATAGGACTAATTAGGAGAGAGAAGAAAGGAAATTGCATTTTGCAGAAAGTTATTACAGACAATGAAGTAATATTAACATTAAACATGTAAGCACCAAATTTTATAGTCTCAAAATTATTAAAGAAAATGTTAAATAAATGACACCAGGAAATAGCTGAGACCTCAACTTCCCCCTCTCAGAATTAGATATATCTAACCATAAAATAAGTAAGAAAAAAGTGGAGATGAATAGAATCAAGAAATACAGTAGTAGTCTAGGCTAGTATAAAAATATTCTAGTATTATTTCAGGGTTATTCCAATGACATTACTGCTTTAGAGAAGGATTTCTAGTGGTATAAGCCAGCACCTTCTTTCGTGAAATAGTGAAAGCTATTAAATGAAAGAGTCACATTGCTTCACAGGCTGAATTCAAAGAGGTCATTTAATTCACTGATCATTTTGCAAATGAGCAACCTGAGGTCCACAGAGATTGATTGTTATAAGATCATAGATTTAAAACTGGAATTGATCTTACAATCTACATTCTTCACTATATATGTGAAGAAACTACGATTCAGATTAAATGATTTGCACAAGGTCACAAAACTAATACCTGTCTGAGGCAGGATTTGAACCTAGGTTATTCTCATTCCCAAGTCCAGTAAATTATGTATACACCACTTTACCTAATATATGCAGTTTGTTAGTGGCAGACACAGAATTCAAATCCATGTCCTCTGAGTCTAAATTCTTTGTGTTTTCTATGGTATCATGTTTTCTGTCAATCTTCCAGCCATGCAAACTGAGTGATGATGATAATATCAAAGAATGTATGACAGCTTCAATAATATTGGTAAAAAAAACCTTGAAGAAGATCTTGTGGAAGTTATGTCTACTGATTGTTGTTGTTATTGTTCCTCCTTTGTTCTGGAGGGTGATATCTTGACTTGTGCATTGAATTGGATTTAAGTGAGGCAGAACTACACAAAGTCATCAGCCTTACTCTCTCCTCCAGAATCATCTGAGTCCAGTGGCAAGGGAAGAGTGAAGACAACTGATGATAGCCCAGGATGCAGTGGACTTTAAAAAATAAGACCTTTCCCAGGTCTCAATTTGTCTGAGGCAATGTCCATTCAAATACTAAGGGTTAGGTTAGAATTGAATGGAAAGCTGGCTTAGTTTACCATCACAAAAGTATCAATCCCTCACTAGAAGACTCTAAGAGTTTCTGGCCAGAACAGAAAATAATTGCTCTTTACGCTCATTCTAAGACATCAAAACCAAACAGTGAGCAACAGAGGCTTAGTCTGTTGACCATTCAATGAAAGCCAGAGTGATTTGAGTTTAAAAGCATAATCAAGCTGATCTATTTAAATCATAATGGGATTTTTTTAAAGCCTGCTTTTTTCAGAGCTGTATTTCAAGAAATCATAAATGGAAAAAGCACAGGACAAAGAGTAAATTGTCTCACCTTTTAAAAATAAATAAACAAACAAATGAAAGATAATAAATGAAATGAATAAATGGAATGAACAAATAAATGGAAATAGCTACATGACCCTGTGCAAGTCACTTAAATTACTTGTATCTCAGTTTCTTCATACATAAAATAAAAGGGTTGGATTGCAAGGTTCCTTGCATTTTTAAACCTATGATCCTATAATTATCAACCCCTTTGGACCTCAGTTTGCTCATCTGCAAAATGAAGGGGTTCAAATGAATGACTTCTGATGTCTCTTTGAACTCAGCCTATGATACAATCTGGCCTTTCCATTTTATAGTTTCCACTCACCATCTCTAGAAGGAAGTACAAATTTCACTAAGGAAAGTGTGGGTTTACACCACTAAGAATCCTTGTCCAAAGCAGTAATGATAGGATTCTACTTTTGGCTTTTTTTAATTCTTTGTTTAAACTCTTGATTTAACTTTTAACCTTTTTTTTCAGTGTTTACCCTCATATATAATCCCCGTGTGTATACCATATATAATCCCATAACACATAGCTTTATGTGAGATGAAAGAGTTCACAGTCTGAATCTGAAGTCAAAAAAGGTCTTTATTCTTCTTATGAGAAAGGACCCTGCCCCTGTCTCCCACATGGCGTCTGCAGGGAGAGAGCAACAGGTAGAAGCCAGCCCATGGTTATATAATCTTCTAATGCAGAAACCCAGCCACCCAACTGGCCTTCACTCTTATTGGTAGGGAGGCTGGCCCACAACCTAAGCGCAGGAGACAAAGGACCCGGAAACATGTGGGTGTCCAATGAAAGCAGTCTTAACCTTATTTGGCATATCTTGTACTGAGGTGGCACTGGGGAAGGTCTCAATTGCTCTAAGCATCAGATTCCTGGAAAGTCAGGTGACCTCTAAGCCTAAGCCTAGTGAATACTGAAGCCATACTAGATTCAATTTTTCAGAATGGGGAAACTTCACTATAAATTATCACTCACAGCTTCAAAGGAGTCTGAGTTACCCTAGACTATGAACTGCTTCTTGAGAAAGGAGAAGCTAATTAATGACCCTTACTCTAAATATATAAATTTGACTTCAGTTCACATTGCTTATTTTGTTATTGGTTTTATTTGTTACTTTTAGTTTTGCTTGCTTTTACTTGTGTTAGTGTCTTGGATCCTTAGACAGATTTGAAATTGTCTGAGAGAATGGAGTATGTCTTATGGGTTTGTCTCTAATTTTGTAAGTTTTCACTTAATTGGAGTGCTCAGTACAGTGATGAAAACATGAAGGATATCTAATGTAATCCTAAAACAAATAATGAAAGAATTCTCTAATAAATCAGTTGTAGAAGCTGAAATTATGAGACTCTTTAGAGGAAATTATAATTCCATTTTAGATAAAAATACATAATTTTACAACCACTCTGGATTTGGGGCAAGTAGATTTCAAAGACTTCAGAAAAAAAAATATTAGTCAAGTAAGATCTCATTGCCTAAATTCTATAGGAAAAGCTAATCTAAGAGGAATTAGATATCTACAAGCATGAAATTCTGATGACTGATAATTTCAGAAAAGGACAGGGAGGTTAGAGGAAAGCTATAGTTTTAGAGACAAATATGAAGATACATGGAATTCCTCAACGAATTTGATATTAAAGAGGCATGTCATAATAAGATAGATTTTTATATAACACTTTAAGAATTATAAAGCACTAAATTGGTATTTTCTGATTTTATCCAAATAATAATGCTATAAAGTTGATACTATTACTGTACCCCCTTTAGAAATGTGAAAACTTAGATGAAAACAGTTAAGTGAATTTCCCAGGTTAACATGATCTAATAAGTGTTTCAGTAAAGATTTAGACAGAGATTTTCTTGACTTCATGTCCTGACACTTATCCCATACTGCAAGCTTCCTCTCAAAAGACAGAAGTAAGTCCAACTAACAAAAATGAATTTAAAAAGGGTGATATGGTTCTATAAGAAAAAAATGTCATAGACTTCAAAAGCTCAGAGGAAGCTGAAGCTGTTAACGATTGCTGTGGACAAGCAAAAATGACTTTCAAAAGCTATATTGACAGCAAGAAAAAGATCAAAGAAGGACTAAGATTATTTCTTGTGATAAATGGAACAATGACGATAGATTGGAAAAGGTAGAGCTATTTCACTTGCTATGCTTTATTTCTCCAAAAAAGAAGTTATTTTTGCACCAGGAATGATAGAGCAAAAATAGTTCATAGCAATTTTAAACTCATGGTAAGTACAGCAATGGTATGAGAGCATGAACGTCAATGAAATCAAGTCACTGGGTCCAAGTGAACTGCTTTCTGGGATACAGAAGAAATTTAACATATAATTTCTGAGTTGTCATTAATATTTGATGAAATGTGAAGAAATTAGACGTGGACTTCAGAAGTAGAGGCAAGAAAATATTAACTGATTTTCCAATCAGACAAGTAGGTGGGTTATGGAACATATAGATTAAGATTAACTTTTAATCCTGGGGAAAAAACATGGGCTTAATCAAGAAGACTAATATAATAACTAGCTATAATTTCCTTTTGATAGAGATTAGACTTGTAGATGTAGTATCCTTAAAATTCAGTAAGGAATTTGGCAAATAAAAGTAGTATACTATCCTTATGGACAATATGAAATAAGTGAATTATATAATATTACAAATAAATAACGTTCATTTTGGAAAATCCACTGGGACTAAAGAGAATTGATTAATGGATCAAAATTAACCTGAATGGAAGGATGTGTAATAGAGGATTTGGGGTGGTTTTTTTTTTAATTTGCAAATGAGGAAATTCACAACATGCTTGTCAAATTTTCAAATTACATAATCAAGGTAGGGATAATTAACATATTGGATAACAGAATTAGTATTCTAAATGACTTTGATAGGTTCCAGAGGTGGGGAATCAGTGGCCTTCAGGCCACAAGTTCCCCACCCCCGTAAGTGACTATTGGATTATTTAATTATACTAACATGACATTTCATAGTTATAAATCTAACCTGCCTTTTCTAAAACATTTCCATTTGACTCTTAAAGATCCAACAACAAAACTGAATCTATGATAGATATATTTAGATCAGGTGCACAGTTCACAACAATTAGTTACCTCCGAGATCCCTTTAAATTCTGAGACTTTGTGATAATGAAAGAATGAATCAGAGATGCAAAGATACTTTGTGATGTGGATCCTCGGAATTAGCTATAAATCCATATAAGAATATCATTATTCATTTGGTAAATTTGCTCACTTCTTGGTACATTATTTGCAAGAAGCATTTTATTATTTTCCACAATGGAATTTTACAATATTTTTAACTACATTGTGATCATACAAAAATATGCACACATATAAATATATACATACACATGTATATATGTACACATGGGCATGTACACACACATATGTATGTATGTGTGTATGTATGTATGTATATAGTTTTGGCCTCTATGAACACTTAAAATTGGATCCCTTTCATTTCTATCTGTGAATTTTTTTTTATCCTTACATTAAATACTTCCTCATGTAAGTTGGAGCGTCCTGGACCATTTCCTAACAACTCTGTATTACAACATCAGATGCATTTGAGTGAGAATACTCCCATCCCTTAAAATTCATAGAGCTTGTCTGTACAATGATCTGCGCTGGTGAGGAAGATATAAGAATCTATTAATCTGGGAAATTGAACATGAGGAATAACAGATCTCTGGCAAAGCAGAGTTTATCAAGTTTGAAGAGTACCTTGCCACATGATCACTAATTACCCCATCTACCTTTCTTATTCTGTTATTTCCTAAAGTTCATCATACTCCAAAACCATATGCCACCCTGCTCAAATCAATCACTTGTAACTCCTGGTCTCATGCTCCCATTCCCAGGTTTCCCATATTATGCCTTCTGGACTGTGAATTAAAAGTGAAATAATAAAAGCCTATTGCTTTATATCTTGACTGGTCTTATTCTTTTTTGGAAGCCTCTTTTAAGCTCACAAAATGACCTAAGATAGTAATTAATCCATTGTTTTAGCTGATTTGGAAACCTTACCCTTTACTAATCCCTGTCTGCCAAGTTATTGGGAGTAGGTTGGGAGAGGATTCCTTTGGCAATTTTCTCAAGACAAAGAGGAAAAGGAAAACACTTCATTTTTGTATACTATTTCCCTCTGTGATTCTATTGGGGTATCTTAGAAAGTCAAACTTTGGGATAAACAGACAAATGAACTTGTTAATGGACATTTAAAGTGTTACAAGGAATTGCCAGGGAGTATTGCTGATTAAGTAGGTAACTATTCATATCTGAGTGGAAATGAACTTAATCTACTCAATAACTTCAAAAATCCAATAATATATGCAAGAACAATATGACTTTTGGGGAAAAAAATAACAACCTGAACTCCACATCTGAATGTTTTCCCTCAATTCCTGATGCAAATCCAACCAGATCCAGGCCAACCTGACCCTAAGTTTACTGTTGTAATGTTTCCATGAAGACATCCTGACTGCTGAATGATTTTCTCTTAACTATGAGAGTCAGAAAGACTGAAGGGACCTGAAGCACAAAAAATGTGTGTCCTTGAGAGAATGCATTAATTAATTATGGCAAAGCAATCTCATTGTAAAATACCACATTCTTTTGAAAGTGTTATTACAATTGAATTACGTGTTCTGTGGGGAATAAAAAAAGGAACTCTCTCTCTGAATGTACAATTAATTATTATCTATGTATTGCTTCTGTGTCACCAACCCTATAGCATATAATAAGTGTGAGTTGATTATGACTGACAATATTTTTCTCCCAACAGTCTCAGGATTACGCTGTGTGATTAGTGTAGAAAAGGGGGAAGTGGTAATTGTTACTTTTATTTTATTTTATTTTATGTTAGCAGTGTGGCACATTGGAAAAAGCATCAAATTTAGAGTATGAACTAGGTTCAAGTACTTTCTTAAACACTATCCTGTTGTAGCCCCAAGTCGTTTCTGCTCTGTGGATATTGATTTCCTCATCTGCAAAATGAGGAAATCTATAAAATTAGCCTCACTGTTTTCTAGCATTCTTTCTAGCTGTATTTTATGATTCCATATTTTCACAATTTTTTTCTTTGCTGATAAGCAGATCTGACCTTGGTGCCATACTACCTGAGTCTAAAATTCATTTCTGAAACATACTGGCTGTGTAACCCTGGACATGTCTCAACCTCTTGGTGCTGTAGGCAAGTCTTTAAAATTCTCAGTTGTACTTTTATTGGAGGTAGGAATTTCCTCATCTGGAAGGCCTAACTATCAATGAAATTATATGTCCAGTCCCTCTCTCTAATATTGTTGCAACATTAGAAAATGGGGAAAGAACTACTGAGATTCCATTTAATGAAAACAAACACTGTACAATTTCTCTGTTTTTTGCTCTTAACCAAATAGCTGTGGATTTCGTGAGATAATCCAAATTCTGATCCTTGCTCTCCTGCTTCCAATAGGTGTAATCTTGGGGAAGCTATTTCTCCCATCTTGAGCTAATTTTTCCTCATCTATAAAACAAGGTGGTTGGATTAGATGGCTACTTAGCTTCATACCATCTCTAAATCTTATGATTGCAAGCATATCAAGGCCAATCTATTATAAAATATTTTCCTCTTGCTCCTAATTTAGGTCAGTAATTTTTCTCAGGTTGAAAGGTGTTTCTTTATAACCTAGCTTCCTGTTGATGTTGGCAGTGACAGTGAGCCAGCTGTGCCTGAGGGTCTGGCAGGGATTCCCAGTATGGATCAAAATTGTTCTCAGAGTTCAGTCTTCATTTCCCTTGGGCATCTGTGCTCCTATTT
>CM053582.1:237595294-237639005 GCA_028627135.1 Pseudochirops cupreus
CCAAGCCAGGAGAAGGCTATATATATGCCCTGATGTGAGGTTTTGGTTTGGGGCTCACTTTGAGAAGAGTTGTGTGATTTGGCCAGAAGAGACTCTGGGCAGCCGTTGAGCCCCCCCGGCTGTGAAAAGCCCAGATGTTGGTGCTTCCCTCTCTGGTAACTGACTAGGTAACTGATGTAATGGTCAGGCGCTGGAAGCCGTCTGCTGATCTGTTTTTCTGTTTGTTTGTACCTTCTGCTTGTATTCTCTGAAGTTCAGGGTGCTGACTTTTTCCCCTGAACTAGGTAAATGATATGTTTGATTAAAGTAAGATTGTTAACCCATTTTGAGTTGCTTTCCTTTAGAAAAGCAGATCTAAGAACCTGTGCTAGCAGCCACCCTGGGGGTGCTGGGGTGCTTGCTGTTACAGTCCAGTGGCCAGTTATTGCTCAGGACAACTGGAGATGGCCCTTGATGCAGTGAGAGATCTTGGCATTTTTAAGCTAAAGTCTTTTCAAATTCTCACTTTGAGTGAAGCAACTTCCATCCAGTAAATAGGCCCATTTAAAAAATGACTCAAGGGATGACCCCTTTAATCTGAAAAAAAAATCAAACTGGGAGAGGAATACTCTCAGGGTTGCTGGTCAAAAGAGGAAGAATTACTATTTACATTCACTCTGAGCCAGGAGGGGCCAAAAGATAACAATTAAGTGGTGCTTGCGGAGGGCAGGGACCTATTGGTATCTAACCAATGTGATTCACAGTGAATTGGTTTTAATGCTTGGTCTTTGAGTCAGAAATCTAGCCAGTGAACCCCAAGTTAATTAAGTTTTGGCTGCCAAATTTTACCTTCTTTCATGCAGAAAACACTCAGGTAAGAGCATGATATCAGAGAGGAGAGGAGAAGATATATATATGTATGTATGTATGTATGTATGTATGTATGTATATATATCTGTGTGTGTGTCTGTGTGTCTGTATATATATATATATATACCAGAGAAATATCACAGAGGAGAGAAACGGGGGAATATATATATATGTGTGTACATATACGTGTATATATGTATGTAAATATGTGTGTGCATATATGTGTGTGTATATGTATGTATATATATATGTAAATATATATATATGTAAATCAATGTTATTTTCACTCCTTTCCATTGTAGCAGACATCCTTGTACTCAGTGTCTCCCTACCTAAATCTGTGCCAGATTCTATCAAGTTAGATAGGCTTCTAGGCTAGGACTCTTCACTCCAGTTCCATTGCTACCTAAATTCTGCTGTATCACCAATTGTAATGGTAATGGAATTTGGAGATGCCCCTCTATTGGCTTGGTTTTTAGGTTGAGTGTTAAAACCCAGAGCTTGTGAATCTCACTTGTGGGATGGACTTGTTGATGTGAATGGAGAGGGCTGAACTGGGAGGAGCTGTGAATTTGGAGAGGCCTAAACACAGAGAGGGCCCAAGCAGAGAAGGTCAGAGGGATTTCTGGAGAGCAGTGTCATGGACTGCTGAGGGCCAGTTGGAGCTGCCCAGGATTTTTGAGAACTGCTACCCAGAGCTGCCAAGAACTGAGGAGGCATGGCTTTGATGCCAGTATTTTGTCTGTCTGTTTTGATGTTGTTTTGCCAGATTCACCTGCTGGTGAAGGACAGTGCTGCTGTTGTAGAGGTCCTGGAACCTTGCTGTTGGTTCAGAAGCCCTGAAGGAGTATTTTCTTGTTGTATGTTTACAGAATTCCTGGAAGAAGGCTTTAATGATGTTTTCAGGGGTTCTGGGACTGTTCTGCAGGCAGAGAGTGACTTGATGAGGACACAGACAATGTGTGTTTTGGCTTTGTTATGCTTTGCCTTTCCCAGAACCAGAATTACTGAGTACTTGCCTCGGGTCAAGATGAAGACAGGACCTCCTTGGGCATTGAATGCTGTGATGAAATCTTAACCTTGTTGTAGCTTAAGGGTGGATGGTCTTTTGTGCTCTCCTGCCCCTTTTGAGAAAGTGCATCAAATTAATGGGTGGTATTATAATTCAGTTGTGATCCAGGGGCCAGAAACCTTTGACTTTTTTGTGCTCTATGATTGACCAAATGAATGTACTTTTTTTATGATTGGAAACTAATCTCCATTTGAGAAGGGAGACTTTGACTGACTAAACAAATGTCCTATTCAGGGGTGGAGTAGTACCTGGATTGAATTGAGAACTTACTTGCTAAATGAATGAGTTACACTGTATTTTGATTTTTTCTGTTCTGTGAATAAAGTTTGCCTTAATCTGTCACTGAATAAATGGGATTGGCTATGCTGGTAATCTGAACCTTGGAAGTTGCCTTTGCTTGGCATTGGACTGACAATACATATCCATAAAGTATTTCCAATCACTGCTCTGAAATGTGATAACTATATAAAAATAAATATATTTTGTACTGTAACTTTGTATATCAGTCAACAAACACGTATTAAGCACTTCTAATGTACCAAGCATTCTATTAAATGCTAAAGATACAAACATGGCCCCCTGCCCTTAAGAATCTCATTATGATGGGTAGATCTCACACACACTCACACACACACACACACACACACACATACATATACACACACATACATACACATATACATACATACATATATACACACACACACAGTGTAAAGTGAAAGTAATTTCAGAGGCATGGTCATGAAATTGGGAAAGGAGATACTGAGAAATGCATCTTGCAGGAGGTGAAATTAAAGCTCAGCCAAACAAAGTCAGAGAAGCAAGGTTGTATATGCGAGGAAGGAGATCATAAAAAGCATGGAGCCAGGTGATGGAATGTTGTGTGCAAGGAAAATCACCGTTTGTTGATGCTGGATTGTAGATTATATAGAGAAGCATGAGTTATAAGAAGTCAGGAAAGGTAACAAGGGACATTGTTGTAAAGGACATTGAAAAGTCAAACAAATGAATTAAAATGTGATGCCAGGGGTAGGAGAGAACTATAGAGTTTACGAGTAAGGGAGCAACATGGTCAAAACTGTGCTTTTGGAAGACCAAATTGGCAGCTGAGTGGAGGATAGCCTGGAGTATGTGATGATCTTTAACCATGTCTAATTTTTTTTTAACTTTCTTTTTTTCTTAATCAGACCCATCCATGCCTTTGGCTTCCAGGCATTGGAAATTCATTAGTCTCACCTTACTGTCCTACATTGCCATTAAAATTGATATTCTCCCTTTCTTTTAAACCTCTTGCACTAATTCTTCTAAGATCATGGCTGAAATGATATGCACTTTTTTAAATGACACCTTAGAATTTACTGAATTCTATTGAAAAGAGTCTATAGTTTCTACCTGTGGATATTTTATTTTAGCCAGCGTAGAAGTCTGAGAGGGCAAAATTGGATGAATCCACTTTGTGGTAACTTAAGACCTTTCAGTTTTTCACTTCTATTTCTCATCATTTATAGTTCTTGAATTCTGTTATCTGATATGCAGGATGAAGGTGCTTGACATGAATCTGGGGAAGGTCGTATTTTGCATATTTAATAAAGAAGGGAAAAAAATCAAATTAGGTTCCCTTTCTCCAAAAAGAATTACCAAATGAGAATCACTTTGAGGAAGATGGGATAGTAGCTGGCAGAACTACATTCCAAACTTTTCCTCCAGTTTTGTTTGCAAAATATTCAGTATTCTCCTTCATTTGAATTAACATAATATTGTACACATAGTATATACTCAATCACTATTTTTTAATGAATGATTAAATAAATGAATCTTTGATGACTTTGGCATTATTTTCTATAGGGCATGGATAGAAAAAGAATGACAGGTATGGATTGACACTTTGGTCTTCAGTATATCCTAAGCTTTCTAAGTTTTGTCCTTCCATTTTAAATTTTATCTCCTGATTCTATTAGCTATGAATCATTCTTGGGGTTTTTACAGGTCCTCTTGTTTCAACCATTCATTAATAGAATGACAAGTATTGGAGGAAAAGGATTTTTTAAATTTTGTCTTTTTTTATCACAAATAATAGGTGTTTGATAAGTATTTGTTGAGGTGGACTTGATTAGATTGGTTTATATATCAAGTGAAAAAAAACAGTTTTGCACATTTTTAATGTATATTAGTCTTATCTTTTAAGTGTCTTGGAAGCTCCCTGAGGAAAAAAGAATAAAGTGCTATAATCTTTTTAAACACATTAAATCAAAAATGTTTTGTACAAATTAAACAAATATAGCAAATATCAAAGAAAAGCAGAAAATTGGGGGAAGGGAATTATAATTTTTTTTAGATAAAAGTCTCATTCCTCAAATATATAAATATCTTTGTCAAGTCTATAAGAATATGAGTCATACCCCAGTTGAAGTGAACAATCAAAGGATATGAACAGGTAGTTCCAATTAAGAAACATTTAGTCCTATGAAAAATGCTCTAAATCATTATTGATTAGAGTATTGCAAAATAAAATAACCTTGAGATATCATTGTATACCTATCAGACTGGCTAAAATGATTGGAGGGGAAAGCAACAAATGTTGGAGGTGATGTGGAACAATTGGCACACTAATTCATTATTGATGGAATTGTGAAGCTATCCAACTATTTTGGAAAGTAATCTGGAATTATGCCCAAAGAGTTATTAAACTGCCTATACCAGTGGTTCTCAACCTTCCTAATGCTGCGTCCCTTTAATACTTGTATGTGGGTGTATCTGCATGTGGGCGGACCCGCCTGGAGATGGATAGAGGAGCAGTGTCTCGGTTCCTAAGACCATCAGAAATATGTGTTTTCCAATGGTCTTAGGCAACCCCTGTGAAAGGGTCGTCCAAAGGAGTTGCCACCAATATGTTGAGAATTGCTGGCCCAAACCATTTCACCCAACAATACTACTGCTAAATCTATTTCGAAAGATGATTATGAAAAAAAAGAAAAAGAAGCTACATATTCTATAATATTTATAGCAGTTCTCTTCATGGTTGCAAAAAACTGGAAATTGTGAAGATGCCTGTCAATCGGAGAATGAATAAGCAAGTTGTGGTATATGATTGTGGTAGAATACTATTGTGTTGTAAGAAATGATAAGCTCAATGGTCTTGAAAAACAACTGGATAGATTTGCTTGAAATAATCAAGAATTAAATAAACAGAACCAAGAGAATGTTGTTGTATACAGTAATAGCAATATTACTTTAAGAGCAACTTTGAGTTTCTAAGTCATTTTGACTATTATAAATACCCAAATTAGCTACAAAGGATGTATGAAAGAATACACTTTCTGCATCTGGAGAAAGAACTGGTAAATAGAAGTATCTATATCAAGATTTTATATTCACACGCATGCACTCACACACATACATACATGTGTGTCTAGTGGTAGCCACATTGTATGACAGGAGGAAGGCAAGAAAAAAAGAAAAAAAAACATGATAACTTTATTACATATTTTAAAGGAATAGGAATAGCAAGTTTTACATAACAGATTTGAAGCTTCATGTGTGATCCTTTTTATTATACTATGTTATAGAAATTATTATTTTATTCCATAAATGAGAAATTAAATTAAAATTAACACAGTTGCTAACATATCACTATGCTTATATAAGGTTCTATACATATATTGTAAGCAATTAATAAAAGCTTGTATAACTAAGTTCCTCAACTGAACCAAAAGAAATATCTTGTGCTAGACTGGTTTTTGCTAGGTCTCCCTACTCACGTGAAATGGAGAACTCAAGTAACTATCTGGATAAGTCATGAAAAGTGATATTCAAGTGAAAACATTTCTATTGACTTCATCATCAATATAACTTTAGTTATTTAATCAACCACTGTATTCCCAGAACTATATTATATCACAAGAGGGATACAAAGTATTTTAATATATTCTTATCCTTAAAGAATTACAATTTGAGAAAAATATCCCCTTAGAGTTCACATAAAATATTGCTCCTCTAATCTACGTATCAAACATTATTTTGTAGTATTTTAGTGTGCATATGTGTGTCTGAGGGAGAAACAGAGAGAACTAGAAAAGACAGAGCAAGAGACAGAGGGGCAGAGATTCAGAGACAGAAAAAAAAAAAAACCAGAAGCAAAGACAAATAGCCTAAGATCTTGTCCTGACTTTGAGACGAAGTAGTTGTATGATTTTAGGTAGTTCCATTTCTCTCTGCTTCAGTTTTCTTCCTTAAATTATATATTAAAAAGATTCTCACGGTTAAATTAATCAGAAGTTTATTTAGTTCCTACTATGAACCTGACTTTTTACCAAGTGTGTAGACATAAAGACAAAAAGTAAACAACCCCTACTCTCATGGAGTTTACATTCTTTTTTTCTAAGTCTAAGATTCTGTATCACAGATCCTTCATTGCTGGTTGGCCGGCCCTGGCTTAGATAAAGGAAATGTATAAGCAATATTGTAATAGTCCTAGTCATAACTTTCTCCATATTTTAACCATCTAATGGTCATTTTCTTTTTTTTAGATTATCCAATATTAGGATAGTGACAAGTTTTGAATACTATGATTAACAATTTGAAAGTCTTGTTTCGGATATGAACACAGATATAAGATAGATTACCAGAAAGATTGTGAATTTAGGGCTTTAATAGTCACTTTTACTCTTGACAAATTCACAACTGATAGGCCTCAGGGCCTTGTTGTTTGTTAGCTCAAAAAGCGTTACAAGAATGAATACAGAATTCATGCAATCCCTTAGTCCCCTACCAGTACTTAGCATAGTGACTAGCACATAACAGGTATTGAATAAATGCTTGTTGAATGACCTACTAATTGTATGTAAGGTAACTGTTCTTAATATACCTATCCATTAACTCTAAAGGGTACTTGAGTATATTTGCTGTTTGTGTATCTCCCTCAATTTCAAATATTTTATTCCTTGGCAATATCTATAATTCTTTTTCCATTAATATCTTCCTGAGATTCTCCCTCTTCTCTTTTCCTGGTTTATTAGTCCTCTTCTCAAATGACCAGAAATCAATTCCAAGAATGTCAAAAACTTTCCTATAAAACAAGGGTTAAGGAGGAAACAGTCTCTATATCTTTCCTTAGGTTACCAGGTAAATTACTGAAATTGGTGTGCTTGGGCCTGAGCCAGTTCTTGCTCAAGCTTACCCTGCTCACCCCATCTGTTAGCCAGTTAGTTTAAACCCTTGTCTAATATAATAGATGTCTTTTCTCTTTTCCTGTCTATCTTTCAGTATAGTTATGCCAAGTAGTAACAGGGTGGTCAACAAGGAGGGAAAAGAGGAAAACAAAGGGCCTGGATAATCCATTGACTGTACAACCCTCACCCAAGTAATTAAGAGCTAAATAAGTTAAAATTGAGCAAAGCTTTGTGGAATTCTCATAAAAAGAAAACTTATCAAAAGAATGACATTTTGACCGGGTATCTTTTATCAGTTAAAAAAAAAGCCCTTGCTCTTTTGCTGACAGTGTAGAGATTATAAAGCAGGTCATGAAGCAGGTCCATGAAGTGCTTCCAAACAATTTTTATTATCTCTGCTTTGCTCTCAGAAGAGTATTGATCTATTTTTCAGTGAATTCTATTGAAATTAAAACCCAATTATTTAAAACATGAAGTGTTTAAAACAATGACAGTTGGTCCTCAGGGCATTTGGGGAAACAAATGATTTGCTGAGAGCTGCTGATGGCTTAAGGTACAGAAGAATCCCATTAACAGCAACTGGTCATTCATTCCAAGGAAATGTCTTCTGCAGAGATAGTTATTGCTAATATAAGCAATTTTTAAAAAATTAAGCATATATATGATATACAGGGTATTTCCAGGGAGTTATTAGTCTATACATTGACCAATCAGAACTACCAGTACATCCCTCAGTAGTTCATTCAGCTTGGTAATTAACATGGGCAAAATAATTCAAGGAAGGAGCATAGAATTCTGAGAGTGTGGTAATCTATGCTGATTAAGAGACAGTAATGTCAGGAGTCTTCTCATTTGGTATTTCCTCACTGCATCAGAGAAAATTACTATGGACAAAATGTCATTTCTTATATATGTGTGAAATGAACAATCTACCTTTTGCCCTATGTGACTAAGGAGGAGGAGGTGTGGCACCTGTGATACTGTTGATGGAGAGAATGCCCTAAGATAAAACTTATACCAATAAAGGTCTGCAGATTCTTTGCAACTTCCATTCATAGACAGTTGCCTATCAGAGATACCACATTTGTGGCAAATCTAGTGCAAAACGTAATTTGAATCAGTATGAATGATCAAGGATCCATTTCTATTTGAGTTTGTTACATCACTGAGAGGCTAAATAACTTATGTAGAGTCAGAGACTGGTCTTAAATCCTGGTATTCCTATATCCAAGGTCAGCTCTGTCTCTGCAATGAAATAATGGGTATCAGTACTTATGAAATAGTAAAGTATTCCAGTAATTCCAACAATATACTACTGATATCATCCCTGGAACAAAATAGAAAAGAGATTGGAAGATACTTTTTGATAAAAAGGAGGGTACTCAAGGTGTGTTGGAATAATATGTCTTAAAAACCTAGACTGGATGGTATATCTTTTGAAAAAAAGAAACCTTTAAGTTGGGAATAGCAAAAGGGAATTTATGATCAAAATTGAAGTACTATTCTTAAATCTTGAAAATTTTATTTTTATTCTCAAGGTGAGCTAATCTGATAAGAAGGCAGTCCTAAATTCATGTGAATTCTGGTGTATACTGGAACTACTTCATAAGGAAAATATTAAATTTTCAGTGTGAGGATTATGACCTCAGAAATTGAAAGTCAGTAGAAATGAGGTCTTAATTTACTTCTATTTTGATAGAATTAACTTTAAAAATGGTGCATAAAATGCTAATAATACAGAATAAAGTTCAAAGTGTATTGTATGTACATTTTACCTCATTTCTCTATATTTTAAAGATGCCTAATAATTACCATTTGTCTGAGATTGTTTTTTACATTACATAGATCATGAAACAAGTCACATGTGTGAGGCCCTCTCCCTCAAGCCGCAGAAATGAAAGCCTTAAGGCTTCCCATCTAGGATATTATTTCTGTCAGTCACTTCTCTTTAATTCTTCTTATGACCATTAGCCCCTCACCTCATTGGCATTATATTGAAAGTCACAGTCTGTACTAAATTCTCTATACATCCATACTCTCTAATTTCAGAGACGGGTGTCACAATTTCTTTATAATGATTTCTCACTCTCTCTTATCTCTGCTGCCAAGATCTGTCAATTTAACTCTCATAACATCATATATGCATACACGCATATGCATATACATATATGTGTATATAAATGTATACACACATAGATTTCTTCTTACACTAGCACCATTTTGATACAGGCCCTCATCAGCTCTTGTCTAGATTATTGCAATAGTCTTATGGTTGGTTTCCCTGCCACACATTTCACTTTAGTCCATCCTTCACTTACCTCTCAAAATGATCTTTCTAAAGTTCTAAGCTGTATCCCCTTGCCCCCCACTCAGTAAACTCAAGGCTCACTATAACCTACAGGATCAAACAAAGCATTCTATTTGGTGTTGAAAATATTTGATAACCTGTCCCCTCTATGTTTCTAGTCTATCTCTTGAGCCATCTCCAATTATATTTATTGATATCTAGCCACTAGACCCAGAAGGCTCTGGAAGAGAAAATGAGCCTGGTGACTTTGCACAGTTTCTCTCACTCAAATCAAAGACAATTGCATGTCATGCCATCATCTCCTTGATGTCATGGTCGTCTTCAAGAATGAAGGACAAACCACAACCTGTGAGTAGTCTGAGCTACTTGAACAGGAATTCAGCTGGTTAGTTCTAGTTGGGCAGTTCAGATCATCCTCTCCTATACCCTCCCCTTCCATTACTCTCCCTTCCTTTCCTCTCCTCTTACCTGAGGATGTTCTACCCAAAGGAAGGTAAATTTTGATGGCTGAAAGCTACCTAGTTTACTTGGAGTTCACTGGCTAGATTTCTTTCACAAAGACCAAGCCTGACACCAAATTCACTCTGAATCGCATGGATTCAACAACAATACCCCTGGGTACTCTAGTCTAAAGTGCAATGACCTCCTTGCTGTTTCTCAAATCAGGCACTCTATCTCCTGACTCCTCCCATTTTCACTAGTAGTTCCCTGTGCTTGGAATATTTTCTTTCCTCATCTCCACCTCCCAGCTTCCCTGGCCTCCTTCCCAGGTAAAGTCTTCAGTTTCTATAGGAAGCCTTTCCCAATCTCTCTTAATTATAGTGCCATCTCCAATTTATGCTGTCTGCATCTTATTTGTACATTATTGTTTGCATGTTGTTTCATTAGATTGTGAACTCCTCAAGAGCAGGGAGTTTCATTTGCCTATCTTTGTATGCTCAGTATTTAACACAGTGCCTACCAAATAGTAGAGTCTTAATAAATATTTATTAATTGATTCCTTTAAACAATTTTCCTTTATCTTTGTTGATCTGACTGGGTACCAACCACTTTCCTTTCACTACCACTTTGTAGAAAGTGTAACATCCTTGCTGCCTACATTTGCTCTGGAACTAGTTGCAATCAATGTTTTGCTTCCATCATCCTCTTAAAAGTCTTGAATAATTTCCTTATTTCCATATCTACTTATCTTTTCTTGGTCCTCTTTCACAGGTTTTACAGCATTTGATACAGTCAACAACCCCTTTCCTTGACACTTTTCTCTTCTGATATTTGCATTATACTGATACAACTCCAGCTGACTTCACCAAGGTTTTCCTAAACTCTTTGTATGTGCAAAGCACTGGGGATAGAAATACAAAAGAACACTCTCTTTTCTTTCAATGAGTTTATTCCTTTTTTCATTGGCTTTGTTGCCTCTTCTGCCTCTTCCAATTTCCTCAATGGGAATGATCAAAAGTTTCTGTCTTGGTCTGATTATCCATTTAGGCTTTCTCTCTGTGATACCATCTACTTTCACACCCTCAATTATCAGTAGTAAGACTATACTACTCAATTATCTTATTATTTTATTTTTACTATTTTATTTTATTATGTTATCTCCCACACTAACCTATCTCAAGTTTCAGATATACATCTTCATTGACCATCTCCAAACATCAAATTAAATATTTCAGGGATATCTCAAAGTCAGCATTTGTAAGGTTGAAGTCCTCAGCTTTCCTCTCCTCCCAACCTTTTTCCCTCCATGCCCCCCCCCCACCTTAGTCCTGTCAATAATGCTACTGCTGTTTTAATCACCCAGGCTGAAACCATCAGTCACTCTTCACCCTAGCAACCCAATAAGTAAACACTTACTAAGCACTTAACTATGTGCTACAAAACATGCAAACAATTATGTACATACAAGCTAAGTAAGGATAGATGGAAGTTAATTGGAAAGGTGAGGTATTAGCAGCCATAAAGATCTCCTACAGAATGTGAGATATAAGTTGAATTTTATAGGACTCCATGGAAGGTCCAAGGCAGAAGTGAAAGGTATAGGATTACAGTATTCCAGTGATATGACACAGAAACTGGAGAAGAAATGTTAAGTGTGAGGAACAGAAACTAGACCAGATAAGTTGGATTCTAGAGTATGGAGAAGGAAGGAAAATATAAAAATGATAAAGGTAGCCAGCTTATAAAGAGATTTAAATGCCAAACAAGGATTTTGATATTTAATCCTGGAAGCAACAGGGAGTCATCAAAATTTATTCGGTTTTGAAGGGAGATACTGAGACCTATGCTTTAGGAATAATGCTTTTTCCACCTCAGTGGGTGGTGGATTAGAGTGGGAAAAGAATTGAAACTGGGCAACTAATTAGATAACTGTAATTTTCCTTGAAAGAGGTGATGGGACATTTTCTAGGATGGTGAGTATGTGAGTGGAGTAGAGGGCATGTATAGGAGAAATGTGATAAAGGTAGAAGCAAGGATATATTACAAGAGATAGCATGAAGTGAGTGCTAAGGAAGAGTCAAGGATGACACTGAGGTTGTGAATGAACCTAGGTGACTGAGACAATGGTGGTGCCCTCAAGAACAATAGAAAATTTGGGAAGAGGAGGAGAATTTTAGGGAACAAAGCAATAGTGATTATTTTAAATGAATTTAGCTCAAGATGCCTACTAGATATCTATTTTAAGATGTACAAAATGTAGCAGAGAATGTAGGATTGGCCTTTAGGAAAGAATCTATAACTGGGGAAACTACATCTGGGAATCATCTGCAATGAACATAATAAATTAACCCAGAAGAATTAATATAATCACCAAGAAATATAGGTGCGGAGGGAAAAGGGCCCCCCATAAAGCCTAATAGTGAATTTGACATGAATGAAGAACTATCAGAGAAAATTGAGACAGATGAGATATATTTCATAAAAACCTTAAGAGCAGAAAACATCCAGAGGAGAAAAAAATTATCAACGACATCAAAGGCTGAAAAGAAGTCAAAGAGGGTGAAACTTTAGGAAAGAATATTAGATTTCCCATTTAAGAAATCATTGGCAACCTTGTTTTCCTTGTTTAATCAGTTCCTTTGTTCATTGATTTTCTTCATAAAGTCATAGGTTTTAGAGTTGGAAGTGGATATTTTTAATTCAGTAATTTAATAAAGATTAAGTGCCTATTATGTGCCAGGCACTGTGCTAAAAAAAATGGAATGCAAAAAAGAGGAAATAGACAGCCCCAGCCTTCAAGGAGCTTACAATTTAATGTGAGGAAAGGAAAACACGCAAATGAATATGTGTGTGCATGTATATATGTGTGTATGCATATAGACATGCATGTATATGCATGTGTACATGTATGTGCATGTGTATGTATATGTTTATATATATATATATACAGCAAGGTGTATACAAGATTAAAAGAAAATAATTAACAGAGTACAGACACTGGAATTATAATAATAATAGCTACAATGTTATTAGTCCTTTCAAATTTGCATAACACTTTACTAATATTATCTCATTTTATCTTCCCAATGACTCTAGGAGCTAAGTACTATTATTATCCCTATTTCGCAGATGAAGTAACTGAGACACCAAGCATTTAAGTGACTTGCCCAAGGTTACACAGCCTGTAAGTATCTGAGACTGAATTGGAATTCAGGACTTCTGGACTCCAAGTCTACCACTCTATCCACTGGACCACGTAGCTGCCTTAGATAAATATTGTGTCCAGTCCCATTTCACAGAAAAAGAAACTGAAGTACAAAGAGCAAGGCTGACTTGAGTACATCATAGAGATATTGAATAGCAGAGGACACATCCCAGTCTGTGGGTTTAACTACAAATCCATTGCTCTCTCTTCTACACTGTATGGCCTCCTATACAATCTTTCAACTAGAAAATATCTTAGAGAAAACTGAATTCTTTATGTTACAGATAAGGAAACTGAAGTACAGCCATGGAAAGTGACTTGTTCAGGTTTGTACAGCTAGTTAGTGGTAAATGTAACTGAAATCTATATCTCATGACTCTAGTTCAATATTCTAACCCCTACAGCATGTTGTTTCCTGGTGTTCCTTCTTTTATAGCTTCAGGATAGGAAGCAGTGAAGCAGAAAGCTGTATTTATCAACATACATTATGCACCTACATATCGCTGACTGGTAGTTGTGATGAGCAAACTGTCAGTGCAAAACATAGTTAAAATTCCAGTATCTCCCAGAAATGAGGATTTCATATTTAGTAAGGCACTTTCCTTGTTGGCACCTATATTTCTTGAGCTAAAATCCTACCAAAAATAATGAAGCTAGAAAGTCTTAAAGATAAACTAGAGCTAGCAAAGTTAATTTCTAAATATCTTAGAGGTTTTTTTTTCTTGAACTTGTGCCAGTTGTTACACAAATCTTTCCATCCTATTCCTGCTATTCTTTTTACCCTCTGTAACCCCTTGGCTACTTATTATAACCTCATCAATTCTTCCATCCCATTGCTAATTCATCATTTTGTAAATGACATGTTTTTGTTCAGTCTTTTTTTTTTCAGTTGTATTTGTCTCTATGTGACCCCATTTTTTTTGTGGCAAAGATACTGAAGTGGTTTGTCATTCCTTCTCCAACTTATTTTACAGATCAAGAAACTTATGCAAACAGGGTTAAATGACTTGCACAGGGTAGTAAGTGTCTGAAGCCACATTTGAACTCAGGTCTTCCTGACTCCTGGTCCAGTATTCTGTCATCTAAAACTTTTAAGGACTCCTGCTGGCCTCTTTGCTTTTTACAAAGAACTAATTATTTATACTGACATTCAAGGCCCTCCATCATCTGAACTCAAATTGATTCTAAAAATTTATCCATTTTGCATATAACTTTGTATTCTCCCTTCTAGTCATGGAAGTTGAAGAAGCAATCCTATAGTGACTTAGTTCATGTCAGTATGGCCTGGTAGAAATGTCTGAATAGGGAAATAGAAGCCATGAGCCTCCACCCCCAAAGAACCACTTCAGCTATTGACTCAGTTCAAAATGGTAAAACTTCTTCATTTCTAGTCTAATTCACACCTACCACATTTCTTTCCTGGCTATTTTTATATCATATTTTCTTTGATCATTTTTGGAGTTTCATATAAATTTCTAGGCTAAATATAAAACAAATTCTCTAATAGAGTCACATCTGGAAAATCATATCATATAGCACTTAGATGGTCAATAAATATTTGTGAAAGGAGTGAATGGTTATTAATAGAATCATCAATACATTTGTTAAGCATCTGCTATAATAATAATGATTAACATAGTGCTTTAAACTTTACAATCCACTTTGCGTATGTTGTCTCATTTGAGCCTCATAATTTCCCCCTGCGATAGACATTGCAGAAATTATTTCCCACATTTTACAAGTAAAGAAATTGAGGTTCATTGACATTAAGTCATAGACTTATGGGGCCATAGAACTTGAGCAGGCAAGGAGCTCACAGTCATCTTGCTCAAAGTCTTCACTTTACAAATCAGGAAACTGAGCTTGGACTGGAAGTCTAATGACTGATTTGTAGTAATAGTAACAAAACAGAGGAAAATGTAGTTCACCTAGAAATCAAAAAATTTGGATATTAATCTAACCATATCCATTTCCTCCCACTTTTGGACAAGCTTTCTAATATCGTTGCATCCTAGTTTCCTCTTCTGTAAATGGGGCTAATCACACTTTTATTGCTTACTTCATTAGTTAGGAGACTCAAAATGGATATCTAAGACAGTGCTTATAAATTGTAGCATGATAAATGTTAGACATTATCACTTATTGTTAATTATAATTTGATATATTGTCATTTATTAAAAAGAGATAATATTATTTTGAGTAGCATACACTGTTATCAATATCCTTTTGCCTAACATAAACAATGCTGGAGGTAGTGGAGTGGAATGCACCAAGTTAGGACACTAAGGAAAGCCCAGAGACTGAATCTTAGCCTCAATTTTCTCATCCATATGGTACAATATTAAATTAGCATGTAACAAAGTTGTTGTGAAGGAAGCAATTCATAAAAACCTTACTTATTAAATGTGTGAGTTATTATTATGAATCTGAGCTATTATGTATATATATAATTTTTAAAAAGGATTCTAGTTCTAGTTGATTCTCAACCCATATGAAACATTGAGACTTCTCTATTCTCATTCCTTTAACATATGGGAAGTTGTATAAACACAGAAGTGGTATGGCTAGCTACTCTTCTGTCTTTGAGGTAACTCTGAGTGAGAAGTTAAGCAGTATCATTTCTCCTTGCACTTTTAAGTGTTCTCCATGTACATGCAAAAAGAAGCAATCCGTTTTCCTGAAGTAAAGGAATACAGTGGGTTATTAAAGGAAGCCCACAAGGAGAGAAGGGAACAAGCATTGATAAAGTACCTACTACATGTCTAAGGCATTGTGCTAAGGGCTTTACAAATATTATCTCTTGAAACTCACAATGACTTTGTGAGGTAGATGTTATTTTATCCCAATTTTATAATTACAGAAACTGTGGCAGACACAATTTGAGACTTTCCCAGGGCCACAGAACTGGTAAGCTCTAAGAAGAGATTTGAGCTCAGGTCGTCCTGACTCTATGTCCACTGTTTTATCTACTGTGCCACCTAGTGGCCTAAGCAGTTGGGAAGACTGATAGAAACACATAGAAACTCTAGTCTTAGAAGAGAGAAGAGAATATTTCCAGTTCTTTCTTTCTGGTATTTTAACAAATATTAATTAACAATCATTTATCATGACAGAGTCAAGATGGCAAACTAGGGGAAGCACTACAGTCAAGCTTTCCTCAAATTCCCAACCAAATCACTTTTAAAATAATACCTCAAATAGAATTCTAGAGTAATAGAGTCAATAGAAGGTTGGGAGGAGATATTCTTTCAGCTCAAGACAACTTAGGTCATAAGGAGAAGCCTGTGAAATGGGGGTGGAAGGTGGCCCAGAAATAACATGGATACCACATCAGTGGAGGAACTTGGTGGTGGCAATAGCAGTAATGACTAGAGATGGTAAGAGAACTGGGCTAATGGTCAGAAATGGATTTATGAGTGTTAGTTGTGCTAGCATTGGGTACAGGACTTAACACTGGAAATTCCATTGGCTATACCCAATCCTGGGTCATAGTTGAACAGCAGAGAGTAGTACTTTTGGTTACAATGGAGCAGGATCCCTGAGGAGCAGCACTGATTGTGATCTCATCACATCTGAGGCCCTTCCTGGGTAAGGACCAGAGTTATGACCAGGAAAGCAATAAACACACCTCTCCTCAGATCACATTACCTTGGAATCACCAAAAATTTTCAAAACTCCATAACTACTTCTGAAAACAGCAATGCAAAAAAGGCTGAAGCTTAGGATATTCTCCATCTGTATCCACCAAAGTTGGGCAGAGAACACATAAAGTTTAAAGTCTAGAAATAGACTAAAAAATTAACAAACTCATAAAAACGCAGACCATAAGGTACTATTATGACAGAGAAAATCAATATACAAACTCAGAAGAAGACAATTATGACAAAACAGTTACAAACAAGACCTCAGAAAAATGAATTAGATATAAGCCCAACCAGAATTCCTAGAAGAGATTAAAAATATATATTTGCAAAATTATCAGTGGTAGAGGAGAAATTGGATTAAAAAATAAAAACAAAAGAAAAATTATGAAAAGAAAATTAACAAATCAACTAAATAGGCAAAATATAATGAAAAAAAAATAACTTCATTAAAAAAACAGAATTGTCCAAATGGGGAGGGGAGGCGGTACAATACTACACAGATGAAAATAATTCATTAAAAAGAATTGGCCAAATGATAAAAAGATACCAAAGTTCACTGATTAAAATAATTCCTTAAAAATTTGAATTGGGAAACTAGAAGTTAATGATTCCATGAGACATCAAGAAACAACCAAAAATCAGTCAAAAGAATTAAAATAAAAAGATAATGTGTAATATCTCATTGGAAAAGCAACTAATTTGGAAAATAGATTGAGAGGTGATTTAAGAATTATTTGACTACCTGAAAGCCACAATCAATAAAGAGCCTAGACATTATGTTTCAAGAATTTATAAAGGAAAATGTAGCAGCAAGCACCCTAGCATACCCAGGATGGCTGCTAGCACAGGTTCTTTGATCTGCTTTTCTAAGGGAACGCAACTCAAAAAGGGGTTAACAATCTTAATTTGATAAAACATTTATCATTTACCTAGATCAGGGGAAAAAGTCAGCACCTTGAACTTCAGAGAATACAAACAAAAGTTGCAAGCAGATAAAAAATATAGACAGAGAAACAGACCAGCAGACAGAGCTGCCAGCCGTCCATACCTACTTAGTCACCAGAGAGAGAGAAGCACCAACATCTGGATTTTCAAAGCCAGGGGAGCTCAATGGCTGCCCAGAGTCTCATCCAGTTAAATCATGTAACTCTTCCCGTGAGTGAGCCTCAAAGCAAAAACCTCACATCAGGGTATATATAACCTTCTTCAGGGTCAGAGAACATCACAATCCTTGTGAACCACTGCTAAATCATAAAGTAAAAAGGTATGGGAATTCCTGAAAAACAAGCATCCTACCACAGGCTCCATGTGACCACATTAAGCCTATTAAGGGACATATTATTTTTTCAAATAAGGGAAAGTCCTCAAATTCACTTAAGCATATCAAGGGGCATGGAAGATCTTCAAATTTGCTTACCATTAAAGAAAAGTGCCCCAATATCTTGGAGAAAGAAGGAAAAAATAAAAATTGAAGCAATCCACTGATCAACACCTAAAGGAGATTCCAAAATGAAATTCCAAAGAATATTATACCAAAATTCTAGAATTTCCAGTACAAAAAGAAAATAATTCAAATACAGAGAATTCAACCATTCAAATAGTCATAGTCAGGATCACACAATATTTAGCACCTACCTTGTTAAAGAATCAAAGTGCTTGGCTTATGATATTCTGAAAGTCAACAGAGCTAGAATAGAATCAACAATAACCTACTCAGGAAAACTGAGTGTAAATTTTTTGGGAAAATGGATATTTAATGAAATAGAGGACTTTCAAGCCTTCCTGATATAAAGACCAGTAATGAAGGTTAATCTGCTGATAGTAATATATGAGGTAATAATACATGCAAATTCTAAGAATTTTATCATTATTGGGTAATTAGAAGAACTTCTAATACAGGGTATAGCAATTCATCAACTATATTAGAATGATAAAAAATAAATAAATAATACTAAGAGACGGACTGGAAGAAGGAGGAAGGAAGAGAAAGAATGGGAAAATGATCGCTCATCAAAGAAGTATGTAAGAAAGAGATTTTATTTGGCAGAGCCAAAATGGTGGTGTAGAAGCAGCAAGATTGTGCAGCTCTCACAAAGCCATCTCAAATACTCATAAAATATGACTCTAAACAAATTTTAGGGCTCCAAAACTCACAAAACACATCTCCTGCTGAAGGCAGCCATCACATCACTCTGGGAGCCAAAACCATTCCAGCCTGAAACCCTGGCTTAACCCCGGGGCAGCCAGCACTGTATCTGAGTATGTGTATATATGAGTAGATAGAGGGCACAGGATCAATTGAACAGGAAGGGATGATCCTCTAAAAGGTGAAATTCTAAGGTGGGAGAGGATTAGAATGAGAGGAGACAGGGAGAGACAGAATGGGGTTAATCATCTCATATAGAAGAGGCAAGGGATAACTGTTACAATGGAGGGGAAGAACAGGAAGGCAAAAGCGAAAAGGTCAACCTTACTCTCACTGAATTTGGCTTAGGGAAAGAATGACATAAACTCTAAACTGGGTATCTTGCCACACAGGAGAGCAGGGGAGATGGGGATCAATAGTGGGGTGATAGAGGGGAGGACAGGGTGGGGGGGTTGGTTGCTGGAAGTACAGACTACTGTAAAGGGACAGGGTAGAGAATAGAACAAGTGGGGGGGGGAGTGCGATAGGAAGGAGAGACATATAATCAGTCTCTCACAATATGCCCACTGTGGAGATGTTCTGCATAATTACACATGTACAGCCTGTATTTTATTGCTTGTCCTTCCAGTGGAGGGTAGGTGATGAGGGAGGAAGGAAAAGAATCTAGCATTTAAAGTTCTATAATCAAATGTTAAAAATATGTATTATATATATATATATATATATAATTATTATTATTTTTATTATTATTATTATTATTATTGTTAACTACATCCAACCGGGAATTAGCACTGTGGTAGGGAGATCTATCCTGCCCTACTGGAATTTCAGAAGGGTGAGGGGGAGGACATAGGAGAAAGCAGATTGGGGGAGGGGTTATACAGTGGGATGGCTGTTTTGAGGTGATGGGTAGAGGAAAGATGGGGAGAAAATGTGTAATTCAAAATCTGGTGGAAATGAATGATGGAAACAAGAAAATAAATTTATTTATTTATTTTTTAAAAAAGAAAGATTTTATAATGGAAAAATAGTGTGGGGGACAGGCAATGAGTGAACCTTAATCTCATCTAAGTTGATTCAGAGAGGGAAAACATACATACATACACACACAAACACAGCCGCATACACCGACTCACACACACTCACTTGAGTATAGAAATCTTTCTTACCAAATATAGAATCAAAAAACAAGAAGATAACTGAAAAAGGGGTTATAAAAAGGAGGACAGAAAAAGGAAGGCAATGTTTTGAAATAAAATAAACTTTAGCAGAGGAACAGGGTAAAAAGAAACCTGAAGAACATTACACAAAATAATAGAAATACTGTAAGAATGGTCAGCTGTAAACAACTTAGTTACTCTAATCAAGACAATAATCTAAGACAATTCCAAAGGACCCATGGTGAAAAACACTATCCACTTCCAGGGAGAAAACTGATGAATTCTGAGTGGAAATTGAAGCATGCTTTTTTACTTTACTTTTCTTATTTTGTGTATATATGTATATTTTCTTTTGCAACTTAGCTAATAATGAAATGTTTTCCAAGAAAACAATCATTTTTTACCTGTCTACTATATGTTCGACCTTGTGATAGGTCCCCTGGATATAAAAAGACAAAAATGAAGTAGTCTCTGGCCCACAGAGTGACAAGGAATCCAGTCTGTAAATATTTTATTATGGAAAAATTATTATTTTAGATCTTTTTTATTGTTGTTGGGGGACGAGTAACTGTGGGGAATTAGCAAAGAGATCAAATGTAGAAGGTGAAATGAGCTCTGTAGAAAGCTAAGGAGATTGAAATCTGAAAGTGAAGAGGGAGTGGGTCCTTGATATAGGAGACACCGTGAGACTGGGGAAAGGGGAACGGAGACAGAAAGGAGTGCCATATATGAAGAATAGCAGTTCAGTCTGGCTTGAATAGATCTTAGAATTGCAGAGAATGATGTGTATCAAGCCCAGAAAGGCAGGTTAGAGCCAGGTTCTGAAGAGCTTTAAATGACAAACAAAAGAGTTCATAATTGATCCTAGAGGCAATAGTGTTGAATTCTTGGAGACAGAGATCCAAAAACAAAGAAAAACAAATCTTACTTCAGGGATTGAGAAAGAACGAGTGACCTAGAAAGCCTAAGCCTATGTTTCTAAGACTGCAAATGTTTTGAGTTGGGAACAAAAAAACAAAAAAAAAACAAAAAAAAACAAAACAACAAAACAAACAAACAAACTATATATATAGTTGACACAGATCTCTATTTAGTGTATCTTAATATAATGAATCCACCATTTTATTTCAGCTGCTTTTCTAACTGATGTTGGTGGATTAAATCAATTGTTTATTTGGGCTGGCTGATATCAGGACTATTAAAATAGTCATGCTTATGTTTTATCTTTTTGCCTTTTGTTTAGGCTTGTGTTGAGGCTCAAGAATGTAGGTCTTTGATTTAAGAATTCAAAATGACCTGCCAAAACTTTCTTTTCTACACGTTGTTGACCTGAAGTAGAGCTTCCCTTTTGAAATATGTCCTGATATCTAAGGAGTACAGAAAGTATTGTCCTGAACTTCAAGAGTCATTTTTTGTTATATTTATGAGAGATTTATGAGACACAGAAGCCCGGAGTTCAAGCCCTGCCTCATACATAGAGGCTATGTGTTACTTAATTACTCAGTGCTCTAAGTAACTTTAAGATTATGTGTTGCAGGCAGAGCACTGTGGGTGACTAATTTGCTAGTCTGGTCTTTCAGTTTTGCCATTTGTTTTGGGAGCTGCAGCCAAGGTCAAGATGCGGGAACGTCCAACAGTTACACAGAAAGTTATCCAGCCACGATGGCTGACGTGGCTGTGGACAGTGATGAGGAGGTGGATTATAACAAAATGGACCAGGATAACAAGAAGGGATCATTGGGTTGATGGGACTTAGACACCCAGGAAGAGTATAGCGAGTACATGAATAACAAAGATGTTTTCCCAAAAGCTGCAATCCAGTACAGCATAAAAATGTCAGAAGGTTGGAAAACCAGAAGCTTCAAAGAAACAAACGACAAGGCAGAGCTTGATCGACAGTGGAAAAAGATCAGTGCAATTATTGAGAAAAGGAAGAAAATGGAAGCTGATGGGGTTGAGGTCATAAAACCAAAGTATTACTCCAGCACTCTCTTGGAAGATTACTTGTCTGGATATTTCTCAACTTTCTTTCTCTCCCTTTGCACTTTCCATGTGTATGTATGTATGAAATTGCATTGTTTTGACTATTAAAACCCATGATAACCCTTTAAAAAAAAGATTATATGTTGCAGAAAAGTTGCTAGTCTGCACTAGTAACAGTAATTTCCTCATCTGAAAAGTTCTTGTGTTCACTATTCAAATAGATTTATTCCTAATTCTATGAGTGATTATATACCAGCTAAATATTCTTGAAAGATGCTTTAAGGATACTTCCCTAATTCACTTATTTCATTCAGAATGCCTTTCTTCACTTATTGTGTTCACAGACTGCTAGATACTAGGGACACAAAGAGATAAATAAGACATAATGTCTGTGTTCATTGAATTCACAGTCTATTAGAAAAGGTAATTTTGCCACTTTAAGTTTTTAACTTCCATAATTTTATTTTATCATTTTCATAAGATAGCCTTATACCGTAATATCTCATTTGATAGGTGAGGAAACTAAAGACTAGAAAATGTTGGAGCCTATATCTCCCTACCTTACTCAGGCTGGAAGTTCTGGAGATCCTCAAGTCCTGATTAAATTGATATCTTAGATCTGATCCATTTATGTCCTGAGTAGTTTCAAAACTCCTTAGGCAACCAGGTGACCCAATTCCTGAAGCTCACTGTATTAATGCTTCAGTCATCTGGTAGTGGAAATTACAAGATTATGTCATCCCTTACTACACAAGAATTGTTTTTAGAATGCATGAAAAATCAAAATTAGAATAGGATTTGGATTCACAACTCCAATGTCTGGCAATTTCTAGAACTTAATAGGTATTGTTGAATCTTTTTAATCCCAGCCCCAGTCACATTCCACCATATCTACCCACCTCTAGGAAATTAAAAAGCAAAACACTACTTCCACGGTCTAAGACCCAAGGATAAATGACATTTTACGTTTTGTTTCTTAGCAATTTAATACTTGAATCATTGCATTCTTTTCCCTAGGAATTATTTGCATTTGGTTTGCCATTTTTCACTTTGGCTTTCCACTTTTCTTGGCTACTCTATAAATTTCCAAAAAGGAAATTTAAGGATGGTAATGGAAAGAATGTATAGACAATTAATTAGAGGCAGTAATTTTTAGTTAGAATTAAATACATGGTAAAATGAAAGTAATAACTTTAAACTCATGTGATTTGAGTTTAAAATCAGATTGATTTCTATTTCAAATTAAAAATGAAACAAGCTGTAAGAAAAATGCCTTCTCCACTTGTGTCTTACCCAAGTGATATATTGATGAAAGAACCAACTATTTTCTTCAGGAAGAGACAATGTAAAAAAATCACACCATATGCATTTGGGTTTGGTCAGCTTTCCCTATCCTATCTCTTTTGTTGAAATTTTTCTTTTGTGAGACTTTCTCCATTAAAATCCCAATCCAGTAGTCCATTGTAATATGTTAGTAGCATTGGGTTCTCAAAGTCTTATCAGAGGAGTGGACGACTGAAAGGTCCTATTACCAAGCTAAAAATTCTTGTTAGAAGACTGTGGTCTCTAATTACCAACCAAGTTAATTGACTTTAAGAAGTTTCTTACAAGATACTTGGCCTACCAGGGACACTTTAATTTTTTTTTTATAATTCATAAAGGTCTCTGCTAAAGTATGGAGAGATACTTTGAATCCTTATACATCAAATTAATACCTACACTGAAATAGACAAAAAAGTCCTTGAAGTATTGAACTCTCTTTCTCTCTCTCATTCTCTCCATCCTTTAATACATCCCCATCTCCTTCCCTTCCTTTATTTTATGTTTGCATCCAACTGTTAGTGCCAAAGAGAGTCTGCATGATGTTTATCAAATCAATTTCACCTTTCCCTCTCCACTGCCCTCTTCTTTGATAAAAAAAAAAATCCCTATTCTGTTTTTTTTGAGGAATAGCCCTAAGTATATGAAAAAAATAGCAACCATGCAACAAAGAGCACTAAAAACAGCCGGAGTGTTTTTAATAATAAAATTTGTATTACAAATGAAAACTTTCAAAATGCACTTACTGAGCATATAAAATACATTCACCAAAAAGTATTACTTTGTGGTTACAGAACAGTTGAGACATGAATATGTAATTATCTCATTAACATAACCACTGCAATGAAAGGAATAAAAGAATGAACACAAAAGCAGCAGTGTGATATATACACAAAAGATGACTAAAAGAAAGTCAAAGAAAGTTTCAAATTCTGGTGGTAAAAATTAGAAAGCATTACAATTTTTGTTATCTACCATGAATAAAAGGCATAGAAATATGTAGTGGTGTGATAAAAAGGACTCTGGATTTTGAAGCAAAGAAAGTATCTACACATGAAATTTTGATTTATCTCTTAACCAAGCTAAGTAAGTACCCAAGTGATCTTGTGAAATACCAGCCTTCAAGTCATTTATATTTCAATAAAAGAGACAAGGTGAATATACATAAATGAATAAAGATCATTTACAAAATACAAACAAGACAATTTCAGAATGAAAGGCAGTTAAGAGCTGAAGGGGTGAGGAAGCGCTTTGTTCAGAATGTGATGTGCTGGAGTTGAGTTCTGAAGAAAACAATTGATTCTAAGAGAAAAGGTGCCTCATTCCAGTCATGGAAGACAGCTGAATCAAAGTAGAAGGGTGGGAGCAGAGAAGTAGGAAAGAAATGAGAGCAGTGAAGGGTAAGTGAAAAGTAATGAGAAGGCCAGTTGGGATGAACAATAAAATATGGAAAATGGAGTAAAGTTATAAGACTAAAAAAGTAGATTGTGGTCAGGCTGCCCATAGCCTGTCTTCAAATTCTGAAACAGAAAGGATTATTTTCTCCTAGAGGTAAAGGTGAGCCATTGGAATTCATTGATCAGTAAGTACCCACTAAAGTATTATTATCAATGAAACTGACACATATTAAGTACTTTGCCAACTGTAAAGTAAATTATGTGAGTTATTTTGATTTTTCCCATTACAAGTGCATGCCAAAAAGTAGCAGAGGACCATACATTGACCAGAAAAAGAAAAAGAAAAAAAAAAGGATTACTTTGTATTTGCAGAGAATATTAGATCTTATGTTCAATATCTACTACTTGTGACACTTTTCACTCATATTCATTGTGTACAAGGCTTTTCTGATTGTTCTCTCCTCCTCCTCTATGTTGCCACTGTATTAAATCATTCATTCAAAACCTTCATGTAGCATGTGAGGTAATTTAGTGAATAATTTTTTAAGATAGTTGCAACATAGACAGTTAAATTGTTTTGTTTCCTACCCCACCCCCACAAAACATTTGAACAGAGGAAATACTTTGACAGATCAATGGCAAAATCCTCTCTGAATGAAAGAGGAAAGCCCATTAATCAAATCTATATCAAAGTGAATGGCTTAAATTTCCTCTATTTAGAGATGAAATCTAAGCATTTGAATATACACAGAATAGAATATACTTAGCAGCCATTCAACTTCAATATGACAGTAATACAACTTAATATTCAGTTTCATTTTGTACAAGATATATCTCATGAAATACTTTCAAAAGTGTTTTACACCATCAAATGGTTGGATAAAAATTCTAATAAAATTCTAATAAAAATAATTCCAAAGACAGTAAGACACCAAAGACACTAAGGTAAGTAAAAGACTACAAAATTCCAAGGTAAGGGAGAGGCTGAGACACTGAGAAGAAGGCTATGTGTCTAGGTGGAATGTGGAACTACCTACTTTATAGAATTGTACATTTAGGACTTCAAGAGACCTCAAAAGCACTCTAGTTTATAATGTCTTAAATTACATGGTACAGGGCGTTTTTTTTTGTTTGTTTGTTTGTTTGTTTTTTAATTAAGCACTTATTTCTTAAGCACCAAGGCATTGTCTCAGGTGCTGGGACAAAAAGAAAAAAAAAAGAAATAATCTGTACCCTCACAAAGCTTAATTTCTATTGATGAAAAGAAATGTGTATGATGAAACATGTCCTCCTTAAAACATATGCTTCAATCTATTCTTTAAATATATCATTTCTCTAACTGGACTGGGCAATATCTTTCATCAAGGGTCTTCTGAATTTATGGCTCCTATAATGATCAGAGTTAAGTCTTTCACAGTTGTTTGTCTTTACAACATCATTGCTATTGTATTAATTATTCTGGTTCTGTTTGGATAAGTTTATACAAGCTTTACCAGGTTCCTCTGAAACTATTCCCTTCATCATATCCTATAGGAAAATAGCATTCAATTCTATTCATATACTATAACTTGTTCAGTCATTTCCCACTTGATGGATACAGCCCTGTTTCCAGTTCTTTGCCACTACAAAAGGAGCTGCTACAAATAGTTTTGCACATGTAGGTCCTTCCTCTTTATCTGATATCTTTGATGACACAGACCTAGAGGCAGTATTGCTGGGTCAAAGGGCATATGCACAGCTTGATAGTTTTGGGGGGCATAGTTCTAATTTACTCCCCAGAATGGCTAGATCAGTTTACAATTCCACCAACAGTGTGTCAATGTACCTGTTTTCCCAAAGCCCCTCCAATATTTGTCATTTTCCTTTTTTTTTTGTCAACTTTGTAAATCTGATGGGTAGTATCTTAGAGTTGTTTATTTTGATTTTTTCTTTTCTTTTGTATTTTAATAGTATTTTTATTTTCCATAATTACATGTCAAAGCAATTTTTAGCGTTCATCCTTACAAAATTTTGAGTTCCAAATTTTCTGCCTCCCTCCCTGCCTTCCCCTCTTCCAAAAAGATAGACAATGTGACATAAGTTACACATGTGTTATCTAATACAACATATTTCCATATTAATCACAGTTGTGAAAGAAGAAACAGATCAAAAAGAAAACAAAGAATAAAGTAAGTGAAAAAAGTATGCTTTGATCTGCATTCAGATTCTGTCAGTTATTTATCTGGATGTGTATAACAATTTCCATCATGAGTCTTTTGTACTTGACTTGGATCATTGTGTTGCTGAGAAGAGGTGAGTCATTTATAGTAGACCATCATACAATGGTTCTGATGCTGTGTACAATGTTTTCCTGGTTCTGCTCATTTCACTTTGTAACAGTTTCTACAAGTCTTCCAAGGTTTTTTTTTTCCCCTGAAATCTGAATATTAATTGTTTCTTATTGTATAATAATATTCTGTTACATTCATATACCACAGCATGTTTAGCCATTCCCCAATTGATGGACGTGCCCTCAATTTCAATATTTTCCCGCCAGAAATATTTTTTTTGTATGTGTGTATGTGTAGGTCCTTTTCCCTTTTTTATGACCTCTTTGCACTACTGAACTTTGTGGAATGATGGTATGGAAGAGGTCAGAAAAAAGAAGACATTTAAAGTAAGGCACATGGGACTTTCTGTGTACCCAATACTTTGCTTTTATGAGAGTTTTTTAAACATAAGAAACGTCTATTGCAAAAGAGACATTGATATTTCAAATAGACAAGTAATATACCTCTTATATATATATATATATATATATATATATATATATATATATATATATACAGAGAGAGAGAGAGAGAGAGAGAGAGAGAGAGAGAGAAACTGATTGATTGAAAATTTCACTTTTGCAAAGAGTTCAACCATAACAGCTTATTATAAAATATTGCTCCTGGAGGAGTGCCAACTGTAACAAAGGAGAAAAAGACATAAAAAAGGGACTTCCCAATTTAATAGCACATGACCTTAGGCAAGTCACTTATTAATCACTCAAATTCTTGATAAAAAAAATACTACTCCAGGAAAAGATTTGGAGGTACAACTTATTTAATTTTGATAGCATAGTGCCCTCAGGAGCTTTAACAGCTAACAACAATAACAAAGATGACAAAGCTTTTATTGTTGTTGTTGATGACGATAATGATAACAATATTAGTAATAATGAATAATACCCCCTTCAAAAGTAAATCAATCATCCAAATCATGGGAGGGGAGATGGCAGTGGCAAATTAAGATAATATAAGTCAGAGTGAGGTGCAACAGTGGATATGAGTCCCCTGAAATTGCTACAGTGTTTGTCTTGAACTGTTAGGAATCCTGAAACTGGAATGAACTCTGGAGATATTGCTGATTAAGTAAACATCCGAGTCAGTGGGATATATGTGTGTATACATACATACATATATACATACATCTATATCTATATCTCTTAATCATCTATGTATGTATGTATGTATCTATATATCTATCTATTGCCATATGATTGTAGACTGACAACTCAAAACTATTGTGATGCCCAGCTTGGCAGGGAGGACACCTTTGTGAGTGGCATTCCCTAGTGTTTTGAGATATGTTAGAACAAATCATATGTACTAATAGTCTACATGCTAGAAATGTTTCAGCACAAATGTCACTATCCCAAAAGTGGAAAAAACACAAATGAGTTTGAAATGGATAAAAGTATTTTTATTATTTTAGAGTACTATATAATAACAGACCTGAAAACAGATCTTAACTGCTATTGGCAAGGTCTTAATACTGTTTTTTGTTAATGATATTCTCAGTTCTAAATAGTACAGGTCAATGCTGGACAATAATAAAAAGTAATAATTACTAAGCCTAAATTTGGTGAAATGAATGGGAATTAAGGAGACACAAGTCTACATAGAAGAAAGTAACAATCTGAAGCCATTGAAAAGCAATATTTAACATACATGTCTATATACATATTTTTGAGCAATACAAGCTGTTACGCTATTTTCCAAAATTCTATTTAATGAAAAGTTTAGCAAAATGAACACATATGTCCTGAGTAATTGTAAAAAGATGAAGAGTGTACTGAGAAGGAATTTTTTATTTTTTGCAAGGGCAATTGGGGTTAAGCAACTTGCCCAAGGTCACACGGCTAGTAAGTGTTAAGTGTCTGAGGCGAGATTTAAACTCAGGTCCTCCTGACTTCAGGGCTGGTGCTCTATTCACTGTGACACATAGCTGCCCCTAGAAGGAAATTTTGAAAAGAAAAAAAAAACAACAACCTGAGAGTGAAAGCACAAATACAGCTAACAAAACAACTACGCCAAAATAAAATAACTATTTTTAAAAGCTGATGTCTGTTGTAATCACCACAAATGAATGAATTCTTCCGCTATATATGACAGAGAATGTAAAAGATATTTCAGAACCCAAACACAAAAATATATCATGTGGCTATTACCATGGCAGAAATCACGAACTATAAACGGTAGACCTATCTAGGAATATTCTTCATATTTGACAAAGGTCAAATAATTTCATGACAGAAATAGGTTTGCAAAACTATTAAAGGCCTCTACAAAATCTTTGAAAAAATTATATAACTATCTAACCAGTACATATACACTAGAAAACTTGAATGTCAAATTCCTCAATTAAAAGTAAAAAATAAAGAGGTGAAATCCAGGTACAAAAGTACATCAGAAATACATGACGCTCTTAATCAATAATTGAAAAGAAAAGCCAAAGGCTGCAGTTATACAAGGAATCAAAGCAGAACAAAGAACAACCTAAACAATTCAATATCAAACAAAAATGATGCTATAAAGGTCGAGAAGCAATCCTGAAGACAAAGAGGAGCCTGAAAGAGAATGTTGAGAATTTCTGATGTTTTATATGGCAGAATTCCAGCTAACCACAGGTACAATTGGGATCAAATGTGAGATTTAAAGCTTGTGTACAATTAATATAGTGAATAATAGAACAATTATAAGAAGTGAGGAGACTGAAATTCTAATTTCTCTGTAAAATACAAAGCAGCAACTCAAGATATGAATGATTAATTATTGTTTCTAACACTTCATAGTGCCAACACTTCATGAATTACTAGCAAATCACTGTATCCATTTTCTCTCATTCAGAAGCAAAATCCCATATTTTCTTACCAGAAGACATATTTATTAATAAAATATTAAAATACCAATAATCCCACCAAATAAAAGCCATATGTGGATTTATGTACTTTATGCAATACATTAGCAGTTTGTATTGCTCAAAAAATGTATGTAGACATACATACACACACAAACAATTATATTGGAGAAGGAGGAAAAAGGATGTACTGAGAAGTCCCAGGGATATGAGGAGAAATTCCTTATCAAATAGGCAACTATTTAACATGCCACTCAAAAGCACCATAACATGTACAGTTGAGCAATGACTCTCTTGGCTTATTCATAATATGTAAATATATAAAAAGATCCAAACATAGTAAAAGTGGATGAAAATGGGATACTTAGTGTTCAGAAGAGAAATTGTTCTCCACAATAATATCAAGAATAATGTATATAAAATGCAGTATCTTTCAGCAGATATTTTAAATCACACTTTCGCCTTTCTTTGTATCACCAGCACTTAACACATTGACTGATTAATAGCAATCAATTAATAAAGTCCTTCTGATTAATTGATTGGCATTAAGTACATTTTATTATTACTACTTAGTAGAACTCAGCATGGTTTTTGTGTCAAAGAGGAAATCATACAAAAATATTGACATAGAGGACGCCAATTTATATGGATTCACTCCAAAGCATCTTTTGGAAAAAATGTCCAAAGTTATGAAAATCTTTTTGGAACTCAAGAAGTATAAAATTCTTAATGTGCACAAATGAAGGGAATACTTATCACTTTTATCTTGAACCTGGAGGTCAAATTGAGACAGAGGATGAAGAAAGTAATTAAAAATAGCTTATCCATTTCCAGATAAGGCATTGAGCCTAATGCCATGCAAGGGAATGCTGAAGTGGTGTATGTGAAAGGGGTGATCAGAATCCTGAATTCAAAACTTAATGGAAACAATTCATATAGAACAATTGACAGCTATGTAGTACCAACCCTAACATACTTTTTGCATAGTAAAATGGACAAAAATTTTCTCGAAGGTATCTAAACAAAAACTCAAAATTCCTTTTAATTTGGAGATTATAAGTATTCAGTATGACAACATCTATTTTAAGAAGAGACTGAATTCTCAATAATATTTTTGGTTTGGGTTTTGTAGCACCATATTTATTTTGTCTTGGTTTAAAAAAAATATTGAGTTTTTTGAATGTTATAATGACCTCTGCTCATGTATTTCTGGGTATCTAAATGTTAGATTTTTGTCACCCATAACAATATGCTCGACAATTTGCATCATTTTATTATTTGTGTTGATAAATAAGTCACAACTACTTCAGTATAACTTTTCTGTCATTTTTAGTGACAATGACCTGTTCCTGAATCATTATCACAAACCTCTCCATTTCTGTGAATGCATTTTTGAGACTCATTCATTTGTCCAGCACTTCACTGTGAACATATTGCTGGTTGAGTTAATGTTCCAATTACCCATGGAGAGTCTTTTGATTCTACTCTTGGAGTGTAGCGATTTCATAATCTGAAGATCACTTTAAGGTGATTTGATAAGTCCAGTAGTTTACACCTGCTGAGAGGCTTTACTACTATTTTGCAAAGTTAGTTCCAAAATGTCCATATATGTATTTACCTGTTTAGAATGTGCTTTGAAAATGTCTAATAATCTTTTTTCTCTTTTAATCTCCATCTACAGTGGGATGGACTTGTTGACATGATGAGAGGGGGCTGAACTGGGAGGAGCTAGTGCCCTGTACAGAGAAAGACCCAAGCTGAGAGAGGCCAGGAGAACTTTTGGGAACAGCATCATGGAGGCAGAGAGAGAAAGAGAGAGAGAGAGAGAGAGAACTGCCAGCTGCTGAGGGCCATTTGGAGCTGCCCAGGACTTTTGAAAACTGCCACCCAGAGCTGCCTAGAAATAAGGAGGCATGACTGTGGTGCCACTATTTTCTCAGTCTGTTTTGATATTACTTTGTCAAATTCATCTGCTGATGGAGAACGTTGCTGTTGTTGCAGAAGTCCCGGGACCTTGCTGTTCAGAAGCCCTGAAAGAGAATTTTCTTGTTGGATGTTTACAGAAATCCTGGAGGAGGGCCTTGTTGATGGTTTCAGGGGTCCTGGGACTATACTGATCATTTGTGCTAATTTCTCAGACCCTGTTGTTGGGTCCAGGTTGATTTCACAGACAGAGAGTGAATTGATTAGGACTCTGGCAATGTGTATCTGTGTTGTGTCTTTGTAAAGCCTTGTCTGCCCAGAAATAGGAACTGCTGAGAACTTGCCTCTGATCAAAATGAAGAAAAGACCTCTCTTGGGTATTGAATGCTGTGATAATATTGTAACTTAGTTGTGACCTAGAGGGGGATGGCCTTTGTGTTTTGTGACTGACCAAATGGAGGTACTTTGTTATGACTGGAAACTAATTTCCAATTAAGACTACTCAGGGGTGGAGTACTTTGACTTTTGTACTTTCTGATTGAACTGAGGACTTAAGACTTTGTGATTGACCAAATGAATGTATTGCCCAGAGGTGGAGTACTTTGGCTTTTGTACTTTGTGATTGAACTGAGAACTTGCTAAATGATTGAGTTACCCTGGATTTTGATTTTCTCTTTTCTGTGAATGTTTTGAACTTTGAAAGTTGCTTTTGCTTGGCATTACAAGCCTGCTCCTCAATTTCCTCTGTTCTATTGGAAGGAAAAAAAACACTTCCTAGTTCAAAGCTTCTTGGAAATTCTTAGAGCAAGTTGTTGCGTTATCCCATATTAAGGGAGAAATCTATTTTGAATTGATTCAATTCTGTTGTGGTGGGGGCTCTGCCCACCTAAAAACTGTTGGGGTTTCATGATGTGTTGCAGTGGAACCATCTCAAAGAATCCAGAGTCAGACCATCTCTAATCCAAGTGTAAGAATTTATTGAGATTGATACCTCTCATGAAGCAGGCTAAGTTCCAAGAGGAACCAGCAACTTCAGAGAAAATAAGATGGATTCTTATAGGGTAAAGATGCAATTACAAAACCAAAATTTACATAGAATAGATGAACATGATTAATATTAAACAGGCAGGAGGAGTTTGGCAAGTGATTAGGTAATGCAGCAGGGGTCCCATCTATGGTTTGGTGGTTAAACATTCTGGTAGTGCTGCCCTCTAATTGGCTAGTTATTGTGGTCCTATCTGGTCAAGATACATAGTTGGGCATTGTGGTCCCGTCTTGGGCTAGAGGAAAAAGTGATTGTAATTGAATACAAGAACATACCAGTTTCTGTGGAAATGGATCTGGGGGCAGTGACTAGGTAGAAGCAGTAGTTGGGTTCCCATCACATGGACACACTTGTGTCATGGAAACACCTGTTGTTCTAGAGAGCAGTAAAGCATATATGAAGAAGTTATCATATTGACAGGAGGTGGGGGGTTTTAGGTAGGTACAGTGGGCCTATTGTTCAGTGGGACCTGGCCTCTAATGAAGTTAGAATATTGGGGCTGGGGGCAGCTTCAATAGGATTCCATCAATTCCATTTACAAAAAAACTGGTATATCTTAGCACTTGGTTATTGCTTTTGTCTTCTAGAACTTTTGAGTGATTGTGTAAATAATCATATGATCATGACTTTACTCCCAAATTAAAAGAGTGAAGACACTTTTAAAAAGCAAAAACAGAATTATAATGTGTTCATACTGTATCAAATGTGTCAAATACAATACTATCTTTTCTCCTTTTAAGGCAGTGGTTCTGAACCTGTTCTGAACATATTTCTGATGCTCTTAGGAACCAAGACACTGCTGCTCTATCCATCTCCAGGCAGGTCCACCCACATGCAGATGCACCCACATACAAGTACCCGGCGTGATGATATCATTGCACCAACCCCATCACATATACCCATACAAATACAGGTGTATGTGATAGGGTTGGTGCCATAATGTACCTACATGGACCAGTCACACATGTGTAGAGAGTAGCTGCTGTGTTGAAAGCAGCTACTCTGTTAAAAGCAGCTACTGTGTTGAAAGTAGCAGTATTGGAGGTAAAATGACACTTCATGAATTATAATCACTGGGTAAATGTAAAATCATGTATTGTAAAATCATCAACTACTTCAAAAAAAAATATCTGTACCATGGGAACTTAATCTGGATGCTGATTGGTGTTTTATATTCAGCTGTGGTTGATGTGAATACTGCCCCCTTGTGAAAGTAACAGGTATGTAAAAAAACAACAACACAGAGAATGGTAAATCATAGGAAACTTTAATGAACTGTATTGACTGAACTATGCCATGTATCATCTTTTGTATTATTAAAGCTATTGTTATATATTATTTTCATTAGCAAACCATCCCATGACAATGGATCATGCAGAGAAGAACATTAAGAAAAGAAAATATATTGAGGATTTTTTACAGTATGGTTTTACCTCAATGATTACAGCAGGAATTGAGAAACTGCAATGTGTTATTTGTTGTGAAGTTCTATCAGCCGAATCTATGAAGCTGAACAAACTAAAACACTATTTTGATAGCAAGCATCTGAGCTTTGCCGGCAAGGATACCAACTATTTTAGAAGCAAAGCTGATGGACTAAGAAAGCCAGACTTAACACTGGTGGAAAGTACCACAAACAAAACGTAGCAGCCATTGAAGCTTCATATTTGGTGGCACTCAGAATCACCAAAGCTATGAAACCTCACACCATTGCTGAGGATTTACAGTTGCCAGTGGCCAAAGACATTGTTCGAGGTATGATCGGAGATGAATTTGTTATGAAATTGAGTGCAATTTCCTTATTTAACAACACTGTCTGCAGAAGAATAGATGACATGTCTGCTGATATTCTTGATCAGGTAATCCAGGAAATTAAATCTGCTTCACTTCCAATATTTAGTATCCAGCTTGATGAATCTATAGACATTGTAAACTATTCACAATTACTGGTTTACATGAGGTATATTAATGATGGTGACTTTAAAGATGAGTATCTTTTTTGCAAACCTCTTGAAATAACAAGTACTGCACGTGATGTATTTGACACAGTTGATTCATTTCTGAAAGAGTATAAGATTTCTTGGGAAAAGGTTTGTGGTGTTTGCACAGATGGTGCTCCAATTATGCTAAGATGTCGATCTGGATTTCAACGTTTGGTACTGAATGAGTCACCAAAAGTCACTGGAACTCATCGTATGATTCATGGGCAAATATTAGCAATGAAGACACTGCCACAAGAGTTACAAAAAGTAATGAAAAGCATCATAAGTTCTGTCAATTTTGTAAAGGTGAGCACTTTAAACAGTCAACTGTTTTCGCAAGTGTGCAACGAGTTGGATGCGCCAAACAATGCTCTGCTATTTCACGCTGAAGTGAGATGGTTGTTGAGAGGAAAAGTTTTAAAACATGTTTTTGAGCTTCGTGATGAACTCAAAACATTTTTTAATCAGAAAGCAAGATGGCAGTTCCAAGCACTTTTCAGTGACAAAAGTGAACTGCAGAAAATAGCTGACTTGGTTGACATCTTTGCCATCTTGAATGAGTTAAATTTATCACTGCAAGGACCAAATGCAACATGCCTCGATTTGTCTGAAATGATCTGATCATTCCAGATGAAACTTCGGCTTTGGCAAAAAAAAACTGGATGAAAATAAAATTTACATGTCGCCTCCCTTATCTGCTTTCTTTGAGGAACATGACATTGAACCAGACAAAAGGACTCTGATGAGAATTTCTGTGAAAGAACACTTGTACATGCTTGCAGATGAAATTTCATTGTACTTTACAAATCTATCTGATACCCCATTTGCATTTGCCAGAAGCCCATTCACAGTCAAAGTTGAAGATGTTCCTGAGACAGCACAAGAGGAGTTCATCAAACTTATTAACAGCGATGCAGTAAGAACTGATTTCTCTACAATGCCAGTTACAAAATCCTGGATCAAGTGTATGCAGTTATATCCTGTTCTGTCTGAGACTGTGTTGCGCCTTCTTCTTTTATTTCCAACAACATGTCTTTGTGAAACAGGGTTTTCCAGCTTGTTGGTTATCAAGTCTAAATACAGAAGTATACTTATTGTGGAAGATAATCTTCGTCGTGCTCTTGCAAAGACTGCCCCGAGAATTTCTGATCTGGTGAGAAAGAAGCAATCTCAACCTTTGCACTCACATTGGCTTTTTACGCATACTGTCGCAAAATGTTACAATGTAGCTTACTGTTGTTATATTAAGACTCTTACCCATGCTACCCCATGCTTCAAGACAAAACTTCAATTATTTGTAATTAGAAATAAATATTTCACAATATATAATTACATATTGTTTTTGTGATTAATCACTATGCTTTAATTATGTTCAATTTGTAACAGAGTAAATACATCTTGCATATCAGATATTTACATTACAATTCATAACAGTAGCAAAATTACAGTTATGAAGTAGCAACAAAGATAATTTTATGATTGGGGGTCACTACAACATGAGGAGCTGTATTAAAGGGTCACGGCATTAAGAATGTTGAGAACCACTGTTGTAAGGGATAAAGGCAACATGATATACTGGTTAGAGAACTGGTCAGAAAGACCTGGGTTCAGGTACTAGTAATTACACAAACTGGCTGTTCGACTCTGGTGAACTTAGCCAACTTTTCGGTATTCAGAAAAAAAGCTCTAAGAAAATAACTTGCAACAAAGGAGCTAGCCTGAATAGATAGAGTGTATTTATTCATCCAGTCATTCCTTATACCAATGAAATCAAAGAACTCTTCCTTAATCTATCCCTAATCCTATTGTTTTGGAAATCCATGGTCTATTTAGCATAGAAATCCATTTTGCTATGAGAATAATAATCATTAATTAACATAATATTACTATCAAATTAATCTACTTATATCCTTTTAATGTATGTACAGTGTGTACAGAATATATGTGGCTATATAAGTATGTACATGTATGTGAATATAAATGTATGTATATATACATGTAAACATGCATAAAAATCTCCTTTGCTGCCACATTTGACTTCATTGTATAGCAGGAAGAAAAACTGAAGAGATTATAGAAAAAAAGACTCACTATAATTCATGGATGATTTCCTTCAAAATATATACTTTTTTAATGAACATCTTTTGATTGTAGTCAAGTAATTTTTTCAAAGTATTTTCCCTTTGAAAAAGTAATAAAATGGTACTGATAACATCACCAAATTTCTATTTCAGTGACTGAGAACAATACATCTGGGTATAAGTTAATAGTTTACATGTTAATTTTCTCATCTCTCTGATGGGCAGAAAATTGCTTTAATATAAATGCAGTTAAATTTGTCATTTTATTTCTACTCAGCTTAGTTCTCTGAAATTTATTATCAGCACCATCAAATTGTTCTTTCCAATTCTGAAGCTTTTGAGAATGACAAATGTGCCCTATTGCAAAGGAAGTAAAAATTCCCTCAATATAATTAATGTACATTTTAATTTTTATTGTTGATCAATTATTTTTGAAGGTTATAAGATAATGTAATACCATTTTGATTGATACATTCAAGCAATAGTTCTACTCTTTAGGGGGTAAAACACATTTCAACAAAAACAATTACTAAAATTCTTCTAGAAAAAAAGATAATATTTTAACAGAGATTTTCTACTGGGTCTAAGAAGGTATTAAATCATGTACAAAATAAAAAAAAAAACTGACTGTTTCTCCATGATGCCAAAACAACTGATGAATTGGGTCAATTCAGTGGAAAAAACAAGCAATTAGTCAATTTGACCTTGTACACATAAAGCAATTGACTTATTTGAAAGTATTTTTTTTTTTTACCTCTCCTACTTGTGGAATTGGTTGTGCATAGTTTAGATGTTATTTCTAAAGGCTTGGGCAAATGTTTCTAAACAGTGATCAGCTATTTGAAGTCATCATGTCCTTATTTTGGGTTTTGTTTGGCGCTTCATTTAGAAAGAGCACTGACTTCAGTGCTCTAAGCACTGTGCCACCCTGTTGTCCTTAAAGGACTGGTTTCAAACAGATATGATTAGGTGTCACTGCAGAACGGGCAATGTGAATGAATTTTCTAATTCAAATGTAAATTATTTTGTTAAGGCAAATCAGACAGTCAAAAATTACTTATTGAGTCCCTACTAGATGCCAACCACTGTGTTAATCAGTGTGGATACAAATAAAGGCAAAATATATATATATTTTTTGTCCTGAAGGAGCTCACAATGTAATGGGGAAAACATCAAACAAATAAATAGCTGTAAAGAAGCTATATATAAATGCAAAATAATTAACAGAGTGAAGGCACTAGGCTTAAAGGATTAGGAAAGTTGTGTAGAAGATGGGATTTCAGTTGGGACTTGAAGAAAACCAAGTGAGTCAGGAAGTGATGAGAATGGTTACCATCCCAGGTAATGGGAAACATCAAAGAATTTGTTTTTTCCCAAACTCATCCTATCATTTTTTTTTCCAACATGACGAAAGATTTTAAAAAAGTCTTCAGGGACGCCCACAAATAGAGAGGTATATTGTTCTGTTTCTTTTGTCCCTTTCTGTATTTGTTACTTTCATCTTCTTATAAATGATAACAGCAACATTCGTACCAATAATTGTTTTTTCTTTCATACTTGTGATTTCCCCAGTAGAAGGATCTCTCTAGTAATCTGCAATTATTGGAAGCTTACAATCGTAGATGGTTGCCTTGAGGCACTGAGGTGTTAAATGACAGGATCAAAGAGCTAATATGTGTCAGAGACAATATTTGAATACATGTTGTCTCAAACCTGAGACCATCCAGCTCTCTATCCATACTGTGTTACATCAATAACACAGTCAGCTTGGGATTGGTGAGAAACAAAGATTCCCTCTTAAGTGGTAACATTATTCAAATTCCTGGTACATATTTCTATTGGATTAGCAACCAATAACCATATACATATACATATATATATATATATATATATATATATATATATGTATGTATGTATATACAGAGAGAGAGAGAGAGAGAGAGAGAGAGAGAGAGAGAGAAGAGAGTGAAGAGAGAGAGAGAAAAGAGGGAGAGAGAGAGAGAGAGAGAAACAACTTTGCATAGTACAAATCTGAATACCTGCTACAACTTCAGCAGGTTCATTATTTGCACTAATTTGGAGTAAGTTATACATAATAATATGTAACTAGCTCTTTATATTTTTCAAGACAGTTTCACATATATTATCTTACTGCACAACAACCAAAGAGATATAGGTAAGACACATTTTCTTCATTCAAAAACTGAGGTACAGAGAGATTGTAACTTGACCAGTGCCACAAACTGAGTGCTTGGAGGAACTGGAGACAAGCTTGCAAATCTCCTGAATGCAAGTCTAGTGTTCTTTGTAATAAGTTAGACTCCTTTTAAAGAGCAATTAATAGATGATTTTAAAATCATTCCAGAGAAGCATTTAAATAAATGTTTGAGAGCTAAATGCAGACAAAAATCATCTTATTGTTGATATTATGCTTGCCTTTCAAGTCACTTCCAGTTTATGCTCAAGGGAGATATAGGGAAAAAATAAACCCAGAATGCAATTCCTAAGTCCAATCATCTGGGCTTTCCTCTTAAATCCTCCTTCCGCATTCATATTTATTTCTAGAGGCAGGCTGCTTTCAGATTATGGTAAAAACTTCCATATACTAACTTCAATTTTATTTTATGTATTTTTATAAAGTCTCTTTATATCTACATGCAAAATGGTACAATTGATCAGTTTTGTGAGTTATTGTTGTCTTGATGTGTACTCTATTGCAGGAAATGTGAAAGAATTAGTTAAGGCACATTCCTTGCTGACATAGACCTTAATGTGTCTCCATAAAATCAATTAAATTTCAATAAAAGATAATAATTAACCAAATATTAAATCATATGTTTCAAATACATAATTGAAGTAATATAGCTTGTTTTCTCAATGAGTGGGGGACGGAGATAATTTGGAACTCAAATTTTTAAAAAATCCTAAAATGAATGAATTAATTAATTAAAATGAGTCTCAGGTTATGTATGTACTTTGCATGATTCAGAAAAGATAGAGAACAATATGAGTCCACTTAATGGAGGCTATCTAATGAGAAAAAGGCCTTTAAGAACCAAAGATCAAGGTGTAGAAGGATAAACTTGGAGTCAGAAAGAATGGGGATCCTGTCTCCACTCTTATGTGAATAAGGGCAATTCCTTTAAATTCTGAACTTTTTTCTTTGTTTTTTATCTCTAAAATGGGAATAATAATTAAAAAATAATCACACCAACTGTACCCCTCAAAGTTTCTGTTAGGCTAAAATGCAAAACTTAAAGTACCAAATAAATGCCATCTGTTATTGGATAAGATAACATACACTGCAGACTTAGTGGGAAGCATATGGTGAGTGGGGGCAAAAGGAGACATTTTAAAAGGTCTCAGTTGTAAAAAGGATGATGATGTCTGTGTTTTTGTTCAAACTCTACTTTGATACCTGAAATTTCTTTCATCTATTTCTTTACCTATTGAATTCCTACCCAGTCTTTAAAACTCACCCAAAACATCATCTCCTCCATTTAGTGCTTAGCACAGTACCTGGCACACAGTAGGTATTTAAACAAATGTTTCTTGAGTGACTGACTGAGAAATCCCACCTGATCTTCCTGGTGCAAACATCCTACCCAAGGGACTTCCTTTAAACTTTACAGTCTGCTTTACTTATATGAACTCATTTGATCTACACAATAACCCTGTGAGGTAGGAAACATGACTCCCATTTTTACTCCCCTTTATGTTTCACCTACCTGTTCCTTCCTGAGTTTGTATATTATTGATTCCTCTTTTTAAACTAAAAGCTACATGAGGGCCCGAAGGTTATCCTATCTGAACCTATCAGAGTTATTGTGTCTGGAACATACCCACCCCTCTTTCATCTTAATAATGATACCTAACTATCTAGCAGGTGATTAACAAATCTTATTTGGGTTGAATTGAATGTTGAGGTGTGAGGAGAAAGTTTATGTTGGGGAGTCTATCCTCCTGGCAACATCATTGGCAGAGACTGAGAACTAGCAATTATTTTCATGGCATCACCATGTTGACAACTGATACTGTGGTTGAAATGGGTCTGGCCCCATGCTGACTAGCCTATCCTTAATGTGGCCATCAAAGCTACAAACTGAAATGCAGTTTTCAAAACGTATTGAAATGTTATAGTTGACCTCATATTTCTATTGTAGAGAAGGATCAGGTCTTACAGTAATTACTGTAGACCAAACAGAGGATCACCCAACTGTCTTATGGATAAGAAGAAAGGTTTCCTTTTCATTTTGTTTGAATTACCAGATAGTTTTGAGATTTCTAATTCTTTCTTCTCCCAACCTTTCTGCTTTGACCCTTGTGACATATCAGACCAGATAAGATGTTGTTTAATTGATAAACTTTCCTGCATGGTATCAGATGTTACAGGAAGGGGAGGATTTGCTGATTCTTCCCCAAGGGACTATCATTTAAGGGGAATATGAAAACATGTTTGCATTAATGTCCACACCTCTGATTTGATATAAATGTCATACTCACTCTCAGATGTATACTGGTTTCAGTAGCATCTATTCTGTGGTTTGTCCCCAGCACCATTTAGCTGATATTTGAATTTCTGCAGCCTGCTCTTGTGAGCCTTTCATTGGCATATGTGTGTGTGTATGTATATATACATATATAATATGCTTCTGCCTGTCACATTACTTAGTCTTTTTCAGTCCCTCAGAGACCTCTAGTGAAGGGAAAATAAATGCTATTTGATGACCATGATTGGATTATTGGGAGTTCACCATCTCAACTGTTTTTTTTCTGTAGATTCAATTTGATTCAAATCAAAAAGGATTTACTGCGTTTCCTTCTCTGTATATAGCCTACATCAAGAGTGTAGGGGAAAACAAGAAGTACAAGACACCTTTAAGGACCTTATGCTCTCACTAGGGTAAGAATTCTGGACCCATATGGAAGCAGTGTTGGTTTGGAAGACATACACCATCATTCACATTAATTTTCTGGCAGACCAACAAATACCACAGCAGGAGGGAAATCTATCATCTGTTGTAGGGTAAAATGAAATGTAAGTGAATAAGCCTCATCAACACTACCCACTCTAACAGTATAAAAGGGGTAGCTTTATAACACTGAAAAGAGAAGTTAGACGATGTAGAAGATACAGTACTAGGTCTGGAGACAGGAAGAGCTGAATTTAAATCTGTCCCCTAACACTTAATAGCTGTACAACCCTGACCAAGTCACTTAACTTCTGCTTGCCTTATTTTCCTCATATTTAAAATGGAAATAGTGATAATACCCACCTCCCAGAGTTCTTGTGAGTATGAAAAGAAATAATATTTGTAAAGTGCTTTGCACAATGCCTGACCCAGAGTAGGTGTTATATAAATGTTAGCTGTGATTATTATCATTGTAATTTATCAGTCACAACATTTTTTAATAGGAAGGGACTTCAGAGATCACTTAGCAGCACACTTAACTTAAGAATAAGTCCCCTCTACAACAATGCAGGTATGAAAGCATCTCTAGTGATGGCCCCTTCTATTGCCCAGTTAGAACTATTAGGAAGTTCTTTCTTACATCAAATCAAAATCTTACTGCCTATAATTTCCATCACTAAGAATAAGGCATTTCTACTATGCTACAGTAAAAGTAGTCAAATTCTAGAGTAAGAGTTTTTAATTTGTATTTCATGTACTCAAATTTGTTTTGATAACTGTGCCTCAGTGGAATTGCTTTCCTTTGCAATCTTATATTTCATTTTTTACATTTAAAAATATTATTCTAAAGTATCCATAGTTTTTCACCATACTGCCAAGGGGATCCACCACACACAAAAAAGTGAAGATTTCCTGCTCCATATTCAGAAGATCTGAATTCAAATGCTGCTTTTAATGACTTGACTTTATAGACTTGACTTTTAATGACCCTGAATTTACCTGAAGGTAAACATGACTTTATAGAAATCACTTTCCTAAGCTTCAGGATCCTTACCTATAAAAAGGTGATGGCCCTATTAGTCTCTTCTACCTCTAAATCTATGATCCTATGATTATAATGATGATAGATAACTTTTATGTAGAACTTTAAGATATGCAGTATCAATTTATTTTATCCTCACAACACCCCCGGAAGTTAGATGGCACTATTATTGCCAGGTTAAATAGAAGGAAACTGAAACTGACAGAGATTATGTGAGTTGCATAGGTCACAAAACTAGTAATTGTCTGAGATGGAATTTGAATTCCATCTTTCTTACTACAGGTACAGCACCCTATTCACTGTGCCACCTAGCTACTTAAGAATTATGGAATTCCTTTATCATTTGGAGTTGCCTGAGGCATTTGACTTAGACCAAGTTTAAATTAGCATAGAAGATACATGCATAGGTAATGCAATGGATAGAGATGGGCTTGGAGTCAGGAATAACTGAATTTAAATCTCACCTCAGATACTAATAGCTATTTGATCCTAGCCAAATTATGTAATTACTCTCACTTCAACATTTTCATCTGTAAAATGGGAACGATAATAGTACCTACCCATTAAAATTATTATAAGAACAAAATAATGTATTTGTAAAGAAATGTGTAAGCTTTAACATTCTATGTATAAGTTCTATAGTATATATGTGTATATATGTATGTATATATGTATATATATATATATATATATATATATATATATATGTGTTAGTGTTCTACACTATTACTATTGCTACTACTAACACTACCACTACCACTACTACTATTATTATCCAGTAGCCAGTGTCAACATGGAGGCTTAAAGATTGTAATGCCATGCATGAGCAGCTTTCCAGAAGAATGCTATTGTGAACAGCTTTTAAGGTT
>CM053582.1:237662721-237681007 GCA_028627135.1 Pseudochirops cupreus
GGGGTTAATCATCTCATATAGAAGAGGCAAGAGATAACTGTTACAATGGAGGGGAAGAACAGGGAGGCAAAAGGGAATTGGTCAACCTTACTCTCCTTGAATTTGACTTAGGGAAGGAATGGCAAAACTCTAAATTGGGTATCGTGCCCTACAGGAGAATATGGGGAAAGGGTATTAGAGGAGGATGATGGAGGGGGGGGTGCAGGGGAGGGTTGTTAGAAGCACACACTTCTGTAAAGGGACAGGAGCAAAGTAGAGAATAAAAGAAGGGAGGGGGCAGGATAGGATGAAGGGAAATATAGTCAGTCTTTTGCAATATGTACATTGTGGAGATGTTCTGCGTGAATATACAGTTATGGTGTGTTTTGAATTCCTTGTCTTTCAGTGGGGGTGGGTGACTAGGGAGAAAGGGAAAGAATCTAGAATTTAAATGTGTATAATCAAATGCTAAATATGTATATGAGTGTGTGTGTGTGTATACATATATATGTATATATACATATATATATATATATATATACGTAATTTTTATTATTAATTACATGAAACTGGGAATTAAGATATACAGGCACTGGGGTAGGGAGATCCATCTTGCTCTACTGGAAAGTCAAAGGTGTGTGGGGGGAGGATATAGGAGAGAATAGATTGGAGGAGGGGATATATAGTGGGATTGCTGTTTTGGGGTAGTGGGTAGGAGAAAGATGGGGAAAAAATTTGTAACTCAAAATGTCATGGAAATGAATGATGTAAACTAAAAATAAACAAAAGTTATTTTTTTTTAACAAAAAGCTGAGATTATCATGGGTAGTATCAGAGACCAGATTTGAACTAGGTTTTTCTGACTCCAGCTCTAGCACTGGGTCCACCTGTTGTCTCTCAGGACAGAAAGGGAAATGTGAAGGCTGACCAGAATCAAATGAGATACCTTTATGTAAAGTTGTCTGCAAACCCCAAAACCTTCTTATATACACTAACTCTTGGTTATCATTATTACCCTTTTGTGATGACTAAAAATTCTGTGATTCTACAGCATCAGTTTAAAAAAAAATATGTAGAATTACAGTTTTAAAGAGGTTTTGGGGATTGCCTTTCTTTATTTTTATAGCAGATTAATTCCCTGATACACCCAGGGTTATACTGGAGACAACTGCTAATACACATTCTTGAGAGATGAATGTTAAATTTTCAGTGTGAGAATTGACACTTTGGAAATTGGCAAACTATATAAAATATATATGGCTCAATTTATTATTTTCTTAATTTTATAGTTTTCATAAAATGTTAACAGATTATTATATGTAATAATATATAGTATTATAACTTAAAAGCATATCATTAATGCACGTTTTCCCTGGAGAGTTTATTGTTAAGCATTTACCAGCATATGACTGGACCAAATTCAAATGAATCTTCCATTGTAAAAAATTGACTAAGTAAAGGTGATTGACAAAAAGGCTGAGAGGATATGCAACATTCCACATCCATAGGGCCCCTCCACCCACTTCTCTGCTAAAGTACTGGGGTTCCATAGAATCATAATTTCAAACTGGGAGGGAGCTTAGACACAGTCTCATTCAATTCCTTCATTTTCCAGAGAAATGGAGGTCTAGAGGCAAAGTGACATGCCCAGAGTCACATAGGGAGTAAGTTAATGGCAGTTGGGATTTGAACCTAGGTCTTCAGACTTGAAATCTACTGTTCTTTGTTGCAATGTGCCATTCTGTTTCTGTCATATTGCTTTTCTTGGAACCAAAATGAAATTTTCCCCAACTATTCCAGAAAAAAAAAGAAAGGAATTAGATATGTTTAAGTGAACCATCATGGAAATAGGACCAAAGTTGAACCTTGAAGTATAGATACAGTTTAGTTAGGCTAGGAGGAGAGGGAAGCAAAATTTCTGCATGGGAAACAGGATGGGCAAAAGTCTGGAGGTATTGGGGAGGAGGGATGAATCAATGATATTTTCTCTTCTCTTTCCTTTTTCTGACCTTTTTTTTTGGTACTAATTTGACAATATATCATTTGAATTGTAGACCTTTCTGGAGCAACATTTTTTGTATGGGTACTTTCCTGAAAATCATTTAAGACCTGAGTTATGCTTGTGCAAAAATTTTGTTTTTAGATAAACTGTTGCCAAGCTGTCTCATTAAAATGTCCTATTCATTGGATTGGCCTACATTGTACTTAAACTACTTAAGAAAAGTTCAATCCCCTTGAGATCTGAGAGACTCAAAATAGAAATATGCTCCTCTATTTAATCTAATGAATATGTCCTTAGAGGATTAAAGATTTATCTAAAGTATTTCACTGCACAAGTGATTTTGCCATGAGAGAACTGGATTTTCATAGTGGGGTAAAAAAGGCAATGGTGGTGACTGAGTATTGTATTGTTGCAGTAGGTTCTTCTCTATGTGGTGAATCTCAAAGCTTAATTTTTATGAGAAGTACTTCTATTATCGCATTTTTAATTAATGCATATCATTTCTTCCACTTAAAATGGAAGCATCTTCAGAATAAGTATCTTCTTTGTACCTGGTAGGTGCATACTACATGTTGTGAATTGAAGCATTCATCCTCAGCCAAAGAACCTATGGGAGAAAGGGAAAAATCGCAATTGCCTAAGGATGTGGTTGTCATTTAAATAGTGAATATCACAGGTTCTTAGAGACAATCACTTAGACCTCTTGTATCCTTCAACTAGTTTTCAAAAGTTCATTAACATGCAAGACACCACTCCCTTTGCTTATTTTTGGCTGATTATTTTGGTTACTGAAAAAAAAAGCACTAAATTCTTTATGCCATTAACTCAAAGAGATTCATTCTTTTATCAAGTTATTCACTTAAACTTGGCCTTGAGTCTGTGTCATAGAATAGGTTCGCTGTTGTGGTCATTGTAATAAGCTCAGAAAATCACTTTTTTCCCCCTCTTTCCTTCACAGTGAGAGCAAGGAAATCTCACCAGCTCTGAGCGGATAAATTGCTTTCACACGCCTCAGATAGTACACTTTAGCACTGAGAACCATAGCAAGAAGGATAAATTGGTAAGAAAAGCTTAAAGCTTTGTGGAACTGTTTACAAATGCATTACCTGCTCTGTGACTTTGTGAAGCTGTTCTAAACCTACTAATGTCCCCATTAACAGATTCAGAATCCCCAAATCACGGGACAAACTCGGAAGAGGCAGAAGAACTTTGGCCTGCAAGGGAGTCAGTTCCTAGCACCTGTCACTATGATCCTTTGTAGCTTTCAAAAAGTTCTAGTTTTTGTCTGATCTCACCCACTCTCAGAAAGGTGGTTGCCATGTATAACTTGGAATCAGAGCATTATAGAACTGCAAAGAACCTTGAAGAAATCTAATCTAGACTAACCCTCTTATTTTACAAATAGAAAACTAAGGACCCAACAGGCAAATGGCAAACAGCATTCTTCTTGGGATTGGTTTTTTGGCAAAATAATATGTCTGAGTAGCACAAATCATGACAAATATGGCTTTAGAATATATGTGTATGCATGCATATACATATACACACAAATGCATGTATTTGCATATATGCATACATGTCTCTATATATTATTAAAATGCCAGTTTTCTCTCATATTTGTGTAAATCCTCATAACCATCTCACAGAATGTTAAAGCTGGAAGAGCATTTAGTCCAGGGCTGGGGAACCTGTGACCTTGAGGCCACATATAGCAGTAGCGCCAATGTGATATTCACAGTGCATATGGTGGCTATAAACATGCAGGTGTAATTCTGTATTGCAAAATATGACAGACTCTCCAGATGGAAGACAGAACAAAAAACATTTATTAAAAAATCAGAAAGCTGAATCCAAACACAAGAAAGCCAAATCCATCATAGCAACAAAGAAATGTATACACAATAACCATACAGAGGGTACCACCATCCTCAAGCCTTCCCCCTACTAGGGTTTTCCCAGAAACAAACACTCACAGTTAGCTGCCTGTTTCCTCTTTCTCCCTCAGCTCTAAGTGCTCTGACCAACTTCCTCTGGGCTCTGCTCCCCTCATTCAGCAAGCTCCTCTCACCACATTCTCATGTGACTCAGGCTTCCATGTGACTCAAGCAGGTCACATGGGCCTATTAATGAATGGGAAAGCTCTTCCTATTAAGCAAAAATACATTAACAATACAGTGGTCTTGAGGCTCTAGGATCACCACCCCTGCTTTAGTCTAACCTCATTTTACACATAAAGAAACAGAGCTGCAAACAGCTTTTTAGGGGAAGCACTATGATATAGATAGAGCTAGATTTGAAACTGGCCTCTGGCGCTCATTAGCTATATGATCCTAGGCAAATCAATTGCTCTAAGTTTCAGTTTAGCTGTTTGCAAAATGGTGTTAAATTATTACCTTGCAGGTTGTAAGTAAGTCTATATAGAGAGACTGAAATTTTTAATGGCTAAGATAGAGCATCAAAACAATCAGGTTGTCCTGATGTATTTGGGCAGCAAAAACTCTCAGTCTCCCTATAAATGTGACATACTTTGAAAAAGTAATGTATAAATATCATCTCTTGATTATTAAGTAACTAGTCTAATATTATAATGTATTTGTTAGTGACATGTCTTGGATTAGAATCCATGCCATAGAACAAATATTGAGAAGTCTCCTTGTTGTAAATATAGTGAGAACAATTCCTACCATTCTCCTGCTGTAGCCCATGTTTGATATCGACTGGGTCACATCCTAGGGATTCTTAAATGTCTTCCACTGGTGATCCCTTTAGCTCTCCTTAAATGCTGGTTTGTGACCCCATATGGGGGGAAGGGGTCAGACGAACTGATGATTGACGTTCTCATTGCTAGTTTATTAAGTCTAATATATCTTGAATTCTAGACCTCTCCATAAGGACTTCCTTGATTAAGATGCAGACAAACAGTTGGTAAACAAAGTGGAGCCACCTCTCATCTTAATTCACTTCTGTAGTAGTCCATAATTTATAAAATCCTTTTCTTACAATAGCCCCATGAGGATTTCATGGCAAATATATTATCCCCACTCTACAGCTTAAAGATGAGCATCATAGAGGTGAAATTACTTGCTCCAAATCATACAGTTTACTTGTAGAAAAAGAACTTGAACCCCAGCCTTCTGATGCCATGTCTAATGGTGATTACAACACTCTGTGATGAAACATCAATATCAAGGCTTTTTGAAAGCAATCCTTACTTCTAATGTTTAATGATGTAGCTTATCTTTTTGGGGGGTATTACCAATTTTTCTGAAAATTTTCATTTGATCTTACATATTTCCCTATTAAATAAGTTAATAATTGTTTCTCCCCTTAAATATCTAAAGATTTATAATCTATGTATGTATAAATAGGAGAAGGCAGGTAGTAGGGACCCAGATACAGTTTTGGTTCGTATAGTAAAATGCTATTGAGAGTAATACTCTGTAAAACCAAGCACAAGCAGCTTTGCAGAGGACTTCTGCTGTGAACAGCTTCAATGTTCTGCTTACATAGTATAGTGAACTCTCTATTTATTCAACAGTAAATTAAGGCAAAACATTCACAGAAATTAAGGTACAACATTCACAATGTTATGACATAACAACTTATCACTAAAATGGCCACATAGTTTTCACCAAAGTGGCTACATAGTTTTAAAAAAAGTACAATCATTTAGTAACTCAATCATTTAGTAAGTCCTTAATTCAATTATCCTTAAGGAGGCTTTTCTCCTTAATGGACACAAAGTACAAAGGTCAAAGTTCTCCACTCCTAGGTCAAAGTAAATTATAATCTTCTCAGTCAGTATTAGGTACCCAAGAAGAGATCTTTTCATCTTGACTGGAGGCCAGCTCTCAGCTTCCATGATTCCTCTTCCATGGTCCCAGCTCCTGCCCAAATCTACATAACTGTCACCTGGGTTCAAAGGCAGGCAACTCACAGTTCCTTATCCAGCTCCTTGTCCAGTTCTTTGTCCAGTTCTTTGTCCAGTTCCCATTCCATATTGAAGCTCACAGTATCCAGTCAACCTCAAGTCCTTCACAGTTCCTGTTTTGGGGAAGACAAAGCTTAATAGAGTCACAATAATATTCATACACATCACTGGCACCATCATCAATTCACTATCTGCTTGTGAAATCAACTCAGGGCAACAATGTCTGAGAATTCAACACAAATCATCAACATAGAAATCAACAAAGACCCACAAACGAGGTCCAAGAGGTCAATAAAAATCATTGGTAAAGTCCTAGGACTTCCAAAACTCTCTTCCAGCATTTCTGTAAAGAGACAAACAGCAAATCCTCTTTCAGGGTTTCCAGTAAGGTCCCAGGGCTTCTGTACAAAGTATCACAAACATACATTAACACAGACAGAACAGACAAACATAGAATGCCAAGATACCACGAGTTTTCTCCTTCTCCACCACAAGAGCTCCCTTCTCAGTTCTGCTCTCTCCATCCTGGGACTCTCCTTATATATGGCCATTAGCTCCTCCCCCTCCTGTTGTAGGAGTTCACACACAAGTTCTAGGGTTCACAAGTTGAAGAATACACAAGTTCTGCATCTTAATACTTGATACAATCATGAACTGAAACAAGGTGTTAACTATTTCTTTGCTTGCCATTATGTACTCCCATAAGGAAAGTTAGTAAGCAAGTTGGTTATATTGACAACTCAAATCAAATGAAATAACCAAATAGTAATGCTTTAATAAATGCTTATTCCCTTCACCTTCCCCTGACATAACAATTCAAAAAAGCACAATTTATTCTGACTACTCAGTTAATCAACTGTCATGTAGCAATGGAATTTTCTTGTTAATATAGTCTATACTAATTATTTAGAGACCACTTTGATGTAGAAGGAAAAGATGAGTTCCTTATTCCCCCCCCCCCCTTTTTTTTTTGAAGGAGGAAGGTAGGGCAATTGGGTTAAGTTACTTGCCCAAGGTCACATGGCTGGTTTTGTGTTAAGTGCCTGAGGCTGGATTTGAACTCAGGTCCTCCTGACTCCAGGGCCAGTGCTCTATTCACTGCACCACCTAGCCACTCAAGTTCCTTATTCTCAATGTCTATATAGTATACTTGAGTATTTCAAAATTTAGCCTCACTAGAAAAGATTTTAGGGCTTTTAATTAGGATAATAGTCTTCAAAGGTCTCTGGGGGTAATGTAGGAACTCAGAGGATAAGGTAGCATAACTAGATGGGGTATGTGATCAATTCAATACAAGAGTGGCAAGCTAGATTGCATCCTATTTTCCCCAGGACAACTAATCCTGAATCTTATTTCCAATACAAACACACATACTCTTCACCCATTAGTTCAATATTGTCCTGCTCTACTACCTTCTATGGCTGTGTAAGTTACCAGCTTCCCCCCTTCAGTCCCAACAAGACAATTATAGCCTAATTACATCTAGGCAATCACAGCAGCAGCTGTGAAGGTGCCATATGGTAAAACTCCTCCACCTCACTGCACAGCATAACTATTCATTCCCCTTCATCCAAATCACCTCATGGCTATGGGCTGTTTTTTGGGACAGTAAATAGTGAGCAAACCCTCTTTCTACCTCTACTATTTTCTTTTTTTAATAGGATGGAATGATTCACACAGTATGTAGAGATATAAATAGTTTTTGTATTACAGATCTCACTACATTATTTTTTCCCCAAAACCAACTCCTCTTCTGAATTTCCGTATGTCAAAGGAACCACTAGATTTCCAGTCATTTGGTTTTCCAACCTAGATGTAATCATATATTCCTCACTTCACCTTGCCCCACACACATTCAAGTAATTTTTCAATCTTGTCATTTGTTTCTTTATAATTTCATCCCCTTCTCTCCACTTTCACAGCTATCATTCTTGTTCAGATCCTCATCTCCTCTTGCCTGGGCTATTACAATAGCTGCCTAATTATTCTATCTGCCACAAATCTGTTCCCAATGCAGTTCATCCTTTACACACTTAACAGAGTGATGTTCTTAAAGTGCAGGTTTAACTACATCAGTTTCCATACTCAATAAAATCTCATTGCTCTCTATTACCTCTAGAACCAATAATAAATTTCTCCACTTGGCCCCAACCTGCCTTAGTAGATAAAAGTTTTTTAAAAAAATTTATCATGATTTCATTCTTTAAAACTTATTTTAGTGCATGTTTATAATATAAGGTAATGTAATATGTAATGTAATATACTATATTAATGTAGTATTCCATATATAATTCACAAAAATACACACATATATATATATGCACATGTGTGTATATATATATATATCCACACACATATACTTACACACACACACACACGCACACACACACACATATATATATATGTATATGTATATACATACATATATACACACACATTATCTATCTATCTATACTGGGGTCACATGCTTACTTTTTTAATCAATAAAGACCAGTAATCAAAAAAGTTTGGCTTCTGCTGCTTTAGAGGAAAATTAACAGAATCATGTAGGTGAAAGTATCTGTTTCAGTTCTTGATAGCTGAGAATAAATAGGAGGGTATGCAGAGTCAAGCCAACATCCACAAGAGGTAGAAAGAAAGAACTCAAGGCGATAGTAAAAAAACTAAAGAAGTGAGGACATTGGGGCCAGAGAGAGCACACTATGAAGGGAAATATTCAAACTGTATGCCAGTCAGTCAGTCAAGAAAGTATTGAAGTGCTTACTATGAGCCAGGCACAGTGGTAAGTTCTGGGGATTAAAAAAAAATACAGCCCCTCCCTCAAGAAGCTCACATTTCAAAGGAGGAGAAAGCATTTAAATGACTAGTTATAAATAGGATATACAGGGAATAAATGGAAGGTTAGCCTGGCTCTGCCACCTAGTCAGTTAACCTATAGAGTATATAGAACACAGGATTTAGAGTCAGGAAGATCTTAATTAAAAGTCTACCTTGGACACTGACCAGCTATATGACCCTGGAAAGGCATTTAGCCTCTTAATCCCAATTTCCTAATGTATAAAATGAGGATTATTAATGATAGTTACCTCACAGAATTGTTGTAAGGATCAGATGAAGTACCCTAAGTAAATCACTTTGCAATTCATAAAGAGTTACATAAATGCTAGCTATCATGATTACTCTGTTCCCAAAGAGCCAGTTAAAATGTATAGATGTGAAAGGGCTAGGTAATAATTATATCAAAGTAACTACAGTGCATATGGGGCCTGGCTGGCATTGTGGGCTAATGGTGTGCCTGTGAACCTCCATTTAACTCAACTTAACAACCAACACTTAATTCAACATTTATTAAACACTTCCTACATCTGAGGCACTAAGCTAGGCTGCATCTACAAAGCCAAAAAAGGAAATGGTTCCTATCTATACGAAGCCTATACTTTAAGGGAAGGAGGTTAGGCTAATACAGCATATACACAAATATGTTAATGAAAAGTATATACAAAATTATTCAGAGTAATTGAAAGAGTGAAAGAACACTAACTTCTGGGGAGATAAGGAATGTCACCAAGTAGCTTGAATTACTCTTTGAAGAAAGCGTACTTTGAAGTACTGCATACCTGGGCATTGACAGTTCATTGTGATTCGAAAATTTCTGCTTTAGCTGCTTTCCTTGGCAACTTGATTTGGAAATCAAATTACATAGAATATTTGAACTATTTTGAGAAATAGATTTCTTGCTATAAGTGGAAGAAGTAAGTTTATATATAAATAATACTTCATATTTATAAGATACTTAAAACAAACCATTTTTCTCATAGCAGCTCTACCATGAAAGTAAAGCAGGTATTGTTATCTTTTCTTCCTTCCTCCCTTCCTTCCTGTATCTTTAATGACACTTGGAGTTGCTGTGGAGGTGTAAGATCAATAATACCAGCACACAGAAGGGTTGCTGGCAAAGGTTCTTGGATCTGCTTTTCTAAAGGAAAGACAACTTCAAAGTGGTCAACAATCTTACTTTAATTCAACAATGCAAACAAATAAGTAGAAAGAAGTGAGTATCCAAGAAAGAATCCAATAGACAAAGCTTCAGCTGTCTAAACAAAGTAATATATATATATCACCAGACCAAGAAGCACCAACATCTAAGTTCATAAAGCTGACAGGGGGCCTTAACAACCAATACCCAGAGTCCTGTCTGGCCAAATCACAAATACCTCAGATGAATATTCTTCCCAGAGAATATTAAGCCCCAAAGCAAAATCTCACTTCAGAATATATATACACTTTTGACTAATAGGCTCAGAGCCAGAAGGTATCACAACCCACTTGACTCAGTGCCTAATTGACTCAGTACCAAAAGGTGTGAAAGCCTTCCTGAAAGTAAGCCTCCCCTTAGGCAAACTTCCCCTAGGCTTAGGCAATGGGCTCAGTGTTACTGAGGATGTGTCACAGCTATGAACTGGACCAGAGCTCAAAGCAGTAAGACTTCAAAGAAATTGATGAAATTTCTGTGAACCTTTAGACCTAGGAACAGGACTCCTGTTCCAAGGACAAAAGGGAACACATATGGTCACACAGGCCTACTAATGGATGGGGAAGATCCTTATATTCCATTAACCCTTCCCTCCCTTCTCCTCCTTCCCCTTCCCTCCCCTACCCCTCTCTGTTTGTTTGTTTCTCTCTCTCTCTCTCTCTCTCTCTCTCTCTCTCTCTCTCTCTCTCTCATCAGACCAATGTGAATCTGCATCCCATTTTTACAACTTTATTTTTTTGGGGAAAAGTATCCTGCAGGCACTCAGCTTTTAGGTTACAGAGTCACATAAACCAAGGCCAAATGCAAGTAGAGAACCTAGCTCTTCCTGACCCTGAACAGCACTTTATAAACTATGCCACACTGCATTCTCACTTTACAGATGTTTACATTCCTGCTTTACAGATAAGTAAAATAAAGATCAATTCTTCTAACTCAAAGTCCAGTACTCTTTCTACTATAACATTGCTCAATACTTTATTTAAAAAAAGAAACAAAGAAAGAAATACCTCTATCTTATATCAGCAGGAGAAAAGGCCTCATGTTTTATTCTAGGTTCAGATTTTTCCTTTATTACAGTTTAGTGAGAACACTTTGCACCTGCTGACTCACTAGCTTAAATATGTGTATTCTTTCACTGTGATCATAAAATGAGGGCCTTGATTTTCACATGTTCTACATCGTACATGCTACATTTCAGCATTTTGGTACTAAAGCAGAACTTCAGAAAACAGGTTATTATTATTTTTAAGTCCTCGTGGTTTTGTAACAGGTCTTATTTTGCACTGTGCATGATAGACATTCACCAACATCTGATCACATGCTATAAAACCCCAAATGCCTTTGCATATTTTCAGTGTATTTCCTTCCCTGTACCACATACTAGATACTTTTCACTATCAGCACATCTGGTTACATGCCAAGCCTCCACTGCGTACTAGGACTATAGAGCCTTTGTCTATCTCCTATTTATTCTGTTTTCGCAAACTGTCTCAGGTAAAAACCAAAGAACTAGTACCTGTCTTTTGATGATTTGATCATTTTGGTTAAGAAATAGATACAAAATAACTTTCATTCCCATTAATAATTTTTCCTTGATTTTCTCGTTTCACATACAAGTGTGAAATTATACAACATTCACACAATAAACGAAGTTACTAAGGGCTGACCATCGGAAAAGTTTATCTTTGGGACATTCCCTCCATTTTTTTTTGGGAGGGGGGTGGTTCACTAATCTCCTGTTCCTTTTAACTATTCTCTCATTCTATATTTCGTATCCCAAATACAATTTTTCTTTCTTCCTTCCTTCCCTCCTTCCCTCTTTCCCTCCTTCCTTCCTTCCTCCCTCCCTCCTTCTCTCCCTTCCTTCCTTCCTTCCTTCCTCCCTTCCTCCCTCCCTCCCTCCCTTTCTCCCTCCATTCCTTCCTTCTTTCCTTTCTTCCTTCTTTCCTTCCTTCCTACTTTCCTGTTTTTTGCTTATACACTCTTACTACCCACTGATACCTCACTTCTCTTGTTACTGTCCTCCCTTGCAAAAAAAGTATAATCAAGCAAGAAAAACACCAATATCTTCACCACGCCTGGTAATAAATGCCTCATTCCATACCTCTAGTAGGCCTCCTCTCTGCTGAAAACCCATTCTCTCTATAACTGGATTTCACCGTGTTCAATATGGCTTCAATTGTTTAGGATTATGTTTTGTTATCCCGAACTCTGAATCTTCTCTCTTTGTTCCTCATCCCCCTCCATGTCTTTCTTGAAAACTTAGCCATCTTATGTTCCTTTTAATCAGTCCCCTGCTTTCAAATAATTATATCTTTTCAATGGATTTGAACTGAGGTGCTAACAGGTTTAAAGTGTTAGTCTACTCATATTATAGTTATATTTTAATACCTATATTTGATGCTTTTAATGCAAAGAAGAAACTGTATGGTAGATTTAATGCACTCTAGAAAGCTAAGTGAGGAAGAAATTTTTAGTTAGGAGACTATTTCCTGGCACCCTTTCTGTAATGCTATCAAGGTGATCTCTCTCTCTCTCTCTCTTTCTCTCTCTCTCCTGCCAGATATACATATATATGTATGAATATATGTATATGTATATATGTATATATATATATATGCACATACATATTATATATATACATTTTTATCTATACATACATATGAGATTTCTATGGAGTGAAATATATTTATCTTTCAAAAACTATTTTGGCAAAACAGAGTAGAGGCATTCACAGGAATTAAATGCATCTTATCCACTTTACTTGCTTGGTAATTACTATTACCTATTCATGACTAGTCAGGGAGGAAAAGAACAAGGCCACAGATGCAGACAGAGATGACAAGAATGAATGTTTCACAGATGTGTGCTTTGACAGAGTGTGTAGAAAGGGGCCCTTCTTCACTTCCCTAGACCATGTATTGTGTTTTTTTAAATAAAGCCACTTGTGTGAATGTGTGAACTGAGGGGAAAAAGTCAAACAATACTGGCTTTATTTCCTTTTTCTTTGCCCTCAGTATTCCTTGTTATATAGGTGGGCAGCCTTCCTTTCAGTATTATCCCTTCCTTTCCTCTCCTCTATTCTTAAATATTTTTTAAAAATACATTAATTTCAGGAATGTGGGGCTTAGTCAGGGGTTCTAGGATTCTGGCAGTACAGTTCAAGGGCCTGGATGCTGAGCACTTGCTGACACCCATCCATCCATCACATTACCTCCTAAAATACAATATAATAGGAAATATTTGGAAAAAAATCTAACATTGTCTGATTATTGCATAATTTTCCAGGTTTAGGCCAAGCATTATACTTATTTTCTCCTCCTTATACATCCCCCCAAATTTTATATTTGGGTTCTATTATTGCTTCAAAAAAGTGTTCACTTTTCAATATTTGAACATAATTATATCTCTCAAATGCTACTGATAGTATATATATATATATATATATATATATATATATATATATATTGCTGTCAAATCACCTGCAAAAGCTATTTTTAAAGTGTGTTTGGATTATAGATTTAATGCTGTTTAAATTTCTAAATTTCAAATTATAGGTGCAGTGAAAGACATTTTTATGACTATGCTTTGAGGATTCTGTATATTGTAATACACCCTATTAGAATCGATGTACTGTATCATTACATATTATGGATAAACTCATATACCCCTAATGTGTAGGGGGTCATAAAATTGAAATAGAATAACAAAAATTTCTCCAGTTTCTTTAGTTGCTTTATGCACTTCATTTACAAAAAAACATAAAATGGGCAGTAAAATATTTACTAGGACTTTGTAAGTCTCCAAAGGCAGAAATCGAGTTGTACAATATCTTTGATTTGCAGCAAAATAACTGGATTCTAAATATAAAATCCAACTGAACTATTTTTTTTTTATTTTAAGAAGAGAAGGTATGAATTCTAAAGTCAATTTGCACTACTGTATCAATAGGGCATCACTTTCATTTCTCTACTGAAATTGGTTTAATCTCTTTGTTTCAGTCCATTGCAACAGCCCTGGGACTTAAAAGGGAATTCAGTAAGATTTAGACCAGACATACAATGCTAAAAGTAACAGGCCTTTATTTGGAGCATTTTAATTCACACAAGCAAATCTACATAGTTTAACTTGAGATACTCAAAGGTAGGACCATATAAAGGGAGATAAAAGAAGAAAGGGAAGGGAAGTAGGTCAGCCCCTGAATCTCAGACAAGGGTAACATTTGACATCTCCAAAACTAGGGAAGTATTCAAACCACAAACTGAATAACAGCTAAAACTACCAAAGCAAGGAGCACATCTGAGCTGGTATCTCAGAATCAGTATGAAGAAGGGCAAGAAATATCACCATTGTCTTAGATATGATGATTTTCAAGTCATGGTTTGAGGCATTTGCTAGATGTTTCCACAAGAGATTGTCTCCCCAGTAGATTCAGATTTACATATTTAGATGAGAATTATACGTAGATTTATTGTCTTTAAGTATAGGAATTTGTTAGGAAATAGGTTGTGTGTGTGTGTGTGTGTGTGTGTGTGTGTGTGTGTGTGTGTGTGTGTATGTGTGTGTGTTTAAATGGGAGTTGAGAACTGAGGAGAGTGAACGGGATTAGTTGATAACAATGTTTAAAAAATGAAGACAAAAAGAAAGAAAAAGGATGATTGTAGAATTTTGAAAATGCGTGGAAGAGAACAGAAGGTTTGGAAGAAGATTAGATAGGTAGAACAGCTTTGAAACTAATGTTGAATTTATTCCATGCTTTCATTAAATCCAAACAGTATGAAATTGAGAACTACGGATTCATATAAAACTATCTTTTTTTTTTCTTTTTCCACATATATGGAAATGCTTGTTTGCTGATGTTTGTCAAGTTCAGAATAACAAAACCATTTAAATATAAGGGCAAAAAAGAAAGGGAACAATATTGCCCTCTGGACTTGGTGAATCGTTACATCAATTTCCTGCCTGCAGGTGAAATGAAGGATATTCCTTGGTCTGTGAGTCACTACATGCATCAGTAAAGCTCAGATGCAGGTTAGGTAGGGACTAAGAGTTTTATACAGAAGAGCAAGGTAATGTCTGATTGACTAGAAGATTAGAAGTTTCTAGTGGAAGGCTTCAGACACGGAAGGTTTCGGAAATAGATGAGGGTGCCAGGCAATGAATAGTGCATTCCTAGCACAAAGAATGACTATTGGTAAAAAGTTGGGGGTGATGGGGAGAGAGAAGAAAAGGGGGAGAGAGAGAGACAGAGACAGAGAGACATAGACAGAGAAAGACAGAGACAGAGACAGAGAGACAGAGAGGTTTAACCAGTTCAGCCAAACTGAGTCTGGCAGTATATACAGTGTCCCACACCCATAGGCCCACAATTCTCCATTAAAGGAAAAGAGATGCATTTTTAGATCTTTGGTTTGGAGACAAGCTTCATTATTATAATTATACATTTGGTTTTGTTGTCTTTATTCTTTTCACTTACATTGTTGCAATCAGGCATTACAGTATATCATTTTTATGGTTGTACTGAATTATTTCTTTATCAGTTTATATTTTTTCGTATGTTTCTCTAAATTCTTAATGTTAATTATTTCTTAGGGTACAATAAAATGGTAATCTATTATTGCATTAATGTGCCATAATTTGTTTAACCATTCCCCAAGCAATATACATTTATTTGCTTTTTGTTCTCAATAAAAGTGCTGCAAAAAGTGTTCAGGTGTATATAGGACCTTTTTTTTTTTCCTATCATTCACTACCTTGGAAGATATATGTAGCAGTAAGGTCTAAGGGTCAAAGATTTAAATTGATCTACATACTAGGAAAATTCTCATTGCTTCAAATGCCCTGGATAAAAACCAATTTGATAAAATCTTTCACATTGTAATGTTATTGAATAACAATACTCACATGCTGACATTTGCCTTTTAAAAGGGAAATATGGAAAAAAAAAACAATACTTAGGTATTTCTGCTCTATAACATGAAAGTGAATATTGTTAACCAAAAAGAATGAATTGCTAGTTGTTGAATTTGTGCCAATTATGAAATTAATGGGGGAAGACTTTGTTAGGCAAGGTGCTAATAGTTTACATTTACATAACCCTTAATACTTAAAAGAATTTCTGTACTTTGTCTCATTTGATCCTCTTAACAGGACCCTGAGAGGGAGGTAGTTTTTAGAGTGCATAAAATTTTACAGATTAAGATATTGAGGTTTAGAGAGTTTAAATAGTTTGACCAAAGTCATACAGTTATTGAGTAAGAGCACATCCATTACTTTAATTTAGGCCTCCTAATAACACGTTCAGGGTTCTTTCACATTCAACACTCTCTTTCCACCTAACTGAGAGATTCTTTCATCCCCTGCCTGTGTGAGACTGGTTCTATTTTTATGACTTTGTTTTTAACCCTCTTTATACCATTATCTCTGCCTCTGGAGGAAAAATAAAATCTTTAAAAGGTTAAAGAAATATGCAGTTGATATTAATTAATTTATTTTTGTTTTGTTTTATACACTATGTTTCTTGAAATTAAACAGACCCAAGTTTTCTTCTATGAATAAGTAGATCACTTATTTCCAGGAATTATGCCTTCCTTCTTCTATGACCCTGTTCTATAAACTTTCCTGGAAGCCTCAATAGTAAAAGGTTTCAAACGGGCTATCTCTTTCCATTTCTTGCCTTGGCTGTATCTATGAATTCATGGAAAACTCAGTTTCTTCACTGTTTGTTGCTAGGAAACATTGCCTAATGAGTTATGTAATTTATAACTCAGTGATGTCCTCACTGACAATGACATTTAATGGCACACTTACAAGTGGTTTTTGGTGAAGACCTAAAATGAACCAAGGTTTTTACTTTGTTCAGCTGTACCTGGAATTTTCTATGTCTGCAGGGACTTTCCTATTGCCAATAAAAGTTACCAAGTGCTTAGTAGGACCAGGAGTTAATATCTCAAGGGAAGTACTAGATTGGAGAGAGTTCTTTTTTTCTGTCTTTGTCACTAACCTTTCTAATGGCCTGAGGTACCCTTGCGTCAGAAGTGGGGAAACCTGGTTTTTTGAAAGATTGACAATGTGCTTAAGAAATTCATTTGTGTGGTTATTTCTCTCTGGTTGGTTCATTGTTGCTTTACTGGACATGGTTTATTAACAGGCCTGGAAAATGAGATGGGGTGGATTTAGGCATATTAAAACTATATGTGGTATATTAAAATGTATATATAGCTATACACACACACACACACACACACACACACATACACACACACATATATATTGCTAGGAGAGAAAAAGAGGGAAAAGGATTTGGTTGTTAGATTGTTATTATACATACCATGGCATAATAAAATGTATATCTTTCTGGAAAGACTTTGGGGTATATCCTTGATATTACTGCTATTGTACTTTCCCCTCTGGTAAATGCAAAATCATGTCTATGTAACTTTCAACTAAAAGAACAAGGATAATAATGAATTGTAGAACAGTTTGAGTTTTCAAAATGTTTTCATTAGCTCCAGTCTCATTGATGCACACAATTCATTCAGATAGGACAAAGATTGCAATACATACTGAGACACACAAAGGTGAAATGACATACTTAAATTTTCATAGCTAGTTAGCAGTAGATTCATAGTAAAATCTAGAACTCTGGTTCCTACCCTCAGATTATTATCATTAGATCATACTATCTCTTTTTTTTAGGTGCAAAATAAATACTTGCTTTTCAATATTTAAAAAGCCAAGAGCCTAAGAGTTCCTTAAGAAATAGAAACACTGACCTACCCCACTTCTTTAAAATAACGTCCAGATGATCCAATACTAAAAAAAGATCCATGACTTAATCAGTTTGTATATTCTTTACACTGACATAGGTTCCTTAGATTTACAAATCGTAGCACCTTATATTTGTCTGACTGATCCTTCTCTATCTCTCACAATTTACACCCTGCTCTCACCCTCCTCTCTCTCTCTTTCACACACACCCACACACATGCATACACACAGACACACATACAGGCACACACACACATACAGGCACACACACACACACACACACACACACACAGAAACACACACATTGAAATAGCTCATGGCTTCGCACTGTATCCTTTCCTCTTCCATCTCTGTTCTCTTTCTCATTGATCTCATAAGCTCCGATGGATTCAACTACATCAACTATTATACTTATGCATATGACTCTATACCTGCAGCCCTCTTCTTTTCCTGAGCCAATTTACAACTGCTTGATTGAGAAGTCTAATTGGAAGATTTTTAGATATCCCAAACTCAACAGGTCCAAAAAATGAATGCGTCTTTTCCTCTAAATCCACCTTTTCTTCTAACT
>CM053582.1:237681507-237699739 GCA_028627135.1 Pseudochirops cupreus
ACCAAAAAGTGACATAGGAGAGAATAGACTGGGGGAGGGGGGAAACACTGGGATGGCTGTTTTGGGGTGGTGGGCGGGGGAAAGATGGGGAGAAAATATGTAACTCAAAAAAAATTTAATAAAATAAATTAAAAAAAAAAGAATCACTCAAAAAAAATCAAAAGAATGAAAAAACATTAAAAAATATTGAATACCTCATTAGAAAAAAACAAGTGATCTGAAAACAATTCCAGGAGAAATAAAAATAAGAATTACTGGACCACCTGAAGGCCATGATCATAATAGGGCCTGCACAGCATTTTTCAAGAACTACTGAAGGAAAACTGTCCCCATATCCTAGAACCAGAGGGCAAAATGATCATTGGAAGAATTCACCAATCATCTTCTGAAAGAAATCCCAAAATGAAAACTCCAAGGAATACTGTAGTCAAATTCCAGAATAATCAGGTCAAGTCAAGGAGAAAATACTGCAAGCAGCCAGAAAGAAATAATTCAAGTTTCAAGGAGCCATAGTCAGAATTACACAGGACTTAGCAACTTCTACATTAAAAGATCAGAAGATTGGAATATGATAATCTGCGAGCAAAAGAGCTTGGATTACAACCATGAATCAGCTACCCAGGAAAACTGACCATAATCTTCCTGGGGAAAAGGTATATATTCAAAGAAATGGGAGACATTCAAACTTCCCTGATGAAAAGAACAAAAATGGAACAAAAAATTTGACTTTCAAATACAAGACTCAAGAGAACCATAACAAAGTAAATAGGACAGGGAAATCATAAGGGACTTAATATGGTCAAACTGTTTACATTCCTACATAGTAAGATGATACTTATAACTCATAAGAACTTTCTCATTGGGGGCGGTTAGCAGGAGGCTGTACAGATAGAGTGCACCAGTGTGAGTTGAATATGAAGGAATGGTATCTAAAAAAAACAGAATTAAGGATTGAGAGAGAATATGCTGAGAGAAAGGAACAGGGAGAAGTAGAATGGGGTAAATTATCTCATTTGAAAGAGGCAAGAAAAAGCTTTTACTCTGGAGGCAAAGAATGGGGAGGTAAGAGGAGCAAATGAACATTACTGTCATCAGAACTGGCTCAAAGAGGGATAACATACACACTCAATTGGATATAGAAATACATCTTTCCCTACAGAAAAGCAGGAAGGGAAGGGAATAAGAGAAGGGAAGAGTTAAAGGATGGGTAGTTTTTGGAGGGGATAGTCAGAAGCGAAACATTTTTGAGGATGTACAGAGTGAAAGGAAAGATAATAGCATAAGTGGGGAAGAGTAGGATGGAGGGAAATACAGTTATCAATAGTAACTGTGAAAAAAAATTTAGAGGCAAGTTTCTCTGATAAAGACCTTCTTCCTAAGACACACAGAGGACTGAATAAAATTTACAAAAATGAGAGCCATTCCACAACTGATAAATGACCAAAAGATGAACAGTTTTCAAATGAAGTAATCAAAACTTTCTATAACCACACTTTTTTTTTTAATGTTTTAAGTTACTGTTGATTGGAGAAATGCAAAGCAAAACAAAACCTATTAGATTGGCTAATAGAACAGAATAGGTAAATGACGAAAGTTGAAGTGGATGTGGAGAAAATGAAACTTTAATGCATTGTTGATAGACTTGTGAACTGATTCAACCATTCTGTAGAACAATTTGGAGCTATGCCCAAAGGGCTATAAAACCATGCATATCCTTTGACCTGGCAATACCACTCCTAGGTCTGTATTCCAAAAGAGTTGTTAAAAAAGGGGAAATTACCTATAAGCACAATAATATTTAAAGCAGTTCTTTTCTGGTGGCAACGAATTAAAACTGGGGGGATGCCCATCCATCAGGGAATAGCTGAACACATTGTGGTATGTGATTGTGATGGAATAATATTGTGTTATAAGAAAAGATGAGCGCGATGCTCTCAGAAAAACCTGGAAAGTCTTACATGAGCTGATATAAGGTGAAATGTATACAAAGTAATAGTAATACTGTATGGTGATCAGCTGTGAATGACTTAGCTATTCTCAGCAATACAAGGATCCAAGATGACTCTGAAGAACCTAAGATGAAAAATGCCATCTATTTGCTAAGAAAGAACTGATGGTGTCTGATTGAAGACATAATTGCCAAACAACAAGAGACTGAAGCATCCTTTTTTTTTCTTTTTCTTGAGTTTTTTTTCCTTTGTGTTTTCTTTCACAATATGACTATTATGGAAATGGTTTGCATGATTATGCATGTATAAGACATTTTGAATTGCTTACCTTCTCAATGGGAGAGAGGAGGGAAGATAGGATAGAATTTGGAACTCAATGTTTTAAAAATGAATTTTAAAAACTGTTACTTTTTTACATTTAACCGAGGAAAAAAAATGTTAAATAAATAAATTTTTAAAAAATTGTTCCCCTACTAAATGGCACCAGGTGTCTGAAAACCAATTTTAAAGAAATTCGACATATGCATTTATAAAGGTAAAGCAAAACCGTTTCACGTATTTTAATCTGTTACCAGAAATTCCAAAAGAGATTTATAATACAATAACTTAAAAAAAATTTCCCCAGGATGAAATGTTTAAATGTTTTTAAAGACTGAAATTATTACATTTTCATAAATATATTCATTAACAAAAGAAGAGAAAAGAAAAGGAAAGAAATGCTGAGCAGGCAGATTTCAGAAAAACCTGGTAAGACTTACATGAACTGATACTGAGTGAAGTGAGCAGAACCAGGAGAACATTGTACACCATAACAGCAGCATAGTCCAATGATTAACTATGATAGAATTAGTTTTTCTCAGCAATGCAATGATCCAAGACAACTACAAAATACTCATGATGATAAATGCTAACCACATCCAGAAAAAGATCTATGGAGTCTGAAAGCAGATAGAAGCATACTATTTTTCACCTTTTTTTTTGTTTTTATTTTTTCCTTCTTATTTTTTCATTTTTTTCTATTTCTTCTTTTGCACCACAACTGATGTGGAAACATGTTTAACATGATTGTACATGTATAACCTATATCAGATTGCTTGCTGTCCTGGCGAGGGGGAAGAGGAAGAAGGATAAGAAATTTGGAATTCAAAATATTACAAAAATGAATTGAAAACTATGTTTACATGTAATTGGAAAAAAGAAAAATACTATTCAGGAGAACAAAATTAATTTCAAAAAAGAAAAAAAATGATTAAGTGAAATAACTAACTGATCACACAGTGGAGAAACAAGAAATTAAATTCAAAGCCTAACCTCTTGATTATTATTTCAACATTTTTTTGTTTATGAACTTCTTATCTCTTGAATTTGGTCACTAGAAATTGGATTAGAATTCAGGCATCCCTTCCTCTATCTCCCCGCTGATTAATGGAAAAGAGATATATGCAACTGCTGTCTAGGTATTCACAGAATAATTTTGAAATGTGTAATTTATGATGCATAGGGTAAAATATGGAAATTCAGGACATTTTCTTTGCCCTTCTGATTTTTGGAGTCTCTTCTGTGTTTTTGCACTCCCCAAAGTCACTAGTTAAAGGCAACATGACTGAGTTTCAGATTTAGAGTCAGGAAGATGTGAAATTAAGTCTCACCTCACACACATACTGGCTCTATGAAGCAGGACAAGACAGTTGACGTCATGACAACTTTTTAATCAGTCAATAACTTGGCATGAATTTGTTAAGCTCCTATTATGCATGAAGCAGTGTGCTATAGAAAGCTAAAGAATGAAATAAAGTAATCTCTATCCTAAATGCCAAGACATAATTGCCGAACAATGGCCAATATGTCATGCTAGTGAAATAACAGGTCGCAATGAAGTGACTAGTAAGGCTTTCTTTAGGTATTGTCCCTTAACATCTTATTGTCCATCCAATTATATTCACAGGTTATAAGGACTCTGAAGAAATGAAATATCCCTGGTTAGCTATGACTCAGAACTTTGCTGGCCCCTAGAACATACCTTGTCACCTGTGTTTCTCTAGAAACCTTTATGAAAACATAATTTATGCATTAAATGAGCAATGAGAATTTAAGTATCTTTCAACTAATTTAAATTATTAATGTACCATACAGATACATTCATCAATTTAACAAATATTTATTAAATGTAGTGCTTACCATAAATTAATCAAAAATATGTACATATATGCATATGAGAAAATACACTCACAAACTTTTCTGATTAATTGATTCTCTCTGATACAGAACTCTTTCATCAATTTTCATAAATGTGGGGAAATGTCTCTTAAGTTGAAGGAGGGATATTGAATTAAAATAGTAGAAAAAAAGTAGAATTTTCATACATGGAAGAGCATATCTTGGGTATAACTCTCTCTCATATATGTAACTATTCATCTATCGTATATTTAATGTCTATCATTAATTAAACAAGTTATACCTTTTCATGCCTAACATGTGTGTACACACACACACACACACGCACACGCACGCACGAGTTTTAAGCTCATTTAAAACTCCACTAAGACTTTTGCAATACTCTGTATAGCGTCTGCATTTTTACTGGTAAATTGATGGCAAGCATTGGATAAGCTTTCATCTATTCCCACTGTTCCTCCCTTGCTGACTTTGTCTCCATACATAGCTATACCTTCACATGTTGATTAATCAATGATAGACATTTAATATAGATATATTTATATCTATGTATGTATAACTGCATATTGATAGATAGACATATATGTGTGCATAATCATACCTCAAGATAGACCTCTTAAATTATGAGAAATCTACTTTATGAGGATTATAAATTATGTTCCAATGTTAACTCATGATATAATTTTTAAAAGCAAATAAACAGGGGAGGTTAGGTGGCACAGTGAACAGAGCACAAGCCCTGGAGTCAGGAGGACCTGAGGTCAAATCAGGCCTGAGACACTTAACACTTACTAGCCATGTGACCTTGGGCAAGTCACTTAACCCCAACTGCCCTGCCTTCCCCCCTCGAAAAAACAAAAACAAAAAACAAACAACAACAAAAATAGTGCCTGTCACATAGTTAACACTATGCAAATGTGTGTTGTTTTTGTTGTTTCTTCACATTCATGAGTATGGATTTGGATTTTGTGAGTATCCAAAGCAGCTGAAAATCAGGAATGAGAGTCTCTATGGCTCCATTTTCATAGTTGTATAGTTGACTCAATCCAGAAAGCGTTAAATTCTTATTTTCTTTCACATCTCATCTCACCTTTTTACACATGACAAATTGTTTGGTGAGGGTAATATGATTTAAGTTATTTTCAACAATTCATTTTTGTGTTCCCTTTTAATTAAAGGTTCAGGTATATGTACACTGAGTATCAATGGGTGTCAAATGGGTATTTAATTTTTTCCTTTGAAATGAATGGTAACTCTATTTTAAACTGATGAGAATTGACCCAAGATATTTGTTTCTACAACCACTACCACCCACCAACCCCTCCCCTAGAGAAATAATCCTTTCATTGTGGGAGAAAAAATACCTGTATATGAGTGTGTACATTATCCCATTTTTTGCAAGCTATCAGGCTTCATATTGGGGGGGGGGGAAGGGGTGGATATCAAAAAGGACAAAAGTAGTCTCAATGTTCATGGAGCTAGAAATCTAATTGCAGCCTTATGTGTGTGTTGGTGCATAAATGTAATAATTGCTGCTGGAGGAGTCTAAAATTGGTAGAACAATTGAGTTCTAGAGTTTTAAGCTACAATAGGGCTAATGCTGATAAATGTGGACAATAAGTCTGGCACTAATATGGTCACCCACAAGGGTGGATCAAGCACCAGGCTGTCAAAGAAGAATAAATAGGCCCAGATGAGAAATAGAGAAGATCAAATCTTCTAGGTCCAATAAGCAGGAGATCTGACTATCAGTGGTTATTATAATTCCAACCTAATCAAAATAAGTCATTAAAAAAAATTAAAAGTCCATATATGGGGGGAAAGGAGCATTAATAATAAAAGGTAGGTTATAAGTACTAAATGAAAGATATAATTGTAAAGGGCATTAATAATTTTCTGTGATGTTTCCTAAAAAAGGTTAATTTCTTGGCAAGAATAGTTCAAGTCAATGGGGCTAATGATAAGCCCTTTGTTCTGGCACTGATTAAAAACACTTCACCAAGGTGTGGACTCACTTCAAATTTGGTCAACTGAAAAAACATGGAGAAAGGTTGGTTCAGTCATGGAGACACACACACACATACACACATACCCTTTTAATTGACCTTTAAGGAAGGGTGTAAAAAGTGATGTTGGGAAGAAACACAAAGGACAGAGAACAGAGAGTCTGCTCACTCAAAAGTTTCTCAGGTCCTTGGAAGCTGTGGGGAGGGGGAACTCCAGGCTTCTTTTCAGGGAATATTGACTTCAGTGATGACAGTTTGAAAGGAGTCACAGAGATTTTAATGGATCCTGGAGGATGGATTCCTTAGAAGATAATTAAGTCCTTTAACTGCTCTGAGTAGTGCACCTTCCTACCCCCAATGTATAAAGTGGGAATAACAAAATTTAGGATCATGGATTTAGAGCTGGTGTGGATCTTGGAAATCATCAGATTTAATCTCTTTATTTTATACATGAATATTCTGAGGCCGAGAGACTCGTGTAAGGTTATACAGGCAGCACAAGGAGAATTCAAACCAGGTTTCCTGGTTATTACAGAGCTGCCCTTTTCCATTGACTTGGGAAGGATGTGGGTGGGAATGGGATGGGATGAGGAAGGGATGGTTGAATTCTAATCTATTCTCAGTGACTAAACTCAAGGGAGAGTGACGTCACAGACAAAAAGTATTGAATTAGTAGTCAGGAGACTTGGGTTTGAATTAAAGTTCTTGTTTCTCCACTGTGTGATCAAGTGGGTATTTTACTTAATCAATTAATAAATACAGATGGATTGAGTGCCTACTATGTTCCAAGCACTATGGTAATCACTGGAGATTCTAAGTGAAGTGTTTTTTTCTTCTTATACTATTATCGAGCTCAAATAAAAATAGATCTGTATTGGCTGGTTTTTTTTACTTAGAAATCACAAATTAACATTATCCATCCTGTATTGTATTTTTATTTAATAGTTTTAATCAACATTTTCCTATTATATTTTAATATGGTTCAGAAAGGAATTTTTGACACCTCTGTTGTATCACTCTACAGGACTGTTGTGAAGATAAACATAAATAGAAACAGAAAGTAAAGGTTTTATATAGACAGAAAGTAAGATTTCAAAATGGAGGCAGTAATATGAAGAAAAGTATACAGGTAGTAAAAGTATGCTGTAAAAGTATCTAGTAGAGGCAGCAGTTTGAATAAAAGCGCATAGGTGTGAATATTTAGACATATTGTGAGAATAATAAAAAACATGCCTTGGCAGCTTAAAAGTTTTGAGGGAAATATCATAAGGTAAAGTAAGAAAGATAGATTGTGGCCACATTGGCAGGTCATTTGTGAGGCTAAGGAAATTAAACTTTATTATATAAAAAATAATAATAATTAGCCCTGGGAGATAAAGGGTAAGAGGGCAACATTGAATTTTTTAAAATTTAATTACTTGGGATGGCAAGGTGGCTCAGTGAATAGAGCACCAGCCCTGGAGTCAGGAGGACCTGAGTTCAAATTTGGCCTCAGACACTTAACATTTACTAGCCATGTGACCTTAGGGAAATCACTTAACCCCAACTGCCCTGCCCTCCCCCCTCCAAAAAGCAAAATAATAATAATAATAATTACTACTGGAATTTAGGGTGTTTAGGAGAACCAGGTTTTTGGGAAATAAAGATAAGCCTTTTTGATATATATTGAAGGTTTAAATCGCCGTGGAAGGGATGATAGAGGATGCAGTAAAGCATAACCACAGGGAATTGATATCTAGTTGGGGAAATAGACAATATACTTGTGAAATTTTAAGATAACATAAAAGTTAGCTAACATCACAAGATAGATCACAACATATGTCAAATGTGTATAGAATTAAATGTAGTGTTTCTGCTTATGAAAGAACAAATAATTGAAGGAAGATCTATACCTTTCTGTATAAGAATTCCTCTCCTTCCCTATCTTAGTTGTTTTGCTGTGTCTGAAGAAGAAATTTAGCAACTGAGAATCTCCTTGATCCATTCAAAGGGATTGCAGTAGTAACCCAGGTAAGAGCAGAAGACTGCAGGTAAAGAAAACTGATGGGTTAAATTCTGAAAGGTTAAAGTTACAGGAAAGGTTACCTTTAAAGGAAATAGTTATCTAATAAACAATATTGGCTCCATAGTTCTTCTCACTCAGTCAATATTTATAAATAGGTCACATATAAAGAGACCAATATTCCTTGAAGTAAATTATGGAATTCCTCTCCCCACACTTCTAGGGGCCTGAGAACTTTCTGTGGAGGTAAACTTCCTGTTCTCTATCCTTTGTGTCTTTTCTCCCTGAAGTATTTTTTTCCCTCTAAAGGTCAATCAAAGGTTGTGTATGTGTGTGTGTGTGGAGTGGTGGGGGGGAGGGAAGCACTGTAATCAAGGAGGAAAGAGTCTCCATCTGAAAGCCCTTCTATACTTTGGAACACCTCACCAATTTACACCTTATTCCCTTCATCAGACCAGCAGTTTTCTATTTAAGAGAGAGAGTCAATCAAGTACAAGTCACTAATATTGCAGGTGAGTCATTAACCACTATAAAAAATTGTAGGCACGTTGAATGCTAAATTTACTGGCTGAAGGGACTTCAGAAACTGTCTGGTCCCAACCCCTCATTTCACAGTTGAGGAAACTGAGGCCTGGAGAGATTAAATTATTTACACAAAGTTACATAGATCATAGAGGTGGAATTTGAATCCAGAGCCAATATTAAGTAGTAGGTAGCTTTGAGGAGACAAAGTTTTAAAACAGTCCCTGCCTTCAAAGAACTCAAATTAATGGGGCAGAGAGCTGATACAAAAAAAGTCAGGGGGAGGTTTCCCAGTCTGAGGGCTTGATAAAGTCCTGTAGCCTGGTTGGAGGCTTGGGAAATAACATAAAGAAGTGAGAATTTCAGAGTTGATTTTTTATAGAACTATTGAGTTTCTGGAGATGATGAAGCCCCAGAAAGCAGTCTGGTAGGAAAGTATGAGGAGAATTCCAAGGATGTTCAGCCAGGATAAGGAAGGAGATCTCAGATGTACACTCCCCTCTCCAAGCAGAGAAAGGAAAGGGTCCCTGGGCCAGGGGTACTGGTGAGATATGGGTCTCCAGTTGATTTCATCTTGCAAAGTGATGAATTTGTGGAGATGATGAAGCATAGTGGGAAATAATGAGAATTACCATTCTACAGAATAAGAGCATTTTCTATCATATACACTGTCATTTTATTTTAAAGCCAACTACTCTACCTTTCATCAAGTGATTTTTCCCCACAAACTCTTATCTCAGACACCCTATGTATAGAATATACTACCCCAAAACAAAACAAAGCAAACAAAAAACTATTATCTGGGCCCTGCTTCAATTGCTTGTTTATCATGCAATATACAATGCTTGACAAAGTCATAAATAAACTTTATTTTTCATGTCTCATTATCTTCCTTTAAGGAGCCATCTCATAAATTTTGTTATCATAATCTGTCATCCAGCCCACCTCCATATTTCCATTCCTTTCATGTTGCTCTCTCCATTGCCATGTGCTTAGAAACTCCCTGTGTACCTCCCTTCTAGGGACACACATTTTGTATGCCCTTGAGCCTGTCCACCTCAGAGAGGTGAAATTACTTTTAATTGAATAAATTAATTTTATTAAACCAAATTTTAATTAATTAAAATTAATTTACTGAATAGTTGGCAGATAGGTGGTATAGTTGATTGAGTACTAGACCTATAATAGGAAGGATCTGAGCTCAATTCAGACATTTAACTAGCTGTGTGACCCTATGTAAGTAACTTAACCTCTATCTGCTATAGTTACCTCATATGTAAAATGGAGATAATAATAGCACTTAACTTCCAAAGTTGTGGGATCACATGAGATAATGTTTATAAAATGTTTTGCAAATCTCAAAGTGTTATATAAATATTGACTGTTATTTTTGTTATTAAATTACTTTTACTGTCACTCTATTATTCCAATATTCTGATTTATCTGTGATCTCATCAATATAATTATTACTTCCACTAACACAGATCATAATCCATCTATTCCTGCCTATCCTATAGGACTCTCATCCATGTCTACCTATAAAGTTGGTGTTTGCCACACCTTACATCTTGGAGGCCTTCCCAACATTCTTCTGAATTTGCAAAGATACCATTAAAGCATGTATCAGTTATTCCTTATTCACTACATGACCATTTCATTTCTTTTTTCCCCAGTTGTGAACTTCCTTGATGATATCTAAAACAAAACCTTTCCAGTGCAATTTCTTGTTTGTAATGTATTTCAACTTGTACTGACTCCCATGTGCTTTTCCATTGCCTTGTGGGTGATCCTCAATCTTCAGACTGCAATGTTCTCATACTGAAAAACATACAACAACTATCACTCAAGAATGCTCCCATTAAAAAGGTTTGTTTGTTCCCCAGGAAACTTGGGATCATTTAAGTTGGGCTAAATCTACAGCCATATTAAAAAAATAAAATGTCCCAATTCACTAATCATTAGAGAAATGCACATTAAAGAAACCATGAGGGTCTAACATCTATCAGATTAGCAAAATTAACAAAAAAGGAAAGTGACAACTGCTTACAGGGCTGTGAGAAAACAGGCACACACTCCATGTCTGTGGAGATATGGACTGGTTCTATTGCAGAGAGCACGTCAGAAATATTCTCCTAAAGTTATTAAACTGTACATCTAAGAAATGCATTACTGAACAGACACATGGAAATTTGTTTTAGTTGGCCGTGCATATTTGTTGTAATGCATATTTGTTTCTTTTCTCTGGTGGTGGGGAGAAGGTGAAAGTGAGAAAAATAAATGCTTCAAAATGTCAAAATAATGATAATTATAATATTTTTAATTGAACAGCTAAGGGGCTAGGTAAGTAAATAGAAAGTTAGACTTGGAGAGAGGAAGGAGTTAAAATCTTGCCTCAGATACTTATTATCTGTCAACTCACTAGAGAACTTACCTTGTCTTTCTAAGTAAAGGAAAATTCTTTCCTGTGTGACTTGGTCCATTCTTCTTTGGGATACCTTTCAATACTAGAAGATTTCTCCTTCAATTATGCCTAAATTTGCCTCCTTTACACTTTCCATTCATTGCTACTAGTTCTACCATTTGAAATTAAGAAGAAGAAATTAATCTCTCTTTAATATGATGATCTCCAACATAGATTTGGTAGGGTTTGTAATGCAAATATCTTGTATGAATAGATTGCAGAATCATGTTTAGGAGCTATATTTTTAATCCTTTGTATCTCTTCCCCCCTCCAATGCTTTGGCTAGCAGTATGTACATAGTTTGAAACTTCAATGGATTTGTGATTTTATCAAAAATTGGTACTTTCTCAAATGATACAGAACACAAACTAGCGATGCTTCCTTGTCTGGTTGTAACTCTTGTCCATGTCCTTCCATATATACTCCTCTCAAAATACTATGGGATTTCTAGGTTCCTTGTTATTTTGAAAATATAACTTGCATAACTTCCTATATATAGTGGGTATCATATTACTTATCTTCTCAATGGGAGAGAATTTGGAACTAAAAATTATATATTTTTAAATTAAGATGTTACATGAATACCAATGCAGCATGCATGATATTCATCACTTTTCTTACTACATGCCCAAATCAATTCTTTTTACAGTTATATATTTCTCTGATGACATTTTTTTTATGCTACCCTTCCTGAATAAATCTTTGTTGATAATATGGTGCATTGTCAACTGCTCATACCCATGCCTACATCGTCATTATCTTTTTGGGTGATCTTCAAATTTACTTCTACAGATTATTTGAAATGCTATTCCATCTTGTATTCCAATATTATATGTGATATTCTACGGCCAATATCCATAAAAAATCACTAGGATAATAATTTTTCAAGAGTCTTTGTTTTAGAGAGAAGTTGGGAGATCTGCTTTGTCAGGACCACACTTTATTTCTCCTTCCAGTTTCTGGATCTAGTTCATCTGTCTATGTATGCTGTATAACCATAGCACACATATTGATTAACAAAGCTCATTGGATTTCACATCCAAAAATTTTCAGAGTTTGGCCAGTATTATAAACCCTTTCTCCTGATTCAAACTACTACAAAGTGGTTTTCTGGAGTACCTTATGTCTCCCTCTTTAGACTAAGTGACTACCATTAGGACCACAGTGATTACCTGATTACCACCTCAATAACTTCTGTTTCTTCTGCTCTTTGAAGTCACAGAGGTCTGATAATCAACACTACCATCTTGTTCTTAGGATAAGGGGAGAAGAGCCATTGTTGGACACATTTTTCACACATTCCTATATAATGACCAGTTCCTGCATCTCTGAAACTAGGCACTTACTCATATTCTTCAGAAGATGGAAATGTTGAAGAGGGATTAGATTTGTTTTGCCAGTCCCAGAGAAGACAGCTCTACAAGGAGGTAATGGAAAGTGTAGAGAGGAAATTTTTGGCTTGATATAAGCAGAAAACTCCTAACAATTAGAACTATTCAAATGTAGATTGGGCATTCTTATAAGGTGATAGTTTCACCATTACTAGAAGCCATCTCTCTGGGACTAGATGACTACTTGCTAAGGATATTGTAAAGAGGATTCCTGCTTAGGTATGAATATTACTAAGTAATCTCAGAAGCCCTTTCTGGTTTGTAGCATTTAGAATTCTAGGTACAGGTGTAGGTGATGAGGGCCTGCAAAAGAGTGAGGGTAGTGTCACAGGAGAGAAGAGGACATATTCAAGAGATGTTGCAAAGGTGAAAGTGGCAGGTTTTGGTAATAGCTTGGATATGGAGGTGGGGTGGGGTGAGGGAATGACTTCTAGGTTGTTAGCTTGAGGGACTGGGAGCACAGTAATAGGGAAGGTAGGGGAGAATTTAGGAGGAAAGATAATGAGTTTTATTTTGTACATTTTGAGCACCATTTGAGAAGAACGCTATCTTTAGAGACAAAAGATCTGGATTCTAATTTGGACTCTAAAATTCACTACCTATGTGTCCTTGTATGAATCACAAACTCTGTGAACTTGTTTTCTCATATATAAAGTTTAAGGCAATAGAATGCATGATCTCCAAGGTTGCTTCCTCCCCAAAATCTATGATTGTACTATATCTTCTTACCAAATGCCTTGAAGGGTCATATATCAAGAGCATAGCCCCTGGACTTTGGGAGTTCCCCAAGTGTAGCCTAGAGTCATAACTTCAATTTATTTCACTCTAAGGGAAACTCTATCTCTCTTTGTCTTTCTCTCTCTCTCTCCCTATACACACACACACACACATACACACACACACACACACACATGCATATATTTATACATATACAAACACACATATACATATGCATGTGCATATATATTTTAGCTGGGCCAGCTATTGAAGAATTCTTTTTTAAAGTAGACAAACTTTGCTGCCCTCTGTGCTTGTTTTGAAAACTTCCAGGTGTGCATTTAAGTTCAGAACTCCTGTACATGGTATCCCATCCATCTTGACCTTATCCAATTGGGGCTCCAACTTCCAGAACATAGTTTTGTCATAGTTCTGTCTACCTATCCCTGTGTGACATCACTTCAGCATTCATGAAGGGGACTGATTGGCTAAGGTGAAACAAAAATCCACTCCACGCTAAGATGTGAAAGTCTTATTAAGGATTTATATAGGAATGTCATAGTGAAAAATGTTAATTTTAGAAGCCAAAAAACCTGCTTTGCCATTTATTAGCTATGTGATCTTAGATAAGATAATCAAACTATTTATTTAGACCTCAGTTTCTTCATCTGTAAAATGAGGGGATTGTACTGTATAATTTCCTATAGCTCCAGATCTACTGTTTTCCTGTAACAACCTTATTTTTAACAGAACTCATAGTTTTACAGAAGAAAGGGATCTTAAAGGTAATCCAAGCAACTCCCTTTTTACAGATAGGGAAGCTGAGGCCCACATGTTAAATTACTTTCCCACTTAGATTTCACAAATGTAGAAAGCTTCAATGATTTAACCATAAGAAGTACCTAATAGAATTTCATCCATGAATATATACTAGTAGGGAAGATAATTTTGGGAAGAAGGCTTTTAATCACCCTTCAATAACACTAAGCTGACAACTGTTCCCTCTTTCTATAGGTAAGATCAGTCCTTCACTTTCATTTGAGTAGAGCTGAAGCCTGTGCAGGCAATGAAAATAGGGAGAATTGTTCTCTGTTTATGACAAAAAGAGATTCATTCAATCCACCTTGCCCTCTGAAGGTTGTTCATAATCAGTCACCATTACAGAGCTACTGTGAGTTGCTGGAGGCCCTCATTTCTCTGGTAATTACAGTGGAAATTACATGGAAACCATTTAGTTGGCACCCTGACAAATGACAGAACACTTACTGGGGCAACCTCTAAGAAGTATAGCAAGAGAAAGTATTTCAAGTTCTATGCCTGAAAAACTATAAAGCGCTATGCCACAGTAAGGTAGCCTTAATGTCATCATTGTCACCATCATTAATGTTGTTCTTCTTTTCTCTCTATTCCTTGGATCATTTAGCTCTATTGTGTCCCAAATATTGGAACATACTTATTTTGATAGTTACTAAACAGTAGAAGAAGTGAAGATGGACAAATATTCTTCTATATCTTCCCTCAGATATATTATTACTAAAAAGATATTGCTCAGAATCTTTCTGAATTATTTAAGTTGTAGTCCTTTCTGGGGCCTAGGTATGATGTAAAGAGAGAGTGTTAGATTTACAATCAAAGAACTTGGGTTTGAATCCTTGTTCCATCACTCGAGTGAGCTTGAGCAAAACACTTAAACTCACTGAAACTTCAGTCTCATTAACTGTACAATGTAAGGGTTAAACTTGAACCTTATAATCCTGTTCAACCCAAAATCTATGAATCAGCAGAATTCTATGATAGCTAAGTCATTAACTATCAACACAGGCTACAATAAGAGAAATACAGTGGGCAAGACCAGAGAGGTGTCAATCTTATTGTATTCTCCTCAGAATCCATCGAGAGTCGTGTGTTCAATTGTAGGCACCACAGTTGGAGAAAGACATTGATAATTTAGACAGTGTTCAGAGTAGGGTGACCAGGATGACTAAAAGCTTCAAGTTTATGTCGCATGACTAAAGACTGAAGTAATTGTTAGTCACCTAGCATTTATTACCTACTCTGTGCCACAAACTGTGCTAAATGCTGAGGATTTAAAGAAACTACAAACTCTTACCCTAGAGGTGTGAGTTTAGAGACAGGATAAACAATTTTGATAATCTGTGATCCTTAAAATCTGGCTTCCAACCTCATCATTCAACTGAAATGGAGCTTTCCAAAGTTACTAATAATTTTGGCATTGTTACATGCTAAGATCTTTTCTCAGGCCTCATCCATCTTGACCCTTTTGCAGTATTTGATACTGTTGACCACTTTCTCCTCCTGTGTGGTCTCCCTTCCCTAAATTTTCCTGATACTACTTTCTGATTCTGCTCCAGAACCCATCACTCCTTTTTTTTTATGTTAAAGTATCCTCCATATTCCACTCCCAGTAAGCATTTGCCAGAATTCTGTCCTAAGTCTATTTCTCCTCACTCATCATTCTCTCTTGGTGATCTCATTAACTTTCTTGAATTTAATTGCTAGGAGTTCTACTTCATTGGAGTTCTTTTTTATATTGTTTTCATTTTCTAATAAAAAGTATTTAATTTTCCAATTACACGTAAAGATAGTTTTTGAACATTTTTATAAGATTTTGAATTTTTTTTCAAAATTTCCAATTTTTTACTCCCTCCTTCCTTCCCGTTCCTACTCCTTAAGAAAGCAAGCAATATGGTGTAGATTCTACATATTCAATCATATTAATCATATTTCCACATTACTCATGCTGTGAAAGGAGAAACAAAACAAAAGAGAAAAGCCACCAAAAAAAAGTGAAAATGCTACAATCTGCATTCGGACTCCATATTTTGGGGTGGCTAGGTGGCACAGTGAATAGAGTACTGGCCCTGAAGTCAGGAGGACCTGAGTTCAAATCCGGACTCAGACACTTAACACAAAAACTAGCCATGTGACCTTGGGCAAGTCACTTTACCCCAACTGCCCTCCAAAAAGAAAAAAGAAAAAAGACTCTGTATTTCTTCCCAACTGCCCTCCAAAAAGAAAAAAGAAAAAAGACTCTGTATTGCTTCCTCTGGATGTGGATACTAGTTTCCATCATGAGTCTTTTGGAATTATTTTGGATCTTTGCATTGCTGAAAATATCTAAGTCTGTCATAGTTGATCATCACACACTGTTGCTGTTACTATGTACAATGTTCTCCTGATCCCACTGACTTCACTCAACATAAGCTCATGTGAGTCCTTTTTTCTTTTTTTTTCTGAAATCCACCTACTCACCATTTCTTGTAGCACAAGAATATTCCATTACATTCATATGTCACAACTTTGTTTAGTCATTCCCTAATTCCTGGGTATCCTCTCAATTTCCAATATTTTGCCACCATTAAAAGGGCTACCATAAATATTTTTGCACATGTAAGTCCTTTCCCCTTTTTATATGATCTCTTTGGGATACAGACCTAGTAGAGCTGTTGCTGCAATCTTGGGACAGCTGTCTTATTTGGTTGTCAACTGCTTTTGTGTTGTCCACTCGAAAGCGTGGACTTGCTTCAGATGATCCAGGATCAAACAATGAAATTACGTTATTTTCACAATTCCTGTAATTATATAATTACAGTAAGTCAGGTACAGATGAAATTACTTAGAGGACTAGTTCTGAGAAGAGAGATTTATATGTCAGCAAGGTAACCAAGAAAACTTAAACATTAACATTTTTTTCTCAGGACAACTCTTAAAGAGGCTTCTCTGGTTCCAAATTTAGAGGTTTCTAGATAATTCTGACTTAATATAGTTTGGTACAATCACTTAAATTTGTTTCTCCAGTTTTGAAACTTCAGGGAAATTTAATTTACATATCATTTGCTATTTCTCTGCTTACCTAAATCCTATACCTGATATAAGAATCTTTTGAAAATGTATGATAGTCTAACTGAAAATGAACTCTTTTGTCCTTTAAGATTGTCATTTAAAAACACACAAATAATTTACCATTATCAATGCATTTTGTGTAAAATCCAATTAATCCTTAATTAATAAATCCTTAATCCAATTTTGAGAATTTGTCACCAAAACATTTTACTAAACTCAAAACTAAAACTCAAAGCCTGAATTTCGATGATAGATAAACTCTGGAAAGCAATCTTAAACATCTGTATGTAGTTCTTTAGAGAAAACAGTTTTATTCCATTATATTTTTCAAAATTTGTGATTCCAATTAATTAGCTTTTACATCTTTTTTTCTTATTTCTTTGTCTAATCATTTCTCCTTTTAGAGGATCTTATCTCCATATTATAATTTGACCACAAATACAGGTTAAAATTGTAAGATGCTCATATTTGCATGCTATACTTGAGATATTCTAGTATTAATCTATTAATAGATTTAGTATTATATGTACAAAACTTGTTGATTATAGAAATTTGGCATAAAAGGAAAAAAGAGGGTCATAGTAATATCATACTGGATAGAAAAAACTCACTTAGCTCTGTTAGGGGGAAAAAAAAATCATTATCTCTTTTTGAATTCAGCTATGAGTCACATGTGACAGCCAATTATATAGTCACTATGTTAAAGGCAAGCCTTAGGATTAATCTGGTGAGGAATTTTCTTTTTCAGAAAGGAACAGCACAACGGGAAAAAAAAAAGAGTTAGGAGACTCCTGTGCAGACCATATCCCAGGTTGTCCCCACAAACTTTCCCAGGCACAAACATCTACCTTTGCAGTCGTCAGACTACCACACACGCCATTTGGCTTTATGACAATTCAGATAACTATCTTGGTAATTAAAGATCAAAACAACAGCAAATTTACTGTCCTAGGAATTTTTACATAAAACAGCAAAATTTCACTAACTATAACTCAGAACTTGAATATCTTTCTTGATGTTTCCCTAACAGTTTAGATTCCATTAATCTTTTACTCATAAAATAAAACTACCCATATTCTGGGGCTTCAAACATACAGCAAATATCTAATAGTTAAACTCATCATTAATAGATTGAAACCACATCG
>CM053582.1:237700239-237718198 GCA_028627135.1 Pseudochirops cupreus
CCCAATTTTTCCTCCACTTCTCTTATTTGGTCTTCAAAATCCTTCTTAAGCTGCTCTATGGCTTGTAGGAAGTCTTCATGTTTCTTGATGTGGGAGTTCTGATTGTGTTGTCTTCCTCCTGCTCCATGCTTTGATCCTTTTTGTCCACCAAGAAGGAATCTAGAGTTTGACTGCTGTTCTTACTTTGCTTCCTTTGCCTGCTCATGTTGTTGCCTATTGATTATTTGACTTTTTAGCTCTGTGGAACTCTGCTTCCAGAGGGGAAAGCTCTGTCCCAAATCGCTGGGGCTTTTGAAACTGCCAGACCTAATAGGAGGCTTCTGATTTTTTTGCAGCCCCCACTAGCTTTGGCTCACTGAAAATGCACCCCAGAATCACCACCCAAGCCCAAGATCTGGATCCAGGCCACTCAATGCAATTTCACTTAGCCTCTGGATCAGCGCTTGGGCCCCCTGCAGTCTGCAGGCTGGGAGCTCTGAAGCAGCCTTGTGGAGGTGTCTGCAGGGCTTCCACTTCTGCCACTTCCTTGCCCTGGCTGCAGTTCAACTGGAACACTTTTCTCCCAAATTTAGGAGAGTTCCACTGACCTTTCACTTAGTCCTTATTTCTTATGGCTTGATGATTTTGGAGTCTGCCACAGCTGCCACTGATCCACTCTCCTGAAGGCTACAGCTGTGGCTAGTCCTGGCCACCCCCAGGCCAACCCGCGGTTTCTGGCTGGGCTGGTTTCAGCTCCCAGCACGCCGCAATGAGCCCTTCCTGCTAAGCTATCTTCAGAGAGAGATGTATTTTTATGAGTGTTGGAGCCCTAAAATTTGTTTAGAGTCATATTTTATGGGTATTTGAGGTGACTATGTGGGAGCTGTGGAATCTTGTTGATTCTCGCTGCCATCTTCTGCTCCTTATTTCTTATAGCACAATAGCATTCCTTTACATGCATATACCACAACTTGTTTAGCCATTCTCCAGTTTATTGACATCCCCTTTACTGATGATCTGTGCTGGGACTAAGAGTCTCCTGCTGCCTTGTCTGAACACCATCTGTGCTGGGCTATGCTCCCCTTTATTTCCAATTCTTTGCCACCACAAAAAGAGCTGATATAAATATCTTTGTACACACAGGTCCTTTTCCCACTAGTATGATCTCTTTGGGATATATTCCTAGAAGTGATATTGCTGAGTCAACAGGTATGCACATTTTTATAGTATAGTTGGGCATTGTTCCTAATTGCCCCCCAGAAAGGTTGGATCAGTTCACAACTCTACCAAGAATGCGTTAGTGTTCCAATTTTCCCACATTTTCTCCAGCATTTTATAATTTTCCTGTTTTGTCATGTTAGCAAATCTGACCAGTGAGATGTGATACCTCAGACATGTTTTGGTTTGCATTTTGCTAATAAGTAGTGATTTGTATCAGTTTTTTCATATGCTTATTTTATTTCTTCCCCTGAAAATTGCCAGTTCATATCTTTAGCCATTTATCAATTGGGGAATGACTTAAACTCTTACAAATTTGATTCAGTTCTCTGTATAATTTAGAAATGAGACCTTTATTGGAGACACTAGTTATAAAAATTCTTTCCCAATTTTCTACTTCCCTACTAATCTTGGATAGATTGGTTTTATTTGTACAAAATTTTTTCGATTGATGTAATCAAAGTTACTCGTTTTGCATTTCACAGTGCTCTCTATCTCTTGTTTGTTTATTAATTCTTCCCTTCTCCATAAATTTGACAGGTAAACTATTCCTTTGAGTAATTCTACTTTTAAAGGAGTTGTTTTCTTTAGTAGATTCCCCCGCCCCTTTTGTCTAATTGTATTTTTTTAAGGAATTGTTTTCTTTATTTAGTTTTTTGCTTCCTTTTCCAAGTTGTTGACTCTATCTTGCATATCTTTCACTTCTTTCTTTTTTTTTAAGGTAAAACTCTTTTTAAACAATATTTATTTTAGTTTTCAGTATTCACTTTCATAAAATTATGAGTTCCAATTTTTTTTCTCCTTCCCTCTCTCCCCTCTACCCCTTCTAATACAGCAAGCAATCTAATATAGGCTATACATATCTAATCATATTAAACATTCTTTCCACATTAGTCATATTTTGAAAGAAGAATCAAAACAAAAGAAAAAAAAATCAGTTCATGTAAATCTTTCCAGATTTTTCTGAAATCTGCCTGCTCATAATTTCTTATAGAACAATAGTATTTCATTATATTCATATACCAAAACTTGATCTGCTATTCTCCAAATGATGGGCATCCCCTCAGTTTTCTCAGAATTGTTTTAATTTCCCTAATCAAAAGTGATTTATAGTATTTTTTCATATGACTATAGATAGCTTTAATTTCTTCTTCTAAAAACTCTCTGTTCATATTTTTGAATATTTGTTAATTGGAGAATAACTTATATCCTTATACATTTGACTCAGTTTTCTAGATCTTTTAGAAACACATTGACAGTGTTTGTGCACCTCTCATTTATTTTCCCAATTTTTCTTCTGCCTCTCTTATTTTATTTTTAAAACCTTTTTTGAGTTCTTCCATGAAAGCTTTTTGGGTTTGTGACCAATTCACATTTCCCTTTGAGGTTTCTCATATGGGCATTTTTTCATTGTTATGCTCTTCTGAGTTTGTGTTTGGATCTTCCCTATCATCATAATAACTTTCTATGGTCAGGGTCCTATCTTTATTTTTGCTTATCTTGAAAACTTGAGCTCTACTTCTGGGGCACAGGGGGCACAGTCCCAGGTTTCTTGTACTGGAAGGTCAGGGGCCTGGTCCCTGGTTTTCTGCTCCTGTGACTGGGGTGCTGGCAGCTTGACCATTGTGCTCAGTTGCCCAGCCTAGTTGTGTCTATTGTGTCCTGGTTTACAAGGTCGGCAGTTTGCCTGCTGCTATGGGGCTGGAGGCCTCACAGCTGGGCTGTCGTGACACTGGCCTGCTAAGCCAGAACCAGAGGGCCTTGGTTGCTGATCTGTCTCCATTGGGCTGTGCTTGCCTTTTACCTAAGTGAAAAAGACTTTTCCTGATGTTCTCCTAAGTTGTTGTGGGCTCGAAAATTGCTTCACTCCATCTTTTTGTCACTCCAGAATTCTTTTAGAGGCTTTACTTAACATTTTTTCTGAAGGAAAATGTCGAGAGCCCAGGCAACTTCCTGTCTTCTTTCCACCATCTTCCTCATTGGAATTCTTTAATCAATAGTTGAATAGCTATTTATCAGATATAAAGTAGAGAGGATTCTTATGCAGTTGTAGCTAGGACTAGTTGCTTTTTGATATCTGACATTCTAAATTCCTGTTGGACTAGAGATAAAGTATAATATAGTAGATCGAGCTGAATTTGTAATTAAAAAAAAAAAACAAGCCTAGTTAAATCCTGTCTCAGATACATACATCCTGAACAAGTCATTTAGCTTCTCTGTGCCTTAGTTTTTTCATTTGCAAAATGGAAGTGGGTACAGGGGACTTGATGACCTCTAGCAGGTTTATTCCAGCTCTAAATGTATGATCTTTTGACTCCTTAAAGTTACTTTTATCCCTAAGTTTCTATGTTTTCTGGGTAGTTCTCAATGAAAAAATGTTAACCTCATTCCTTTTATCCTTGATTATCACTATCAAGAATAGTAAAATTTTATCTTTTAACACCATTTTCACATCCATTCACTTGTTGACTCCATTATTTCAAGGGCTTTTAAAAGCTGGTATAAGATCAATTGGGAGTATGCCTGAGGCTACAACTCTCCCAGAAGAGATACCATAGGTTGTTGAGGACAATTGTTTTCAATTATTGCTTTTAGTGGGGTGCATATTTTTTTTTCTGCTAACCTCAGGTGAATGATATAATCATACAATTTACATATTTCTAGGACCACTGTACTGTAAGAATGGATGGTATGAGCTACCTTTAGTGCAATAATGCTTAGTTTTCTGTGGCATTTTATTTGAAACATTTATTATCCCATTGTAAGAGTTCAATATTATGCAGCCATAATGTGCTCCACCGCTGGGAAAATATTACCTAAGTGCTTTGATAATGCTCAGTGTTCTCATTTTACAATTCTTCCTTTCAAGAGAAACCCATTGTCTACCTGCATTAATAATATTTTCATTTCAAACACTTAGAAACATCCTGTTTATGCCTTGATTGAATTCATTAAAACTCTTTGCAAAATCATTAAACTAAGCTGGATGTAAGGAGTAATTGAGAAAAAAAAATAATAAATGTAAAAAAAAAACCCACTCCCCCAAAGACAAAAAATAAGAATGAAATTATTTAAGACCTCCCGATTTGAGACTCTCCCCATGTAGCAGCAAGCACTCTAGCATACCCAGGATGGCTGCTAGCACAGGTCCTTAGATCTGCTTTTCTAAAGGAAAGCAACTCAAAATGGGTTAACAATCTTACTTTAATCAATCAAACATATATAATTTACTTAGTTCAATGGGAAAAGTCAACACCCTGAACTTCAGAGGATATAAACAGAAGTTACAAGTAGAAGTTACCAGCAGACAAAGAAATAGATCAGCAAATGGGCTTCCAGCCGGCTGACCATTACATCCATACCTAGTTAGTTACCAGAGAGGGAAGCACCAACATCTGGGTTTTCAAAGCCAGGGGGCTCAACGGTTTCCCAGAGTCTCATCTGGCCAAATCACACAATTCTTCCCAAAATGAGCCCCCAAGCAAAAACTCACAGCAGGGTATATATAGCCTTCTCCTGGATCAGAAAATGTCACAACCCTCTTGACCCATTGCTCAATCACAAAGTAATAAGGTGTGGGCATTCCTGAAAAACAAGCTTTTGGCCACAGGCTCCATGTAACCACATTCAGCCTATTAGCTGGCAGAGTATATTTTCAAATCAGGGGAGGTTCTCAGAGACATTTAAGCCTATCAAAGGGCCTAGGGGCAGGGAAGATCTTCAGATTCCCATAACACCCCACCATAAACTTCATAGCGTAGAATCGTATTTTTCCCTGTCACCTTATCATGTCTTACATGATGTGGTTTTGGCTCTAACATATTAATGTTGTAAAAATGTAAATACAATAGAAATCCCAAAAGCCTTCCTTATACCCAGATTAGCTTAATGATGTTTAACTTTCCAAGAGTAATAAAGTGTGTGTGTGTGTATATATATAAATATATATATGTAGATGTAGATATAGATATAGATATATGTTATATTAGCCAAAGTCATTTCTTTCTAAAAATCCCAAACAGTGATGTCCAGAGATGCTTTTCTTAAATACTCTTTCCTCTCTCTCCCTTCTTCCCCTCAACCAGGATTATATTGAAAGTACTCCACAAAAATTGAAAGGAGTGGGGCAACTAGGTTGCACAGAGAACAGAGCATTGGCCCTCGAATTAGAAGGACCTGCATTCAAATCCAAGTTCAGATATTTGACACTTACTAGCCGTGTGACCATGGGCAACCCCAATTGCCTCACCTCCCCCCTCCAAAAAAAATAAAAAGATGGAAAGGAGAATTTCCATAATCTCCCTTAGTGGTCCATTCCTTTACCTCAAAAATTATTCAGAAAGCTCATTTTTATATTTAATAGTTGCTATCCCATAGATATTTTGTCCTCTCTTTTTTCCCTAGAAGTTAGTTACAATAAAGTAAATTCAATCTTTATTTTTCTTAGTGGCTTGTCATGTATTGTTGCTCTCCGTGGATGAGTATCCCTTAGACTATAATTTAGGCTCGAGTAAAATTAGCAGTCCTCCTTTACTAAGAGTAGCAAATGAATAAAAATGGTTTACTAAATTCTTTATAATAAACTCTTTGTGTAATCTTCACGTTCTTGAAGATGCCATAAGTAGCCACTGTCTACTCCTGCCTCAGTAGCTAAATTCCACAACCTCATTATCTTTCATCCTTTCTCACTAACCTAATATTCTATTTAATCATTCACTGTGCATTACTTTCTTCTTATGCTAAGCCAAAACAGCTTTTCACTTAATTCTCCAGATGGAATAAGAGTGGTAGGGGTGAAAGACACAGGTTGGAAAGAGTAAAATGTAGGCAGCAAAAGCAGGTGTGTACTTTAAGAACACTGTAAAATCTCCAAGTTCACTTTGAGGCCATCTCATCAGCTGCCATGCCTCTGAGACAAGAAATTAAGTCATGGAAATCACCCTCAAAACACATATAAAAAAATTCCTTCTTTCTGTCTAGGGTCCAAAATGTCTTTCTAATCTCAGAGTTTCATAAGCGTGCTCTTCTATTATCTCTCTGTCCATATATCCTATCAAGTACCAAAAATTGCTGATTCTACTTCCACATCATATCCCACATTCATCCCCTTCTCTCCACTCTCCACTCTTGTCTTGTTCACCAATGTAGTTCAGATCATTTTTCCCCCTAAAGAGATTGATGATATTGATTCCACATTGGTCTCCCTCATTTTAATCTCTCCCCATTCTAAACCATCTTCCACACATAGGCTAAATTAATATTACTAGCATATAGGTAAGATCATATCAATAGTCTGTCCAAGAAATTTCAGTATCTCCCTATTGCCTCTGGGTCAAAATACACAATTCCCAGCTTGACATTTAAATCCCTTCATAATTTGACTTCGCTGTATCTTTCCATATTGACTACTAATAATCTGCTTATGCATGATATGTTTACATCACACTGACTGACTTGATTTCCCCCACATACTGCATTTCATCTCCTGCAGGCCTCTGCTCCGGCTGTTTACCATTCCTGGAACTCTTCTCTTTGCTGCCACTTCTTAGAATCACCACCTTCCTTTACAACTCAGTTTCAGTGTCTCACCATTTCAGAAGCTTTCAACCAACTTGCTCTCTCTGTTCTCAATATTTATCTTTGGCATAGTTTGTTTTCATTTTTCTGCATATGAGTTGTTTCTGATCAGCAAAATGTAACGAAAGAGTCTAGCTTTGTTTTGTTTGTTGTAAAACTGTATATTTGCAATATAACACACATTTACTAGCATATAGAAGGGGGTTAATAAAAGTGCATTGATTAATTGATTACTTGATTCTTTTAGTACTCTTTACTTCTTTTTAGATTCTTTTTTAGATAGCTAAAGATTTGTCTTTTCCAGGCCTAGTGACTTGAATTGATCTGGGGCAGCTAGATGTTTTCTTTTTTCTCTTAATTTTTGAGTCTATATTTATTTATATTAAACATGTATTGGCTTTCATATTTAGTTAAGTTTTCATATACATGTCATAGGATCATAGATTTTAGAGGCAGAAGGAACATTAGAGGTAATATAACCCAACCCTACATTTTACAGACAGGAAAACTGAAGCCTGGAAAGCCTAAGAGAATCACCTGTAGTAATACAGGTGATTTTCAGAGAGGAAGGATTTGAATCCAGTTCCTTCCACTTTTCCAGTGTTCCCTCTACTTTTTCACTCTGCCTCTTTCTGTTTAAGGCATATATTTTATTTTAGGAACAGTCAAAAATCAGACATAGCCGAATACTAGTGAATTATGTGATTAAACAAGCAAGGTAATTTGGAGGGGGGGGAAGGGATAAGGATGATTATAAGGTTATGATTGTAAGTGTTTATCTTAAGTGCTTTTAGACTCATAGCATCACTGAGGTGGAAGGAAATTTAGGTCCATATACGAGAATTTTGATAAAATGTCTATGAAAGTAATTCTCTCAGAATAATAAATAAACTCTCAATCTTTTAAACAAGTATTGTTGAAATAAATCTACAATGCACATCTTGGAAAAATAACACTTATATAGCTATTTAAATTTAAATTTTAAGTTTTAATTAATGTTATTGCTTTAAAGTAAAAAAAAAATACATGCTTCTTTTCATCTTCCATATGACTGAATACCTAAAGTGATGCAAATTTTTTCTCCTCCTCCTCCTCCTCCTCCTCCTCCTCCTCCTCCTCCTCCTCCTCCTGCTTCAGTAAGTGGAAGACCCCAAAGCTAAACATTGATGGACTGGTAAAGCCTAGAATAAGAAATATCCTATCTAAAGTAAAATGTAGGTCAGAAAGGAAAACACGTAAATTGCACTCAAAAGGAGCAAGAAAGACATTCTAGGAAAAAGAATCTGTTATTAGGCAATAAAGACATCAGTAGAGAAGGACATATCTATAGTGTGACAACGGAGGAGGATAATCTGGATAATTGACTTTATTTTCCATTTTTCATCAGGATGTTTTTGTCTTCATGTAGATAGAGCCATATTGAAAAGAATGCCTCAGCAATTTTTAATAATAGACACAGTGTAAAACAGCTATTCCTCCCTGCATAAAGAGATTTAATTAATGCATGTGTTTAGAAATCACTTAGCAAAATTGCAATTAGTTAACAAAGTGATGAAATATTTATGAGAAACAGACAGAAATACAATAAACAAAGTAAATACATTACCAAGGAAATAAATTCACACTAAACATTATTTAAAATCCCATTAGGATACATATTTTAGTTTGCTATTAGCATCTTATTTACTGATTTTATTATATTGCATGGTTGTTTTGGGCTGTGATAATATTTTGCTTACTTGCTTATTGTGCTGCATTTTGTCTACTGATCTGGAAAATATAAAAAGACACATTACTTCATAAAGTGGCAATTGTGTTCAGAGTTAGACCCCCGTGCAACCAAAGTGATTCCAATAGGGAGAGAGTTCTAAGAGCTGTTGAGATGAGGAAGGGCCTGGAAAGAAGGTAATACTTCTGATAAGCTTTGAAGGTAATCAAGCAATCTATAAATGAGATGGTGAGACGGGAGTTCGTTGCAGACATATGCCTTCAAATAAGGATTTCTTCCTTCAAAGTAGTCACTGTGGGAGATCACGCACCTGTCCCAACAATGCTGACGCTGCATCCAAGTCAATTTGAAAGTGATCTCCTGAAATATTCTAAAATGAATAATTAGTTAAATAATTTGTGAATCCTTAGGAAAGAAATAGACAGATGCAGGTGGGGTAAACAGCGAGTCAGGAGGTGTGATTTTGAGTTTGGCCCTATGGCTTCTTTGTTGTATTCTTTTTGGTGAGTTGTTTCAAGTTTCACCACATGGAAAGTCAGAGGGCCAGACTCGCTGATCGCTATATTCTTTTCCATGGCTTACAGCTCCATTCATCCAGAAGATCATATTTAGGAGCCAGCATGGATTCAATAAAAAAAAATTGCGGCAAACTAAACTGATTTTCTCAAGCCAAATGTGCAAGAATTTATTAAGGACTTGCTAGGTTCAAGGCATTGTGCTAAACTTGACCTTAAATAACTCATTCTAAAGGACCATCCCCGCTGTCATGCGCACGCATAGTGATGGTTCTGGGCCTGGGACAAGTTACTCCTATCTGGGGGCGCCCTTCTGCTGCTGTGGAGGTCTGGCACTGGTGTGCGTCGGTCCAGGGTGAAGACTCGGCGCATGCACAGAGCTAGCCTGGCTGGCCTCAGACTAGGGCGGAGCATGTCCGGACCAGGTGAATGCCTGAGGGGGTTGCACGGGAGCCAGTTTTGGCACAGACCTGCTTGCGTCTGTCTTGAGGAAAGACAATGCAAGACCCATTTGTATGATGGAGAACGGAAATACATGGATTACTTTGTGATTGTGATGGAACCTCTACGAGGCATTTAGAGGCTCAATATATAGTGAAAATGCCTAAATTCCTTAAGTGGAAAAGTGATATTTATGTTTGGGAAGAGAAGGATGCAGGCCACGGGCTGAGCGTGGGTTTTGGCGGCATAGTGTTTTATTTTTGATGCTTCCAGGGACCAGAGAAACCTATGAATTTGAAGTTATGGGCCCTAGGCACCTACATTGATCAATCAGTTAACTCAAATCCCATCAGATTTACTGCCTGAAGACTTTATCCTCAGATTTCCACCAGAAGAGGAACCTTCGGCATGTTCTTCATTTGAGTTCAAGAGAGAATAAAGTAAAATCTTTGAAGGGGTAGGAATGGGGGGCAGTTAGATGACAAAGTGCACTGACCCTGGAGTCATGGGTTCCTAAGTTCAAATTCGACCTCAGACAGTAGCTCTGTGACCTTGGGCGAAGCACTTAATCCCAGCTGCCTCAAAAGAAAAAAAAAAGTTTGTCAAGTTTGTATTCTGTAAAAGACAAAACAAAAACAAGAAAAAAAACCCTACAAAAACAACTATGTACATACAAGATATATAAATGGTAAATTGAAGGCAGTTTTCTTTCTTCAGTATATGGACTAAACGTTGCTAAAATTAGTTTTGTAACATCTTTTGGAATCCCTTTCAGGGTCTACATCACATCATCATCATCACCATCATCATCATCATGGTAATGACATATATTTTTAAGAGTAGGTTTGAATTCAACTTCCAGGAAATTTTCCTTCTTTCCTTAAGGAAGGCTATATTTGTTCATTGTTTTTATCTCTTTCCAAACTCCTACGTTCATTTTAGGAGACTTCAGCCTACATAGTAGTATTCCTCAACTCTCAATGTACTTCTTTCCCATGAAATCCTTCACTCTGCCTCTGCTGCACAGAGATGTCTATTCCCATGATCGTGTCAACACCCGTGTGTTCTATTGACATATTTATGAATTCTGGATTTCCTGTATCTGATCATAACATATCATTTCACCTTTTTCTGTGTTTTATGACACCTAATCCTGTTCCTCATCCTAATGGTAATTTATAATCCCACTGATGTACAATTTTTTCTTAAGCTGTTGACTCTGAGTGGGATATACTCTCATCCTTTCACAAGGACATTTAAGTGAAACATTTAAGAGTTGGCTCTCTGTGGGAAAATAAATTACTCATAACATACTTTTAAATTTAATCTGTAATTTAATTATTTATTAACATTTTCTCCATCACTTTCTTAAGTCAAGAAATCAACAAATTAATGAATGAAGCCCTAATTTGTAGCATTTATGGATTCTGTGATTTAAATGCTCACATTGAAAATTAAACAGTCAGCTCTTATGAGCTAGTTCCAGCTGGCTCCAGCACATCTCTGTCTTTGTCTGTCTTGAACTCTTAGGAAATCAGCTCAACTCTATACTATCTATATTTTACACTCAAATTCCTTGTAGTCTTGTGAATCCTTGATCTTAGAATAATTCCACCATCTGCCTTTTTTGTTCCTATTCATGTACTGCTAAAAGGAGGTAGGGAAAAAATAAATCACAAAATAGTATTGAGTTCACCAAAAACTTAAGATACATAATTTCAAATGGATCTATAATGTACAAGGCAGTTCTTCAGTCCTCTACCCTACTAACTGAAGAGTTATTTGAAACATTTTTTTTCTCCCTTTCAAGCCTCACAAGATACCCTTTCTCCTTAGCCTCTTACTCTTAGCCAAGGACCTTCCCACATACTTCACAGAAAATAAAATGAAGTCATTCTTTGAGAGTTTCTTCTTTTCCCATTCTCTTTCTTTCACATCATTCAAATTTCTTCCACTCTTATTTTCTCATTCACTCCCTTCTCCTTCCAAGGCAAACCCTTTACAAAGAATGATCTCTTTCAAATCTGTCTTCTCTGGCATAGTGTCCTCTCTATCATCTGAACTCCATCAAATTATCAATCTCTATTTGTCTACCAACACTTCCTTACTGCTTAAAAATATATGCATGGCTCCCCATCCTTAAAAAAAAAATTCCTTATTGATCCAATCATCTTCCTTAGCCATCTTCCCTCCTATTATTTTCCCCACTCTTTTTGGTAAGAAAACCATCTACACTTATATTTCTTCTCATTCAAATAAAATAACTTTTAAAAATGATTAGCATAGTGCTTGACACATATAAAGTGCTTATTAAGTGCTTTTTACCTATTTCCTTCCATCTCCTGTCACCTAAACTTTGAAATTCTCTGCATCCTGGCTTCTCATTTCAACATTCAACTGAAATTGCTCTTTACAAAATTACCACAGACCTCTACATTGCTAAATCTTATGGCCTTCTCTCCTTTCTAAACTTCCCGACTTCCTTGCAGCCCATGGTATTGTTGGTCACCATATTCTCATGGATACTTACTGCTCTAGGTTTTGTGACAAATTTTTCTTTTACTTCTACATGCCAAAGCACTCCTTGTCAGGCTCCTTTGATCAATTTTTATCCATGTCTTGATAACCTGACCATAGCTACCTGTTGTTGCATAGCACTTTAAGTTTGAAAAGCTTCTTACATATGATTTGATGCTTATGACAATCCTGTTACATAAGTGCTATTATTGTCTGTGTTAAGACTGAGGCAGAGAGACAAAGAAAGTCTCTGAGGCAAAAATCAACCTCCAGTGTTATTGACTCCAAGTCCTTCAATGTATTTACTATACCACATGGCTGCACCTAACTGTGTGAGTCTCCTAAGTTTCTATCTTGAATTGCTTCTCTTCTCTCTATGTCTTCTCTCCATCTTTCTTGTTTATCTTATCAGCTCCCATGTGTTCATTTATCAATTCCACAGTAGGATTCCCTGATTGATATATCTAATCCTTATCTTCCTTCCGAGTTCTAGTCCAACATCACCAATTACCTTTTGAACATTTTAAATTGGATGCCAAACTTAATATGTCCATCACAGAAGTCATTATGTTTCTCCCCAAACACTCCTCTCTTTTCTTTTTACTGTCAAGGATACCATCATCTTCTAAGTACTTAGACTTACAACCCTGTTGTTATCCTCAGCTCATTGCTTCTGTGCATTTCAGATGTCCAGTGTGTCTGGTCTTGTCATTTCTAATTTCACAATACCTCTCATCTATGTACCATTCACTCCACTTACAGTCAGTATTCTGGTATGGGCCCTCAGCACTTCCTATTTGGACTATTTAAGTAGCTTTCTAATTGGTCTTTTAGCTTCAAATCTGGCTGCATTCCAGTCCTTCCTCTAATAAGCTGCCAAAGTAATTTTCCTAAAGTATAGGTTCTACCATGTCTGCCCCTTCAAAAATCCTGCTCATATTCTAATGGCCCCATATTACTTCTAGGATCAAGTGTAAAATCATCTATTTAGCATTTCAAACTTTTCAAAATCTAGTACCTTCCTACCCTTCTTGTTTTCTTGCCCTTTACTCCTCTACATACCCTTTATAATACAAGAACAGCAGCCTACTTTCTCTTCCTCATATGTGATATTCCATCTTCCTCTTCCTCATATTTCGCTGACTGTCCCTTATACATGTGATGGTTTTCTTCCTCACCTCTGATTTCTGGATTCCCTGACTTCCTCCACAATTCAATTCAAATGTCTTTCCTTATCCTTCTGCTTTTAGTGACTTCCCTTTGAGGTCACTTTCCATGTATAATGTATATATTTTTTTGTGAACATAGTTATTTTAATTTTGTCTCCACCATTCAAATATAAGTTCCTTGAATACAGCTGGGGGGGAGGAGGAGTGTCTTTCTTTGTGTCTTCAGAGCTTAGCATAGTGCTGGCACATAGTCAGCATTTTATAAACACTTGTTGACTGATTTTTACACAGAAGCTAAACAAAACTAAACTCCTAAATAAAAATGTTTTTGGTGAAGGGAGATTGAACAAGCCAGAAAAATGAAGGTTTTGAAATTTAAGGAAGATGAATTGAGTGAGATTGCTGAGAAAGTCTAGATCCTCAAAAGTAACTGGAAAGACTATAGGAGAGGCAAAGCCAAGGCATTAAAGCAGAGGCAGCAACCCAGTCACACTCTCCCAGTATTTCGTTCCAAACAGCCTTAAAATAACATGTCAAATAGAATTCTAAAGGTTGGAAGAGACATTTTTTCCAGTCTAAAACAACTTAGTAGGTTGGCAGAAGAGGTTTGTGACATGAGGGTCTGGAACAGTTCGGTATACATGTTTGGTATACAGCAGTGGGCCTTGGGGGTGTCTGTGACAGCAGGAACAATGGCTTCAGGAGCTCTAGGTCAAGTGGCAGTAAGGAAATTGGACAAGTGGTCAGAGAGAGATTACTGGGGACTGTGAGCTGGCAATGGTATAGAAGTAGTCACTGTTTGGCAGCTCTCTTCCTTAGTCATAGTTTTGGGTCATAGTTCTAGGGCAGAGAGGAGCAATTATGATTGCAGTAAAGCAAGGACCCTGGTTATTGTTCCAGAGAAGAGAAGAGCAAGCTACAACAGCAGAAGCAAGAGCCTTTCTTGTGTAAAGTCCAGAGCACAGAGAAGGAGAAAAGTGACCACACCTCTTTCTGGATCACACTAACTTGGAAGCCCTGAACAAGTATAGACACGGCAGCCCCCCTTCCCCCCACCCCCACTGAGCTATCTCTGAAAAGAGCAGCACCAAAAAGCCTGAAACATATTACAGAGCATTCCAACTCAGGTAAATAGAACGCAAGTTTAATAAAAAAGTTCTAAGTTAAGAAATAGGCTGAAAAAAATGAGGCAACAACAACAATAAAAACTTAAACATAAAAAGCTATGAGGATGATAGTGAAGATGAACATACACATTAGAAGAAGACAGTGTGAAAAGAGCTACAAGTAAAGCCTCAAAGAAAAAGACAAATTGGACATAAATCCAACAAGAATTTCTAGAATAGCTAAAAAAAGAGAAGAGTGTTAGAGGAAAAATACATGATAGTGATGTAAGATAATTGTTAAAGAGAATTAACAGTTTGGTACAAAGGGTACCAAAAAAAAAAACTATTGAAGAATATGATGCCTTAAAGATCAGGATTGACCAAATGGTAAAAAGGCACAAAAATCTACTGAAGAAAATAACCACTTAGGAAGTAGAATTGACCAAAGAGAAAAATGTGCAAAAATCAGTGAAAAAACAAATTCTTTAAAAAAATAGAATTGGCCACGTGGAAAAAAGAGGTACAAAAGCTCACTGAAGAAAAGAATTAATTCCTTAAAAATTATAATTGGGCAAGCAGAAGCCAATGATTCTATGAAACATCAAGAAACAGTTAAATAAAGTCAAAAGAATGAAAAAAATGGAAGAAAATGTGAAATATCTCATTGAAGAACCAACTGACTTGGAAAATAGTTCTAGAAGAGATAATTTAATAATTATTGGACTACCTCAGAGCCATGATAGATTGAAAAAAAAGAACCTAGATATCACCCTTCAAGAAATGATATAGGAAAACAGTCTTGATATCTCAGAAACAGAGAGGGAAATAGAAATGGAAAGAATCTAATGATCACATCTTAAAAGAGATCCCAAAATGAAAACTTCCAGGAATATTAGAAACAATTTCCACAGCTCCCAGTTCAATGTAAAATATTGCAAGCAGCCAGAAAGAAGATATTTCAGATATAGTGGAGCCACAGTTAGGATCACACCAGATTTTGCAGCTTCCACATTAAAGGAGCATTTTACTTAAAATATTGAGGAAGGCAAAGGAGCTAGGATTACAACCAAGAATAACCTACCTAGCACAATTGAGAATAAAATTTCTGGGGAAAAATGTATATTTAATAAAATTGAAGACTTTCAAGCATTCTCAATGAAAAGGCCAGAGCTGAATTGAAAATTTGACATTCCAGAGCAAGACTCAAGAGAATCATAAAGAGGAAAATCTGGAAGAGAAATCATAAAAGATTATTATTATTAGGGATGTTAGAAGAACAGTAAAGATGAAGGACATGGGTGTGAGTCAATTATGTTGGGATGATCTCAAAAGAAAAATGAAGGAGTAAGAAAGAGGGGTGTTCTGGGAGAAGGGGAAGGGGAGAGAAAGAATGGGGAAAATCATCTCATGTAAAAAAAGCATTCAAGGAAGAGCTTTTACATTGGAGGGAGAAATGGGAATGGCGGTGGGCAACGCTTGAACTTCGCTTTCATTGGAATTATTTCAAAGAGGGCACAATACATAGATAGGTAGATAGACAAATAAATTGATATACATATATATGCACACACACATATATGAGTGCATGTATGTGTGTACACAGAAATCATAAATGTTAATGTGAACGGGAGAAACTCACCTATAAAATGGAAGTGGATTGTGGAATAGATTAGAAAACAAAATCTAACAATATGTTGTTCCAGTGTTTAATAAACCCAAATATCTAGTTTTTCACAAAAGAACACAGTATTTCATAAAAATTGCTGTGAAAACTGGAAAGCAGTTTGGCAGAGACTAGGTATAGACCAACATCTCACTCTGTATACCAAGAAAAGTTCAAAATATCCACATAATTTAAATTCAAAATGTGATATCACAAGCAAATTAGGGGAACATGGAAAATTTCACATTTCAAATCTATGGCTAAGGTAAGCATTTGTGACCAAACAATAGATGGAGAGGATCACAGAAAGTAAAACGTGTAATTTTGATTATATGAAACTAAAACATTTTTGCACAGATAAAATCAAAGCAGTAGAGATTAGAAGAAAATTAGGAGACATTGGGAAACTTTACAGTAAGTTTCTCTGATAAAGACCTCATTTCATATATATATATATATATACACATACACACACACATATATAAACATATATATATATAAATGTATACATATATATGAAAATTATTCAAATTTGTAAAAATAAGAGCCATTCTCCAACATAGATGATATGGTCATATAATCTACATGATTTCACATGTATAGTTGATATATTTCTTATCTTCTCAATTAGTGGGTCCTGCAGGGAGAGAAAGAGTTTGGAACTCAAACATTTAAAAACTGTTAAAAATAAATAATAATTTTTAAAAAGTTAACCAGAAAAGAAAATAAATGTTGTAATAACAAAGTAACAGAAAATTCACTAACCAATGAATTATCAGAGACCTTTAATTATTCTGATGTGCAAATATGTGAGTGTTTTTCTTGAGTAGGTACAAGAGAGAACTACTAAAAGAAATGAACAAAACAAAATTCTGATACTTTGAAACCAATTACTGTGGAATAAGCAAAGTAGGAGCCAAAAACTATATAAGGGCTGAGGAGGTAAAGAAGGAGACGAGATAGCATATTAAAGAAAAATATCAGAAAATAAATTGGAATTCATCATGATATAATAAAATGATAATGGACACATTAATTAGCTTTGAAAGAAGAAATAAATTTGAAACAATTATTGTGATACTAAGAAATCTTAGAGGAATTTCCTCATGAAATAAGCTTAGAAAAAGATAGAAAAAAATGGAACAGTGGAAAAATGAAAAATAGAATAATTACAAAAACAAGATGATGTAGTCAAAGAAATTAGGACAGCATAAATATAAAATATGAATGGAAAAAAGGTTGTGATCAATTTAAATGTAGTTGAGGAATTTGGAGAAAAGAGCAAGTAGATCAAACCTAAGAATCTGCTTCATGAAAATTATAAAGGAAAAAGGATTATATGGGCACAATGTTTTGGGAAATTTTCCTGGGAAAGAGAAAGTTTTGACAAACATTGAAAAGTGAATGGAAAATTGCAAATTAAGAGGATATTGGCTTAACCAGAAATAATCCCTAAATTTAATTCTCTTGGACACATTATTCTAAAGCTTCAAAGTTATAATGAAAAGATTTGGTTTTAAAATTGAGGAAAAATACATAATAAAAATCACCCATTTTTGTTGCTTAAGCTTTTTCATTAAAAATGAGACAAGACTGAAAATAATAGAATCTGTAATGTATTAAATTAAGATATATGTGATTTTAATCCCATCCTCTATCCCGATGAGCCACATCTATCACGACAGCGCCCTCCGGAACAAAGCGGTGCACAGCACTCGGCTGCCCGGCTCTTGGGACCCGGCTGCGTACCAGCGGGGAAATGGTATCCTTCTGGAGGGAGAACTGGTTGACATCTCTCGTCAAAACATCTCAGATGCCAATGGCAAGAAGGAGCGCTACTATGTGCTGTACATCAGACCCAGTCTCATCCATCGCCGCAAATTTGACTCCAAGGGGAATGAGATAGAACCAAACTTCAGCAACACCAGGAAGGTGAACACGGGCTTCCTCATGTCCTCGTATAAGGTAGAAGCCAAAGGTGACACGGACAGACTCTCACCCATGGAGTTGAAGGGGCTCGTGGAAAAGCCAGAGCTGCTTGCGAT
>CM053582.1:237718698-237734742 GCA_028627135.1 Pseudochirops cupreus
GACAAATGCAATGCAAAAAATTCATTTTATGCCAAATTTATTTTTTCATTTATTTATCTTAACAGAAGAAAAAATCAAATATATATAAAATACAAATCAAGATTCTCCAGAAGTAAGAAACAAAATTTAAAATAGAGAAAAATTAATTAAATTTTTTAAAAGGTGCTTTTTGGGGAGAGAGAAGGAAACAATTCGAGTTGATGAGTATCAACCTATTTAATTTTTTTAAAAGAGGAGAGAGTAAATAAAATAACCCCAAACTAGAAATGAGTAGGGAAAATCACAACAAGTCAATATAGGATAAAGAAATAAAAATTATCAGAGATTATGAATATACTGTATACTTCCAAAACTGAGAATATAGAGCAAAGGAAACATGCAAAATATTCATTCACAGAATAGAATATAGATAACTTAAGTCATTATTAGAAAGATGCATTGAAATTTTTTAATCAACTAGCATATAAAATGACACCAGGATCAAATGAATTTAAAATTAGATTTCATATAATATTTAGAAAATAAGTAATATTTTAAAAGGCATTTAGGCAGTCATCCAAGATGGTTCTCTTTTGCTGACCTGAGATGTTGTTTTGTGGCTCAGGTTCAAGATATCTTCATTGTTTTACTCTTTCTTTATACCTTAGAAACTCCTGTTTAAATATTATTATATTAGAAAAGTTACTCAGACTTTACAACCCAGGAAGACCTTGAAACAATGGAGTAGTACTTAGTGCATTGTTATGGCAGTAAAACAGGAAAAACACATTGAGTAAATAGACGTTTGCAAAGAAAGGTTTAAATATTTCTCTCGACTTTCTTGCAGATGTCTTGGTATAGCATATTTACCACTGAAGTACTTAACATTGTCCATCAGTTGTCTCATTCTCCCTCTGTGTGGTGTCTGTCACCAAACTAAAGGTGGTAAAAGAGAGAGTAAAAATTGCATAAAAGAAAACAAAAATGGGAAGACCCATGAGATTCGACCCACCACTCTATTCCAAGCAATTTGAGGTTACCTTCAGTTGTTGATCCCAGGAGGATTTGGAAGTAGGAAGATAAAGTACTTCATCTCAGTAGAAGCTTGTACAGTGTTCTGTACTTTGAGATTTGAGATCGAATGTGCCCTGACTCTTAATTCTAATCCCCATGAGGCAACATCAGCTTTTGGAGGTAAGCCAAGCAAAGATAGTATCTGATTGGTATTGTTCTAAGTTGTGTGTGTGTATATGTATCTGTGTGTGTGTGTGTGTGTGTGTGTGTGTGTGTGTGTGTGTGTGTGTGTGTGAAAGAATGTTTGGTGCTGCATGAGCAGAACTAGGACAGATATTTGAGTGTGAAAAGGTCCATAACAGATACAATGAAAAAAAGAAGCAGCAACCAAGAATGTAAGAGACATTTAAGCTTCCTTAAAAGAAACTTTATATATAGAAGGAAGAAAGTGAAAGAGTTGGTGTCCTCTGCTATGATTAGCCCCCTCGTGGAGGATTGTGTTCAGTTCAAGTCATCAAATAACATTCATCATCTATAAAGTGTGCAGAGGAGCATAATTATGGTGCTGAAGGACTCTGAGTAAGAAGTGAGTAAGCTTCACCTGTAGAAAAAAAGACATAGTGGGGTGAAGAAAGCTGTCTTAAAGTATTTGAAGAACTCTAAAGGGAATTAGGCTTATTTTACTTATAGGGAAGAATTTGTTGTGGTGGTTTTATTCTTCATTGTCAAAAAGGACCATGACATCAGGAAGATGATTCTGTGATTTTCAAGTGAATTGGTTTTAAGTGAGGGAGGGCTGTGCAAAGTCACCAGCTTCAATTTCTCCTCTATGTAGCCAGATAGAGATCAGGATGATTGGAGATGGCCCAGGATGCAGTGGGAGACCTTGGCCTTTTTAAGTTAAGGTCTTTCCAAGTTCTCACATTGAGTGAGGCAACACCCATTCAGTGACTGGGTCTGTTTAAGAAGTGAGCCAAGGAATAGTCAGTCGCTTCAGTAGAAGAGAGGTAGTTACAGAGAGGTGGATTTATATTCAGTGTAAGAAAAAATAAAATGCTTCATCAGGATGGCTGTGGTAAATGTTATTAACCCCTGGGTAGAACAGGAAAATCTTGATGAAGAAGGCAGTAAATGAATTGAGTCTTAAAAGTGGAATAGAAAATTCATCAGGTGAAGGAGAATATTGCAAACATAGGGAACTGTATAAAGAAAGATAAAGGATGAGGAAAATAGAGCATGGGGCTGCTAGGTGGTTTAGTGACTAGAGCACCAGTCCTGGAGTCAGGAAAATAGAGCAAAGTGATGTTAGGATGGAGTGTGTGGGGGGAATGATGGAGGAGAAAGAATATAGGACAGCACTGGATTCCATAGGGGTGGCAATGGTTGGGAGGACAAAGGAAGGTGGGAAATCTGGGGAGGAGAAGAAAGGAATGGCCACAAATAAATATTAGTTGCAAATTTCACTGATTTTGCAATTTCATTGAAAATTGGCTCTAATATAATTAATATCTCACCTACAGGTGTTTTTTTTAAACAAAATTCAATCAATATTTATCAAGCAAATCCTATGAATGAGGCATTGTAAGAGAATACAGAAAAAATGTGTAAACCATGGCAAGACTGCAGCCATACTAGGGTATTTGGGGTGATGGGCATATTTGGGCATATGTGGGTTTAGATCTCTGCTTTCCCCTGTCCCATTACTCCCCAACACTAATCACACACAATTACATGCAAGATGGCACATGTTTATGCACACTGTAGCTATTTCTAGGACCATTTATACAAAATACCTCTATATGGTCCTGATATACCATACCTGCCTTCCAGGAAGTTAGAATTTAGCACTTGGTGATCACCACAGCTATAATCCTATTTCTTCTCATCTTTACAAAACAAAACAAAGCAACCACATGTAGTTTAGTCACCTCACAAACCCCAAATGAAAGCAAAAAATATGTGTTTGTGACCCAGTTTGCTCAGTTGTTGTTTTGTTTTGTTGTTGTTTTTGTGTAACAAGAAAAAAAATTACAAGATTTCACTCCTGCTGTTCTTTAATTGGAAACATCTGTTATTCTCCTTGTTTCTGCTAAGGGAGATATAATCTACTTTCTGTTACTGATGTGAATAACTAGTACCCTAGTGTGTGCATAGGCAAGGGTCTTCTAAGGGATGATAGCACATGATTGCATGGATATTTCTTCTTTAAGGAATATCTGTAAAGAACGTAAGATTAATTTTTCCTCAGTAAAATCAAGACAAAAGGAGTACTGTTGAAAAAACTAACAAGGTAGATTTGCATTTTAATTGGAAAATGTTGCCCAACAGTGGTACCTTCTGACTCTTTAGTTGTGAAAATAATACTCAAAACTATAAGATTTTGAGGGTACTTTTCTATTTATCATGTTTGAAGAGAAAAAAGGCAGTTTATAGGTAGCTACCCTTGTCAGATAAGAGTTCACTTAGCCTAACTTGGATTCATATAATCTGCCTTTTATGACTTTCTCAGGTCATGTGTGTGTGTGTGTGTGTGTGTGTGTATGTGTGTGTGTGTGTGTGTGTGTACACACACCTATAGAAAGATAGATAGATAGACAGATAGATAGATAGATAGATAGATGATAGATACAGATATGTATACCCATACATGCTGATTCAAAATGGATTGTTTTAAGATATAGCAGGTTCTCTCTCCTTGATGGTCTTTAAACAAATTATGGATTACCACTTGTTAGTGAAATAGAATGATTTTTTTTCAGGAATCAGTAGACAAGATGACTAATATTACTTCTAATACTAAAATTCTGTATGAATCTATGATTCTGGTCTATGCTAATCTATACTAGTTAACAGTTTAATCACAACTCTCTAGGTGAGCCTTTGCTTGTTCACATTGTCCTTCAAAAATGCCACCTGGGAACAATGGTGTTTCCTGCAATAATAGCTTGCATTATCTAAGGAAAGGCAAGTGTCAATTCTACAGGAATAACAAACACTTATTAAGTGATTACTCAATTTAATGCATTGTTCTAGGAGATAGGTATATAAAGATATGAATAAGCAACAATCTTGGTCCTCAGGAACCTTATGTTGTACCAGAGACACCCAGAATGGAATCATCAGCATTTGGCCATGACTGATGAGTTCATATCCTCAGGTCTGGATGAACTACATCTCTGAGCACTGAAAGAACTGGCAACTGTGATCAGTGAACTACTGCCAGTGATCTTTGGAAAGACTATAGAATGAGGGAATTATTACAGGACTTAAGACATCCAAAGGTCTTGGTTTTCTAGAAAGGAATTGCAGTGAAATCTTCAAACCTTTATTTGATTACTGTCAAAATTCTATAAAATACTAAAGGGATGGTTGGAGAATATTTGGAAAAAAAAAACAAAAAACAGCAGTTCTCAAAAAAATTCCAGCAGGTCTTCATTGGGAAGAATTTTTGCCTAGCTAACTTCATTTCCATTTTGATAGGGTTATTAGTTTGGTAGTTATGTCATGTTATAGATTTTATCAAAAGATTTGAGAAAGTCTCTCTTTATAGTCTTGTGGAAAAGAGGGAAAGGTATGAGTTAGACAATAATAGTTATATGAATTTGAAACTGGTTGGAAGAATAGTCATTAATGGCTTAATTTCAACTTGAAATTAAGTTTCTATTGAAATCCCCCAGTGACTTGCTCTTGGCCCTGTGCTGTTTACATTTTCATCGGTTACTTGGATAAATGCACATATTACATGCTCGTCAAATTAGAAGATGGCATAAAAGCTATAAGGGATAACTAACATGTTATGTGAGAGAGGTTGGTTCTAAAAAGCTTTTAGCAGAATGGAATCTTGGGCAGAATGGACTTCCGCAAGTGGACCATACATCTCTGATATAAACTCTTTCCTTACCTTTGCCTCATAGAACCCTCAGCTTATTTCAAAACAAAGTTTAGGTCCATGACCTACACAAGGCCTTTCTTGATCCCCACACTATCACTCCCAGAATTACTTTTTATTATATTATGTTCTATCTACTTGGTATTTGCTAGTATTCCTTTTTTATCCTCTTTGCAGAGGAATTCTTTTTTGAGGTCCATAGATAAAAGGAAAAGGGGAAAGGAATTGGCATTTATATAACACCTACTATGTGCCAGATATTTTTTTCTTTTTTTGTTTTTAAGAAATATTAGCTTATTTGATCTTTACAAAAAACCCTGAAAGGCAAGTGCTATTATTATCTTCATTTTGCAATTGAGGAAACTGAGGCGAATAGAGATTAATTAACTTGCCTAGGGTTGCACAGCTAGTAAGTACTTGAGGTCAAATTTGAATTCAGATCTGTCTAACTCCAGCCCAGTACTCTATCTACTGTACCATCAGCTAGCTGCCACAGGATAGATTTCAGGGGTTCATAAATTTGGAAGAAAACAAAATATATCTTTATTTTTACTAACATTTAACTGAAATTTTAGATTTTCTTCATTTATATATATATGTGTGTGTATATATATATATATATATACATATACATATATATGTTTGTATGTATATATATTTTTTTCTCTTTGCAAATATGTCAGTAGGTTTTGTCGGAATACCAAAGAGAGCTATGCCACACCAAAAAGTTTAAGAACCTGAGCTCTAGTAGAATATAAATTTCTTGAATATAGGAATTATTTTGGCTTCATCTTTAAATCCCTGTTAACCTCTTAACTTAGTGCATGGTACATAGTAGGGGCCATGAAAATGCTTATTTCCTTCTGTCCTTTCCTTCTATTACCTAACACGTATACTAAGTTATGCATATATAATATATAAACACACATATACATAACACGTGTATCTATGCATATATATATGTACACACATATACATAACACATGTATCCATGCATATATATATATATATATATATATATATATATATATATATATAAATGAATATTATACATGTACTTCAATGATAAACTATTTGCATAGCTAGCACCTTTCAGATAAGCAAAGGCATCCTCTTTCCATGGTCTGGCAGTTTTCAAGGTAAGGGAGGTGGAAAGCTGGTGCCCCTCCTTCCCCTCTGCTCCCTTTCACTCTCCCTCTTCCACTGCTTCCTTTCTCCTCCCGTGCCACTCCCTTTTGGGAGGGGATTGTCCTTCTCTCCTCCCATGAGACCGCCTATTTTCATTGCTTCTACCTCTTGTAATAAAATAAGTTGCTACTCTATTCCTTTGGACTCATGACTAAAAGATGGTCTTACCTTTTTGTTTGAGTTTGCTGTTGTACACACTGCTACATGGTCAGGATTTTTCCAAGGAGTCAGCTATACAGCTTGATCCAAATGGACAATCACCAATACATTAATTCCTTTTGCATAACTTTCAAGGAGTTGAAGGATCTTTTTTTTTGTTTTGTCTTGTTTAATTTTCCCCCCACTTTTAATGAAACTCCACACTGTGAAATAAATTAATTTCCTCTTCGACATAGAGTTCTCTGCCTTTTCCCCAGTGTTAATGTTCTCATGCTTCTAGTGACCTGACACCCTTTGATACAGTGCTCTACCTATGTCTATGTAACTGGGAATACAAATAACTCTTTATAGTGAAAATATTTTAGACACTTCATCTCCCTTGTTTTTCTGGATAACTCTGTAAACCAAAGTATTGCAAAGCTGAGATTCAGAAATAGCCAGTGACTGGCTCAAGTTACCTAACTAACAAGTATTGGACTCAGTACTTCAATTCTAGGCTTTCATCTAGTGTTCTTTCTGCCGTATCCTATTGCTTTTATATGTACCTATATCATTCTAGTTCAACTTTCTTTCATTGATGAAAACTTAACTACCTTATATCCTTTTCCTTCAGACCTCAAAATTCTAAGATGACAGTAAATCTTGTAAAAATAAATCTCTGTTCTTAATTTAGTCATTATTTGCTGAAGAATGTTCTCCTCTCCCCAGATGCCTATAATATATTTGGATTTTAAAAGTGAAAGATTTTAAGGTATTTTAAAAATTTGGAGACAATGTTTTAGTTGAGGTCTAGACTTATATTTTGCACCAAAGTAAGTCTTCCTTTTTTTGCCCAAGCTACTTTTTTTGTTAAATGGATAATTGCCTTATATGGTATGACCAAGAGAAATGAAATATCCCTTTTGATCCTACAGATAAGTATTGCCTTAGTTCCCTGACAGTCTGACCACTGAATATACAATCCTTTTGAACAAGATACTGAGGAACTTTGTTTAATGCCCATATGACCTGGAAGAAGTCACACAATAAATTCATCATAATCATTGTTTTCACCTTAGCATGATTTAATTGATCAGATTAGTTTAAGTGACCAATCAGTGACTTACATACATGGAAATAAGGGATTAAGGGGGCATGTCAGGAAAGATCTAGAGATAAGGTAATGACAGAAAAGACCAGATGGAATGAGGGAACCCAGTGGGATATCTAGAAACTGGATCTTAGGCTCCTTTTTGAGAAGGTGGGATGATGCATAAAGAAATAAAAAGAGATATAAGGAGATGGAGCTTCCCATACAAACTTTCCCTGTATCATTGTCCTGTCTATTAGCCACATGACCTTGGCAAGATTGTATTTAATTTAACATACCATATTTCAAGTGGAACTCTGTTAAACTGTGTCATTTCTAGAGGAAGGTATCCAATATTGTGCAAGGTCTGGAAATCATGTCATATGATTAATTTGAATGATTAGCTGTTATGGAATGGAGATTATGTGGAGAAAGTAGGCCTGTCCAGTGTTTCATTGATTGAGAGAGCCAGGACAAATAGGTAAGGATCTATAGGGAAACAAACTTGGACTTTCTAAAAATTGGAGCTAGCCAACCACACATAGGCTGCCTCATGAAACAAAGGAATATCTGCTGGGGTGTTGTATAAGGAATTCCTGAACTGGATGACATATTAGATCAAGAGATCTCTGAAATATCTTCCAATTATTAGACTATATGATTCATATAGCTTGGTATATAATCAAACCTTAGATTACAGAATAGCAGAAAACAGAGCTATACCAAAGCTTTGAAGGTATCAGGTTAAAACTGCTTCCTGAATAAGAACCCAATAGTACACCACCATGATAAGTAGTCACCCAGCTTTTGCTATAGTAGAGTGAAGCTCATGAATCCCTGTGGTTATCCTTTCAATTTTTAGATAGCCTTGATTACATGTTCAAGTTCGTTGAGCAAAATCTTACAATTCAGTTTTATGATTCATATGTATGCATGTATAATATTCATATGCATGTATACACACATATATTATATACATGTAGGCAAGCTAGGTAAATGTGGTCATTCTGAAAGAGTTTTGTGCACTAAAGAAAGGAGAGAACGAGCATTGATTAAGAACTTATTATGCTCTGGCAGTGAGCTAAGCACCTTAAATTCCCCAAAGAAATTCTTTAGGAACAGTTCCTCTTTGTAAGATGTCCTCTCATTTCCCTGGACTTCTCCCAGGGTGTCCTCTCTCATTTCACTCCTCCAACTGGGAAGGGGTGGGAAAAGGCGAGGACAGTTAGGAAGACCCCACTCTACCTCCAAGCCAACAATGAAGTTATCTACATTAAAAATACATTCAACAATTACCTAAGACCCAAGCCTGCAATTTATACCTTTACCCTCTTATGAAAGTGATTTGTTAAGAGCTCAAAGCATATAACTGATTACAAGCCCGAAATGTAGTCATCCTCTTACCTGTATGTGCTGCACTAGAAGGGACTGCAAAGGTAGTATCAGGTTCATCACTGCAAAGCTTTTATCTTGCTGTTAGTTTTAAAATGACTTATTGTTAATATTTCCTCTTTCATATCCCATCCTTTCTTGATCCCTCCAATTGCTAGTGCTCTGCTCCTTAGTTACTTTGCATTTAAATATTTCATATTTATGCTCTTTGCACACACACACACGCACACACAGACACACACACACACACAGACATACACACACACACACACACACACACACACACACACAGAGTTGTCTTACCCATGAGCACCCAAACTCCTTGCAAGCAGAGATTGGCTCACTCTTTGTACTTACATCACCAACACGTTGGGCATTGGCACGTAGAAGGAGCTTAATAAATATTCGTTGATTCATTAGTACTTATTTACTGACTGATGTAGAACTGGACTCTCAGAAGCTGAACTAGGCCATATTTTGGGCATATTGATGATGCCACAATTCCAGATATTTTGTGTATATTGACTTCAAATTGTTCAAAGAAGAATTTGAAATTTGGAGTCAATCAAAGGACCTCACTTGAGGACCTAGAGGGCTACGTGTAGCCTTGAGGCCTCAGGTTCCCCACCCCTATTCTAGGGTGATGGGAGGCCTCTGAGACACTACTCTTAGCAAGAGAGGGAAGCCTTTTGCTAGTCCTAGGTCAAGGATAGCTCTGTTTTTTGCTAATTAATTGAAGAGGTCATGGTTGCACCCAGCCAAGGATCTAAGCTAGACTAGAAAATTGAGATAATAAAAACTACACAGAGAAGTATATGACAGGGACTAAATAGTGAGTGTTGCAATGGTCGTAATAGTCCAGTTAAACCTATCTAGCAGGGAGTAAGGAGCAAGACAGGGCCATGCAGTTGTATGTTTAACATCAAGCTCTTCAGAGGAAAAAAGGATGCCTAACACACTTAAATTTGATCTAATTATCTAATATTTAACTTATCTAATTAACACTTTCTCCATTTCTTAAGATCAAATAATCAACAAAACAACAAATCTAGCCTAGATTTGTGGTATTTGCTTATTTCCAAGGTAGAAATGCTCACACTAGAAATGTATCAATCAGCTCAAGAGAGACGGTTCAAGGTAGGCCCCGTATTACTGGTGACTGTGTATATCTATGAGAGAGTATGTCCCAACTTTATAAAGAAAATGTTTTCTTACTATTTTTCTTACTGTATCATTTCAATAAGCCCTTTGGTTTTTTATCCTGGGTTTTCCAGTTGACTATGAAAGTTGACTGGACTTAGGGGAGTTGCCAATCTTTGTATAGTTTTAGGGTTGTAGAACCACAGCACCTTGAACCCAGACACCCTTCCCTTATGGACCTTTAATTTGGAGTTGGAGAGATGTACACCAAGTACTATAATTGCATAAATTTATGGAGTTTCAAATCTTGAAGGGTTTTTAGAGTTTATTTATCCCATATATTCTTTTTTATTGATGCAGACATTGAGTCCCAAAGAAACTAAATCTGTTGCTCAAGGCCATACAGCTTGTTACTGATAGAGCCAAGATAAAACTTCTTATTGTTGTTGTTGAGTTGTGTCTGGCTCTCTATGACTCCATTTGGGGTTTCCTTGGGGTAGATACTGTAGTGGTTTGTCATGTCCTTCTTGATTTCATTTTACAGATGAGAAAATGGGCAAAAAGACCAGGCTCATACAGCTAATAAACGTATAAGACCAAATTTGAACTCAGGACATGACCCCAGGCTCAGCACTCTATCCACTGTGGCACCTAGCTTCTGTTACTTTATGATGCTTCTTTAGTGGAGAGTAGTTGTGAGCCAATTGAGCATATAAATGATGTCAAGGAGATGTAAGAACATATGGAAGAGATGATGGGTATTAGGCTATGGGGGTGGAGGTAGCAAAGAAAGGGAAAATAACAAGGGAAGTGGGAATATCAAAGACAAGTTTCTCTATTTTGCCAGAGGCCTTGTTATATCCCCAAACCTCAATTTGGAAAGTTCTTATGGATATGAGGGATAGAAGTGAGAGAAGATGGACAAAAATATCAAACCATATGTTCAAAATGATATTTACACACATATTATCTTATTTTAAAATTCTAGTAGTCAGTATAGGTAACTATCTGAACAAGTTAAATTTGTTCCTTACATAAGAGGAACTACTCACAAACTAATTAGTGGATAGGAGAATCCTCTGTCTCTTCTTTCTGCTTGTGATTTCTCTCTGTCTATCACTTTTGACTTGGCTCCTGGCCCCTCTCCATTCCTGCCCCTTTTCCTCTTCTCATCAGAAGAATGACCATGGAGAGGTAGAAAGACCAGGAGAAGAGAAAATAAATTTTATGTTCCTTCACAGCAGTGGCTTCCTCAAGCTGTTTTGAGAAAAGAATTGGATAGATTGAGTATGGTCTTCCTCTGAAAGATTGAATAGTCTTGTTTTAGTTATTTAGGTGCAAAGTACTACCATTTATAGCCTTACCTTTCCCAGTACTATTTAGATGGAAAAAACTGGGGTTAGGGAAGTATCAGGGGAAAGAAAGAGTCCCTTCAAATTTGTTTATTTTCCTCCTTTATTATAAGCAGTTGGGATTGAGTGGATGACGGGAACAAAACCTCAAAAGGGTTGTGTACTTGTTTCAGAGACAAAGGAGAATTGTAAAAACTATATGACTATACTGCACTCTGTATTCAGGTAGTCCAAGGAAAAAGAGAACCAATCTCTTCCCAAGATAATTTTGGAATATACTATGGAAAAATCTTCTGTTTTTCAGTTACAAAGATTAGCCTTTCCCCACCCTTGCGTCTATTTTCCCTCTCTTTAAAGGGCGGAAGTAAGACAGGAGAAGGGGCTCCTGCACTGCAAATTGGAACCACTAGTAATTATCACTTGATGTAAGGCAAGTTACTATTAAGATAAGTTGGTAAGGTCTTCCTAAATTCAATTCCATTCAATAAACAATTATTAAGTTTCTCTTTTGTAGCACAATGCTATGTCTGGTTGCCACAAAGATTAGAAACTATTAGAGCCCACTGAGATCTCAGCTTTATGAGGGAGTACTGAACATGTTATGAATTTAATATAGAGAATGAAATGGAATAATAATCAAAATAAAGAAACATGAAGTCCCTTTTCTTTACATAGTTCATGAGTACACACCCCATCTGTCAATATTCATAATCAATAATCATAATAAATCATAAATCATAATTCATAATAAATCATAATCATAATTCAATAATCATAGTTTGCTAGAAAACTGAAAATTAAAGGAAATATGTCACACAATGCATACGCACAGCTATCTACTCCTAGTCATCTAAACATATTCCTACTTGTTTTCCAGGAAGATCAGGGGGTGATTCTTGAAACATTCACAGTCACAGTTCATGAGAAGTAGGATCCCATTCCAGATGACAGACTATAACTTGAAAAAGCCAGAAGACAGTGTTGTAAATCATTCATCCCTTCCCATATAGCTAGCTCAATAGAGTTCACAATAGCTGACAGATTTAGCATTCAGCATCCTTTTTCACTGTGACTTCCATCCCTGGTTTTGGCTCATGATCAGTATCTCACGCACAATAAACAGATCCCATGCCTTCTGGCCCCAGAGTAGGCATAGGGCAATGCTATTTGCCCATTCTCTCTCTGCTCAGTAATCAGTTGTGGAAAATTCCTCAGTATCTCACAAATTCTGTTTCTTCTGTCTTACTTTGTGAAAATTCCTAGACTTTTGGATCCATCTGTAAAAACTTGGATTTAGGCAAAATGATATCTAAAGTCCCTTTTAGCTCTAACACTATGAATCAATGAAGACAGAAAAATATGGAGAATAACACTTCCATCCATTGTTACATCCCCTCATTGAACGCATGTACATGCACGCACATGCACACGCGCATGCACACACACACACACACACACACTTTTAGATGTTGGAAGAGAAGATTTATATAAACATTTTTACAAAGAATCTAAACTGTGGGTGTTTGGGGAAGTGTGGCATAACAAAGCAAGTAGTAAATTTGGAGTCAAAACATTTGGTTTCAAGTTTCAGCTTTGCCACTTAAAAACTAAGTGGTTTTAGGTAAGCCACTTCACTTCTCTCTGATCCTCTCTTTCCTCATCAGTAATAGTATGTGAATTAATTAATCAAACCTTCTATAAAGTAGTATCTGAAGTCTGCGTGCTTTGATATTCCATAATTTACAGACCTTTACTAATTGGTGGTATTTTCATTTTTTAATTCTTTTAGATGGGAAAAAATGTTTTATAGGAAGAAATTTAAAAATTTGATAAACATGAACCTTGAAAATAATTAATTTACATTTATTCTTGATTAGCTAAACAAAGATATATTGGTGTCAGTCCAGTGTTTTGTGAGGAATATCAAGCTAGGAATTTGGACTCATGGGGTTCTAGACTTGGTATTCTGTTCCATCTGGCACATCCCTGAGAGGGCTTGAAGTTGGGGCCTGGCTGTGTGACCTTCCTGTTAGGGTCACATTCAGGCACCTGATGAGCAGGCCAGTGTCAGCCTTAGGGAAGGAAAAAAAGTTGTAAATGTTAAAACAGTCAGCAGTCTAAAAATGATAGGATAAAAAGGCATTTCTTTTGAGCTAGCTGACAAATGTATACCTGATTAGAGAGAAGGGGAGTTTTTGGGGATGAACTAAATTATTGACCTGGAATAAATTCATGGTTCAATAACATGTAGCAGAGAAAAGCAAAAGAAGATCAAAGGACAAGGTTTACTGAACTTGGCATCCATAAACACTTATTTGCTTTCTGGACAAGCTACCCTTTTGAACCCCTTTCGAGGGAAGGGGCAGCCAATCATCATTGTGCTCTTGGGCAGGTCACTTAATTTCTCTGGGCTTCAACTTCCTCATTTAATATGATAAAGAGCAATATTTTTGTAGTGATTTATAGTCTGCAGATTATTTTCTACAAAGCAATTTATTTAAGCCTCATGAAAACATTCTAAGGTAACTTTTCTGTCATTTTTCAGTTGTATGTGATGCTTTGTGACCCCATTTGGAATTTTCTTGGCAGTGATACTAGTTTACCATTTCTTTCTGCAGCTTATTTTACAGAGGAGGAAACTGAGTCCCACAGGGTCAAGCAACTTCCCTAGGGTCAAACATTTAGTAAATGTATGAGACAACTGCTTTTAGTATTACGATTACCTTTTTACAGATAAGGAAACAATCTGAGATATTAAGTGACTTGACCATTATCACACAAGAAATAAGAGGCAGAGGCAGAGTTTGTGCCCAGGTCTTTCTAACTCTAACTTTAACACTACCTGCTAGTAGCTGTATATTACCTCTTCCATAGATTAAAGGGGTGGCTAGATTATAGAATCTCTAACGTCCTTCCAGTTCTACCATTCTATGCATTTAGTGCCAGAATACTTCCTAGCTCTGTGCTAGACTGTGGGATCATGAAAAAGCTTAACAGAATCAGAGGCTGAAATTGAAAAGTATCTCAAAGTGCCTCTCATCCAACCTTCTTGTTTTACAAATTACAGTGCTGAACCCAGGGAGATTCAATGACCTGTTGAGATTGATAAGCATCAGAGGCAGATTTTATACTCAAATCACTGAAATCCAAAATTATTTCCCTTTCCCTATACTATATTACCTTCCTGATAATAGCTAACAATGCACAGGTTAAGGTTTGCAAAGCATATTACATACAATATATTGTCTCAGTTGATTCTTGCAACACCCTTGAAAAGAAGAGGATATTGTTATATCCATTTAACAGAAGAAAACTGGGGCAGAGCCAAGATGGCAGAGTAAAAGCAGGAACTTGTTTGACCTCCAGCTCCAACCACCTACAATAACTGTAAAATTTGACTTTAAACAAATTTTAGAACTACATAACTCACAAAGTGATACAGAGAAACAAATCTCCTGGTGAAGGCAGCCTGCCAGGCCAACAGGGAGGGTCGATTACACCAAGCTGGGAGCCTAGTACAGTCCTGTGTGAACCACCCAGGCCCAGACCCTGAGTGGCCCCAACCAGCAGCACAGACTGGAGCAAGCAGAAAAAGCACAAACAGACCATAGAATCCTCTTTTGGGGAACGAAAAAGATCAAAATATGGAACCAGAAGAAGTCAAAACTCCTGCAGCAAAAACTTCCAAGAAAAATATGCAGTGGTTACATGCCATGGATGAGCTCAAGAAGGATTTTGAAAATTAAGTAAGAAAAGTAGAGGAAAAATTGGGAAGAGAAATGAGGATGATGCAAGAAAATCATGAAAAGTGAGTAAAGAGTCTGCTAAAGGAGACACCCCCTCCAAAAAAAATATACTGAAGAAAATAACACCTTAAAAAAACAGCATTATACTCAGTTTTTCTGGGTAGGTGATTCTTCATTTTAATCCCCTATGCTTTGACCTCTGGAATATCATATTCCTAGCCCTTCTATCCTTTAAAGGAGAAGCTGTTAGATCTTCTGTTATCCTGATTGTGTTTCCACAATACTCAAATTGTTTCTTCCTGACTGCTTCTAACATTTTTACTCCTTGACTTGGCAGCACTGGAATTTGGCTATGATATTCCTAGGAGTTTTCTTTTGGGGATCTTTCTCAAGAGGTGATCAGTGAATTCTTTCAATTTCTATTTTGTCATCTGGTTCCAGAATATCAGGGCAATTTTCCTTGAGATTTTCTTGAAGGATGATTTCTAGGCACTTTTTTTCATGATGGCTTTCAATAATTTTAAAATTCTCTCTCCTGGATCTGTTTTCCAGGTCAATGATTTTTCCAATGAGATTTCACATTGCCTTCTATATTTTCATTTGTTTAGATCTGTTTTATAGTATCTTGACTTCTCATAAAGTCATTAGCTTCCACTTGCTCCAATGTAATTTTGAAGGAATTGTTCTCTTCAGTGAGTTTTTGAAATTTCTTTTCCATCTGGCAAATTCAGCTTCTTAAGGCATTCTTCTCCTCATTGGCTTTTTGGGCCTCTATTGCCATTTGAGTTAGTCTATTTTTTAGGTGTTATTTTCTTCAGTATTTTTTGGGTCTCCTTTAACAGACTGTTGACTTGCATTGCATGATTTTCTTGAATCATTTTTGTTTCTCTTCCCAATTTTTCCTCCACTTCTCTTACTTGATTTTCAATATCCTTCTTGAACTCCTCCATGGCCTGTAACCACTGCATATTTTTCTTGGAAGCTTTTGATGCAGGACTTTTGACTTTGTTGACTTCTTCAGGCTCCATGTTTTGATCCTTTTTGTCCCCAAAAAAGGATTCTGTGGTCTGATTGTGCTTCCTCTGCTTGCTCATCTCTCCAATTGATTACTTTGAC
>CM053582.1:237735242-237751548 GCA_028627135.1 Pseudochirops cupreus
ATATATATATATATATATATATATAGACTTAGTTGCAAAGAGCATTGCTTGTGTGATCTCATTTCATGTTCACAAAATCCTGGAAAGTATAAACCCATGTGTTATTTGTTTCCATTTTTCAAATATAAAGTTTCATGCATTGATACACACACACACACACACACACACACACACACACACACACACACACACACACTGTTCTTAAACCTTTCCATGAGTGATGGTTCCTGACTTCCTCTGCCACCTCTGAAAAACTGCTCTAAACATATAACTCCGAAAAGGAGTTTATGACCTACTCTTTAATTTTTGCTTATGTTATGTTAAGTATACGAGTTCAGTGCATGTTGGTCAATCATGCCGAAAGAAAGGAGGACCCACTTATTTCCCACCCAGCTGGTCTCCTTCAGACTTGTCTAACATGCCCCCAGGGAACCCTGCCACTACATCATCCAGGACCCTCTACCCTGTAGACTAGAGGGTACAGTGAAGAGTTCTTCCTCAAACCTCCATTTAGGAGGATGCCCAGGCCAGCCATCTATGATCTTATGATCTGAATAACTTAGCAAATCACTTCCTTTTCTGGGATACAGTTTACTGATCTTCAAAATGGAGCATTAGATTAGATAATTTCTGAGGTTTCCTGTACCTATAAATCTATGATTATCCTTTGATACTGATGTAATAAGCATATCCAATAGGACAAAGAAAACATTTACCAGAATGACTGGGTGAAGACCACAATTTTTGTTAGAACCGTTCGTTTGTGAGAAGATTTGGCAATAAGAAAAAGAACCAAAAAGGGAAACCTATAATGGCAGTGTCTGGAGAGCCTGAGACCAGTACCATCAGTATCAAGGATTTTGGCTGCTCAAGTAGCCACAGAACTATTCTGAGGTGAAAAGAGCCAAGAGTCATCCTTTGGCAAACTAAATTATAGGGGCACGTGGACTGAATCAAGGCAAAGATTCAGACAATCTTAACTCCAAACTGAGTATCCAGGCTTGAAAACTGGATAACTCATTCATAAGCAAACATTAGAAATTCCTGGTGACATTTTTGTGGGAGCACATAGAGGCGCTGATCTTGATGAGAGTGGATCAGACAAGAATCTGGGTCAATGTGAGTAGTTTTGGAATATGAACTACCCCATATTCTATAATCCCATGAATAGCATGGAAAGACTACCTAGAAGAGGTAGTTCTGAAGGAAGATATTGAAGCATAAGAAGGTATAGATTAAATGCCTCTGACAGAAAGATCTGAAGGGCTGGTTTTGCGCTCATAAACAACTTTTTCTTTTTTGCATTAAACTATTTTAATGGTCTCAAAATTTTGTGACAGATTTTGGTCAAGTTTTCTCCACTTAAAAATTGCTGATGTTAAGAACTAATAATTTAAAGCTGCCATGAAACAAAGGGTCCACAAAAAAAATAAACAAAAAAAATAAAAACATCCCTTTCTTCCTGAAGTGATGCATTATAATCATTAACCTGTCTTTTACTATTAAACTTAAGTGGCCAATTTAGGGGGAAAATTTCTAAAACATTTCATCTACCACTGATTAATAATAGGGTAATAAATATTCATTTAGCCTTCTGGACCTTCTGGGTAGATTTTGTGACTTTGCCAGCTCCAGAAGCCTTCTTGTCAACTGCCTTGATGACACCAACAGCAATAGTTTGCCTCATATCACAAACAGTAAAACAATAGAAGAGTAGGATAATCAGAAAAGCTCTCAGCACACATGAGCTTGTCTGGAACCTTGAAAATGATGGCAGCATCATCAGATTTCAGAAATTTACATCCATCACATGCAATTTCTTACCAGAACAATGATCAATCTTCTCCTTCAGTTCAGCAAACTTGCAAATAATGTGAGGTATGTAACAATCCAGAACAGGAACATAGCCAGTACTGATTTGGCCTGGATGATTCAGGGTAATGACCTGTTCAGTGAAGCCAGCTGCTTCCATGGGTAGGTCATTCTTGCTCTCACCAGCTACATTACCACAGCAGACATCTTTGCCAGACAGATTCTTGATATTAAAACCAAGTTATTCCTGGGCTGAACCTCAGTCAAAGCTTCATGGTGAATTTCAACAGACTTTACTTCAGTTGTAGCTCTGACTGGGACAAAGGTGACCACCACGCCTTTTTTTAGAATACCAGTCTCCCACACAACCAGCAGGTACCATTCCAATACACCAATCTTGTAGATATCTTGGAGGGGTAGAATAGGAGCTTGTCAGTTGGACAAGTTGGTGGCAGGATGCAGTCCAAAGCTTCAAGCAGTGTAGTTGGCCATCCTTATGAATGACATTTTGTTTCTTGTACCAAGGCATATTAGAGTTTGGCTCCAGCATGTTGTGACCATTCCAATCTGAAACTGACATAAAAGTTCCCATGTCAGGGTTGTAGTCAATTTTCTTAATATAGGTACTGACTCCCTTGACAATTTCTTCATATTTCAACTGGCTGGGATAGGAATGGGGGGAAGGTGTCAGTGGAATCCATTTTGTTGACACCAACAATCAGTTGTTTCACACTTGGTGTGTAGGTTAGAAGGGAATGTTCATGGGTCTGCCCATTTTTTGAGATACTCAGCTTCAAATTCACTAACACTGACAGCAACAATCAGGACAGCACAGTTAGCCTGAGATGTGCCTGCAGTCAAGCTTTTGAAAAAGTGGCTGTTTCTAGGAGCATCAATAATGATCACTTAATTTCTGGTCTCAAATTTCCACAAGAATGTATTAATGGTAATATCATACTCATGAACTTATCCAAAAACCTGGCATATTTGAAGGAACCCTTTCCCATTCCAGTAGCCTCCTTCTTGAACATCTTAGTGATTCTTCCATCAATTCCATCACATTTATAGATAAGTACTTGTGGACTTGCCAGAGTCTTTATGTCCAGTGGCAACAATGTTAATATGCATTGTTGTTTTTTTTTTTTCTGGACCATTTTTATGGAGGTTTCACAGTGATTTTCACAACACGTGTTCTGGAAGCAAAACCATTGTGAAAAATCTTGAAGAGCTATTCAGTGGTTTGTAACTATGTCAGCTCAACGGAGAAGCTTTGGTAGAAAAAAATTTAAGAATTATACAAAAGGAGAGCTTAGGCCACTAATAGTGTCTGTTCCCTTTGACATATGATGCCCTAGAATCTGATTCATAGCAAAGGTATTACAAGATTAAACACCATGAAGGTTGAATAAGGACAGTTCTATGAAGTATTACGTTGCTTTTCAGTTATTAAGCTTCAACTTTAGTGTTATTGTAAGAGTTTTTGGTCTCATTCCTATTTTAACCTACAGTCTGTGACTATTTAAGCCATCAAGCCAATTGCTTGAAGTCATGTAGTGGAAAGACTTCAAATGAAAGTTTCGCTCACATTTTAAAAAGTCGTATTGCTGCTACCTCCTCAGCATAGCCTTGAGGAAAAAAAAATCATATATCAATATCTAAGTACTGCGAAAGGCACACCATGCACTTTCTCCGTTAACTGGTTCATAAAACTGAATTTCTGTCTATGGCATGGAAGTTAAATATGCACTCATTCCATAAGGGCAGTAGGACTAATTTTCTTTTTAGTGCTCCAAATGGCTATGAAAAAAAAATCATGGAAAAAATTCTCCAGTGGCTGAGCCTGAGACAGTGTCTTAATAATGGAGCTGAATACTAGTGATTTGCTAAGTATGTTAACACACCTAAAATTCTATGTAAGATTGGAGAAATACTCCTTCTGATGAAATATGTATTCAAGAATTATTTGAGTATCTACTGTGTGTTCAAAGCAGTATTTGATAGCCAGATGTCTAAAGTAGTGCCTGTACTCAAGGAGATTGCAATCTAGTCAAGAACAGAAGACATATACCCATGAATATTTAAAATGCTGATAAAAACCTATGTCTGATTAGATGCCAGACAAGTGATCTAAGTTCCTAACTTACCTAGAGGACATAGAATCTTAGTGTTAAGTGGTGACAATTCAATTTCTGCGAATGTAGAAGCAAAGGTTGAAGAAGCAAAAAGATGAACTAGTATTTTCACTTTTATTGTATATTCTGAAAAGTTGAATATCCTCATTTTACAGACAGGCCTGGACATGTTAATTGACTTTCCAAGGGTCACTTACAGCCTAGATATCCATCAACTGGATCATCCATCAACCATGCTTTGTTTCTAAATCCAATACTCTTCCCATTTATCCATGCTTTATTTTTCTGTTGTTCAGTTGTGTTCTACTCCTCGCAACAGCATTTGGGGTTTTCTTTGCAAAGATATTGCAGTAATTTCCCATTTCCTCTTACAGATAATTTTGCAGATGAGGAAATTGAGGCAAACAGGATTAAGTGACATGCCCAGAGTCACACAGCAAGTAAGTTCCTGATGCCAAATTGGAACTCAGGTCTTCCTAATTCTAGGTTGGCACTCTATCTACTTTGCCACCTAGCTGCCCTATCCATGGTTTATAAGAAGACGTAAATGCCTTCTCTGAAGTCAAACTCTCAAATTAACCATTCCAAATCTTCACAGTGCTTCTAATCACATAATAGGAATTTGTTACATACACATGTTATCTAAAAATGTCTCTTTAGTAATTTAAATTACATAGGTCTTTCTGAGACTTGGGATGAGAAATGTTATTCCATGACTGGAATATGACAATAGTGGGAAACCTTGTGAAAAGAAATATCTGGGAGAGAGAGAAAGGGAGACACACACACAGAGAGAGAGAGAGAGAGAGAGAGAGAGAGAGAGAGAGGGAGGGAGGGAGAGGGAGAGAGTGGTTGTATGCAATGGAATCAGATACCTGCATGGATACTATTATAATGAGTACAGAAACCTGAGAATGAGCATTTAGGTGAGGATAAAAAAAGAGAAAAAACAGAAGTTATATAGTTGGGGGATGTATACCATAGGTAACCCTTTACACACACACACACACACATACACACACACACACACACACACACACACACTGATCTATTCTTTTTTCAATTACAAAATTTTAAGTTGACTCTGAAACAATATATAACAAAAAATAAAATGGAGGCATCAAATACACATCTGCTGAAAGTCTCCTTTTCCTAAATTCAGAAGAGCCAATAAGTTCTTGACCTTCTTAACTAGCAATTTATTCTTTCAAAAGGTAGAAGGAAACTGGTCCCGTGGATGTTGTTTTAAGCTTTGAAAAGAATTGTTGGATAACACTGCAGTGATAGGAAAGAAGTGAAAATGACAATGTCATTTTGGAGTTCATAATAATAAAAAGAGAAAGGAAACAAAAGGAAGAAAACAACAAACACTTGCTAATTGAAAACAGACTAAAACCTAAAAGAATCCTCCCAAGATCTTCACATGTTACCAATAAGTTAACATGGATGACAACAAGGAAGCATGCCAAAGAAAGGAAAAAGTTAGCAATCTACGCAGTCATTGCATATCGGTTGTTTGTTGTCCTATGTTCTCGACGAGGACCAAAATGACATCGGTATGATAAAGTTAAGTTTCAGTGTGTCCAGCTGTGGCTGATCAGACCAATATGAGGTCCGAATGCTCTATAACAAGTCAGGCACAAAGAGTTTGTGTGAACATTTGGGGTGGATTCTCCAAATTTGTGGATCCTTTGTTTCATTTGAGCTGCTTCATTTCTGCTTTGCTTGTAGAACATAGCACCTTCTCTGATATGGTCACACCATGCTGAGCAGTCCTGTGCCAGTGTCTCCCATGTCACACAATTAGTTCCAAAGTTCTTGAGAGAGACCTTGAGAGTGTCCTTTTATCGCTTCTTCTCACAACCATACAAATGCTTGCCCTGTGTGAGTTCTCCATGAAACAGTCTTTTTGGCAACCATACATTTTGCATTCAAACAATGCATCCAGCCCATTGGAGTTGCACTCTCTGAAGCATAGTTGAAATGCTTGGCAATTTAGTTAGTGGAAGGACCTCAGTGTTTTGTTCCTTATCTTGCGAGGTGATTTTCAGAATCATCCTAAGACAGTTTAAATGGAAGCAGTTTAGTTTCCTGGCATGGCATTGGTAGACCATCCAGGTTTCACAGGCATACAACGATGAGGTCAGAACAATGGTTCTGTAGACCTTCAGTTTGGTAGTTAGTCTAATACCTCTTCTCTCCCACATCCTTCTTCAGAGCCTCTCAAACACTGTGCTAGCTCTGGTAATGTGTGCATCAACCTCATCATCAATGTGTACATCCCTGGAAAGTACACTACAAATGTAAGTGAATTTATCCACAGCCTTCAAAACTTCTCCATTTGCTATAACCGATGGTTCCATGTATGGATGGTGTAGTGGTGGCAGATGGAGCACCAGTGTTTTCTTGGCGTTAATTGTTAGGCCAAAATTAGCACAAGCAGCGGGAAATTGATCCATACTTTGTTGCATCTCACCTTTGGAAGCTACATTGAGTGCACAATTATCTGCAAACAGAAAATCATGCACTAACACTCTCTCCACTTTGTTCTTACTTAGCTTGTAGCCTTTTCAAATTGAAGAATTTACCATCATAGTGGTAGCTGACATTGATTCTGTGCTCATCCTCATGGAAAGTATTTGACAACATTACTGAAAACATCATGCTAAAAAGCATGGAACCAAGCACGCAGACTTGTTTCATTCCATTGGTGGATGAGAAGGTACAAGAACATTGTCTATTATCTAGAACCTGGGCAAGCATGCTGTCATGAAATTGGCATACAATGTTGATGAACTAGTCCAAGCAACCAAATTTTGACATAATTTTCCATAAGCTCTCATGACTAACAGTATCAAAGGCCTTGATCAGGTCTACAAATGTTGTGTACTGACCTCTCTCCTGCTCCTGGCATTTCCCCTGGAGTTGTGGGGCAGCAAACACCATATCAACTGTTCCCCAACCCTTTCTGAAGCCACACTGGCTCTCAAGTAGACAACCATCTTCTACATAAAAGATTAGCCTATGAAGGAGGACTCTGGCAAGAATCTTCCTAGGAATCATTAAGAGAGAAACCCCTCTTGTGATTGTCACAGGACAATCTATTTCCTTTACCTTTACAGAGATGGACAATGGAGGCATCTTTGAAATCTTGGGGGATAACCTCTTTGCCATATAACCTGGAAAATTTCAGTCAGCTTTTGTATGATCAATGGACCCCCTACCTTATAAATCTCACCTGGAATAGAATCAGCACCAGGTGCTTTGCCACATGAAAGGAGCCTAATGGCATTCAAAACCTCTACTTCACTTGGAGCTTCAGCTAGAGAGGGATTGACTTCAAACTGAGGTAAATAGTCAGTGGACTTAGCATTGATTGTCTGTTGAAAGAACTGTGGAAGTGTTCAGCCCATCTCTCTAGGTTCATGTCCTTATCACTAATCAATGTGACTCCATTAGCACTGAGTAGTTGAGATGTACCATAGGCCACTGGCCTATAAATAGCCTTCAGGGCATCATAAAAACTCTTTGGATTATTACTATCAGCATAAAACTGAATTTCATTGGCCTTCCTACTCAACTAGGAATCTTGCATCTCTCTAAACTTTGCTTATACTTTAGTTTTGATGGAATTAAATGCTGCCTTCTTAGAGATGGATGAACTATCCTGCTGGAAAATCCTGTGGGGTTCTCATTTTTCATTTAGCAGCTTCTGAATTTCCACATCATTTTCATCAAACCAGTCTTGGTGTTTATGAGTGTTCTGACCCAGATGAGCAAATGTAGTGCTATACACCAAATCTCTGAAAAGTGCCCACACCTTTTCTGCTCCCCTGTTGCCAGTTGTATGTTGACTCAACTTTCCTTCCAAATTAGCAACAAACTGTTCCTGCTCAGAGAAGAGCTCTAATTTGTTTATATTAACTCTTCTGGTAGTTAGTTTGCCTTGGGGGTGCCAATTTTGATGAATGAGAATATTTAGCTTGGAAAGGAGATGTCTATGATCAGTCCAGCACTCTGCACCACACATTGGCTTTGTCTTTCTCACATCTTGTCTGTCTCTTCTCCTTACAATCACATAATCATATTGGATGCCAGTGTTTGCTGGGAGGATGTATGCATGAAGTTTTATTGCATTGAGGAAAATGGAAGACAGTGTTGGTGATGAGAAGGTCATAAGATGGCCAAGTCTTTAGTAGTAAGTGACCATCTCTGTTGCTCTTTCCAATGCCATTCCTCCCTAGGACTCCCTGCCAAGTCTGGTAGTCTGAGCCCATTCTAGAATTAAAGTAACCCAGAATTGTAAGCTTGTCCTGTTTTGGCAAATTGATGATAAGGGTCTCCAGGTCTTCATAAAATTTTTCTTTGACCTCAGCAGAGTTTGTTGTGGCGGGAGCATAGGCACTGATGATGGTGGTATGATGTTTTCCTGCAAGTGGCAATCACATTGTCATGAGTTTGTTGTTTAATCCTTTTGATAGGTATACCAACTTGTTGACTAGATTAGTTTTGATTACAAAACCTATGCCAGCTTCACAGTGCTCCCCTTCACTGGAGCCACTTCGGAAAAGATGTGTATCCAGTTCTGACTTGAGTAAGCTGGCCCTCATTTGCTAGCCTTATTTCACTCAGGGCTGCTATTTAGATGCAATACCTGCTAAGTTCCCTTGCAACAAGAGCTGTTTGTCTTTCAGGTCTACTGGATTTTTGTTGTCTATAAGTGGATGCACATTCGATGTGCCAATTGTGAGTGGAATCATCTTTGCAGACATTTTGTTACATTTTCTGTGTTTTGACCACAGAGTGGGATTGCCTGCCATGGTAATCAGCCCAGAGTTGGGTAAGCAGACAAATTTTAGGATGCCTTTTCTAGCCCCTTCCTCACACCAGTACAATCCTTAAAAGACTACTTAGACACCCATGGGGACTGCCAAATCCCACTGCTGCTTCCAGTGCCATTGTATCTTACTCCTCTGATAAAGTAGGGTAATAGCATCTACAAAGACAGAGAATTTTCTTCACAGAAATAAAGTGCTTCAACATTTCCCTCCAAAAGCAGAGGAAGGAAGGAAGGAAGGAAGGAAAGAAGGAAGGAAGGAAGAAAGGAAGGAAGGAAAAGAAAAGAAAAAGCCAACAGAGCTAACTCTCTGTACTCAGATTTCAAAACAACCTCTTCCCTGATGATATTGTAGACACCAGCACTTTCACACCACTTCATATCCTTATAGGGAAAATCCATGGCAGGTATTGTAATGTAGTACACCAAATAATACATCCATTTATAATTGTTTCTTAAGAGTAAAGTGTTATGTAGATTTTTGGTTTTTTGGTCTTTTTTATTGCTCTTTTAGTTTTAGGTGGCATTGTGTCTTGACCAACTGGAAGTCTAGAGAGAGCTTTTAATTCATGACAGATCACAAACTGATTTATAGGTTGCTTCTGTGTTATCATTTATATAAATAAGCTTTTATTTGAAGGTTTTGGGGGTTAGAGATAAGACCTAATTTATAGAGTTTCATAATTTTAGTGATTCCATGAGGGTATCTTCAGAAAGGGTCAGTGATAGGAAGTAGGTATCTAGTTAATCCCATATATAATACAATTTTAGATGCTTCAGGGAGGCCTCGCCTCTTGTATAGTACATAAGCTGTCTCAGTTCCTGAAATTCTACCATGATAGAGCCATTTCTTTGTCTTTTGAAAGATTTTCATTTGTTAAAAAACAAAATAAAAGCAATTCCCTCCAAATTTTTATTTAAAGGCAAATATTCAAGGAGGTTTAAACCATAAATTTTTATCAATCAACACCACACCATAGTTGGGAAAATTTACAGAAGCCAGCAGAATAGGCATCTATTCTGGAAGGTACTAAGTCGGTAAAAATAAATATTGCCCATTTAACAGTTTGGCTAAGGCTAGTCCTGTCCTTAAGTAAAATTCCTTCACTTAGGAATTTGAGCAGCCTTTAAAATGCAGCAAATGAAATGGACTTTCAATGACAAAAATCTTTATGGGACTTTTGACTAGCTAACCTAACTACAATATAGAGAGTTTGAATAATTAGGTAAGAAGTTTGCAAGGGAGACTGCTTTTTAAAGTAAAAGGTCAGTGCTTTGCATTTTGAAACCTACTGTGATTCTAGAACCTGTTTCAATTACACAATTATATTTCACTTCTCCCAGATTATATATTTTCATGCTTACTGGTTTGGTTCTGTATAAAATGGTGCTTGTCGAGAGGGAAAGAAAAAAAAGAGTAAGATGAGCAAAGTCAGTTCTCTGTTTAAAATTCTTGTTTTGAAATGAATGTTCTATAGCACTGTCATTGTAAAAAGTGACAGCACAGACAGAAGCTTATTAAAAATATATTATCTTTACAGTTTTACATGCATTAAATATGTCAGCCTTTTTTCAAACTCATTCTCTTTTTCATCCCAAAACAGAATGGGATTCAACAGGGGAACATCTCTTGTGCCAGGGTCTGGCTGAGTTATTGCTTTTCTTAATCCAAAAAGCAGATTTCATTATTTTAGGCAAAGATCAATCTTGCAAAATGTCTGACTTTTTCTTTTAAAGAGAAATTCCTATTTTCAATATAACTTGAGAATTGTTAAAAACACACACTATAGCAGTTTATTTCTTGAACTTAGTTTCTCAGCTTATTAGGACACAACATTTAAGCTATATATTTAATCCAGTGAGTTTGAGACCACACACCTGAGCTATTGAAACCAAAATGCAATTTGAGGTCTAAATATATTGGAAAACTGAAATCTATCTTCCCTGATTTGGCAATATTGACTAGACCTAGGGTTCTTAATCTTTTTGCATCACCATCTTTCTCATTCTAATACAGAAAAATATAAATAAATGCAAAAAATAAAATACATGAGGTTTTCAAAGAAAACCAATTATGTTGAAATGCAATTATCAAAATAGTTAAAATATATCTTCATAGATGTGAAGTGAACTCCTAGACTATGTGTCCTTAGTTTACCCCATCACACCCTCCTCCTTTAAAAAAAAGAAACATTTTCAAGATTGGGAAGTTGCTGAACAATGACAAAATATTCATTATTTATTGACTGGACATTATGTATTTGGAATAGAATCAGCTCTCCAGTACCTTATGAATGGCTGACAGTCAAATCTGAAATATATAAGGGCAAATGCCTTATTGCTCCCAGAAGTAGTATATGTCCTATTATTAGATTGCCTTTTAGGTATGCCAGAGAGGATATCTGTTTGTGTGTATATTTGATGCCACTGAGGTCCCTCTTCAATTCTGAGATTCTATGGCATATTTGGAAGTACCAGACTGATTTTTCACGACCTCAGAGTACAGAATTAAGACTAATTGTTGGAAATTATTGAGAGACAACAGATTTCAAGCATATAGGGATAAAGATAATCAGCAGTCATACCTGTTCAGAAATGGATTGGGCTACCCTCAAAGGTTGTGAGGTCAGTATCATTAGCAATTTTTATACTGGATGACCACTTGTCAAGGATGTTATAAAGAGCATTCCTGTTCAGGTACTGATTGGCTAAGATGAATTTTGTATCCTTTACTTTTGATCATCAGTTTTTTTGTGATTTTTTTTCTTCTTCTTGTGATCGAGTGAAATACAAGGAAAGAAATTCTCCTTAATATTTGAATGAGTGTTCCTTTTTTTTTTCCCTGGGTTAGAGTTTGGGGAAGGCAGTTCTGATCAGATTATCCTCTCCCCTCCCTCCCAAAGAAGAAAGAAAAGAAAAAGACTTCACTAGCATGGTGATGTTTGCTGTCATTTCAGATTTGAGCTTCCAAAACTAACATTTATAGTTAAAGATTGGATATGATTTCATTGGCATAGGGACCCCTATGCCCCATGAGAAAACTCTACCAATGTATCTTGCTACCTTCTGTGTAACTTTTAGTCTTAGAGAGTTGCCTAGAGTGTTGTTGAGAGGATAAATTACTTCCACCAGATCACAAAGCCTGTATGTTTCAAAGGCAGGAGTTGAACCCAGTTCTTTCTGTCTGTCAGACTAGTTCCTTCCTGGCTAGTCTCATTAATCCAGCTACTTTGCCTGAAATTAACATTCATCATTACCAGGTGGATAATGGCTTCTTGAGTTAGAAAATAAAGGAAGACATTTTAGCCCTTTGAACCCTCGGCAAAAGGATTTTCCCTCCCGTTATTAAGGAAAAAAAAAAAAGATGCAGACACTCTGGAGAAACCTTTAGGTACTTAGGTGTCAAAAGACCCTTCAGGAACTTCTCTTCAGCCTTTAATTTTCTATCTGTCAAAGATGCAAATAGTCTATTCCTTCTACTTAGTATGTTTGCTAATGAGAGAGATGACCTCTTTCGGCCCTTCTAAAATCCCTAATTAGTTAGAATGCTCCTGCCGAGTTCCAGCTGACTATTTTGCATCTTCCCTCACCTCTTGGCAAAGCAAGGGAAAAAAAAAGTTATGGAACAGGCTGGTGTATTGCTATATGAGCCCTCTTTTAACTCTTTCTTGCCAAACCCATTTCTCAGGCAGTTAACTTCTAAATCTTTTCAAGGTAGAGATTATACTATTGCTAATTTTTAAATACTGATTGAATTTACTATTAAACACTTCTCTGTTGGTTCGCTGTACTATGTATGGTCATTGGAGGTACTTCCCCTAACTCCTCAACTACTTTTTAAATTTATTTTGCATTTATTCTTGTAACCATGAAATATAAAAATGTTTCTCATTCAATTTGCTTTCAGTTATTATTCAAGGTTAAAATGATAAGATTCATAACTAAAAAAATTCAAACAAAATTTAACAGGTTTCCTAGATATTGAGCCCAGAGGATTCCTCAAAATATTTATTTTGATCAATAATATGGGTTGTTAATCCTTTTTATGCCATGGATCCCTTTAGCAATCTCGTGAAGCCTAATAGATTTCTCAAATCATTATTTTTAAATTCATAGGTGAAGGAAATAACAAATTTTGGTTAGATGATAGTGAAAAGATAGATAGACAGACAGATAGATAAACAGATTCTCTCCCCCCCCCCAGTCTAAGTTGATGGGCTCTCTAAAAATCTACTTATGGACCCAGGTTGAGCCCCTGCTCTGTAGAATAAAGACCCAACTTTTCTACCTAGCATTCAAGAATCTCCAAAATCTGAACCTAACCTAACTTTCTTTTTATGCTTACTACCTGAGTGAAGTGGGGCAAATCAACTGACCTCCTGGGGCCTGAATTTATCTGTAAAAAGGAGGGATTGAATTAGATGACCTCTAAAAGTCTATCTGGGTTCAAATCTATGACCTCATGACCTAATTAATATTCATTGAATTAACCTGAAGGCTCCCTTATTCAAGCATATCCACAGGATCATAGGTAGAGAATTGGAAGGCTAGGACCTCAGAAGTCATCTAGTATCACAAGCTCATTTTACAGATGAAGAAACTGAACCCCAAGTAGAAATGACTTGTCTATATTAACAGGGAATTTCTCGGAGGAGAAATGAAATTAAGTCCCTCTCTGATTCCTGAGCTTTCCACTAAAAAGTGGATTAAAGAATCTTTTGACTTCAAATATGAAAGTCTAAACACTGGGGGGGCGGATTTCAAACCCCAAACAAAATAATTAAGGTGCATTACTATCACAAAGAAGCAACGAAACTGTGCCACTGTGAGGTGATTTTTCTGTTCTTTCCTTCTCCAGCCTCATCCTGGTCTATATTTACCTTTAGAATTATAATACAAGAAGGCATCAGTGACCTTCACAGACTACTGAGGCTCTTCTCTCCCCCAGTCATGGAGAGAAGATTTTCTATGGTGTTTCTGGACTCTAATTCTCACCTGCTAATTATTTTTTTTTTAATCAGTGTTGACACAATCAATATCGTTTAGATCTACTGCCCATTCTCAAAGTAAGGCACATGTTTGAAGTTCACAGGTCCTGGAAGCAAGATTTATTTAAGCTGAAATAACAGCAACAACAACAGCATCCATATTATCATTATTAACAAAAACAAATGTAAAGGAACACTCACCCAAATGATAGGAGACACCTGGATGAGAAAGGAAGGGTTCTGTAAAAATCCTGGATTTGAGTCAGGGGACTTGTATTCAAATTTTGTCTCTTCAATTTGTTACCTATATGATCTTAAGGAGTTCAATTTAAATTTTCTGGACCTCAGTTTCCCAATCAAGGAAAATCAGGTAGTTGTCCTAGAAAACTTGTGAGCTTCCACCAATTTTGTATTTCTTCTTCTGTGACCTCCATTTATGAAAAAAGATAGTTAAAAGAGGCAATAGGCAAAGCCCAAGAGAATTCTATAGATGCAACCCTATACTACTGGGCTGCCTGTGCTGCACAGCTCTCTCTCTCTAATCCTTCTTTGTGTGGAAGTGTGACATAAAGAAAAGAAAAACTCCTGGGAAGATACTAAGTCCTGCTAAGATGGATCTCCAAGGAGCTTACTGTCGGAATCAGCCAAGGAAAAGCAGAAGCCAGCTATGGCAGAAATAATAATTCAAATACCAACACCAAAGAATAAATGGGTTTGCTATTCCTAAAAGACAGTGCCCCATAGCCCAGGACATGTTTTATTCTATTTTTTTCTTATTGTGAATTTACTTATGGTTTTATTTGTTTCTTTAGAAGGCAGAGTGTTTGAATTGGTTAAATTGTGATGTCTGAAGAAGAAAATGATGGTAGCCAGGAGTTTTAGGCAGGCAAGTTGGATTACTAAATAAGAAAAGCAGGTCAAAGGTGATGAAACCAATGAACCAGGAATCGAAAGGTGAAAGTGCATACCCAATGGGAGGAGCTGAATGAGAATCAGGACTGTTGAACCCTGCTTGAGTTTGCATTTTAGTTTTGTTTCTCTGACTCTGACACCACCTCCTTGTTCTATTCCACCTATGTCCAAGACACGATGAACTCTCTCTATGGGTACTGCCCTAGAAAGAATAGAACAGAGGATACTAAGAAACACATGTAATTTGTCAGCTACATAGTTATGTCTAAGTACAACCTTGGTTGTGGCTGTAAAAGTCAATTTGTAATAAAATTGGCTATGTGGCATAATGCTTTTGATTTCTCACCACCCAGTAATTCCAGTAATATATATTTATTTATAATATAATTATATATAATGTATGATATGTATTATTTAATATATAAATACATATAATATATTATAATTATATTATATATGTTATATTATATATATATAATATAATATATATACATATATATGTATATATGTAAAAATCCAGTTTTCTTTGATAAATAACTCTCTAAGATCATCAATAATCAGTAATCTCCTGAAACCCAAATCAAGTGTTTTTTCTCAGTTTCCTCTTCCTTAACTTCTTTACCAATCCAATAAATCCAATACAATAAATATCAGTTAAGTACCTATTGTGTGTCAGACACTATGCTAATAAAAAGAAAGATAGTCCCTCTGTTCAAGGAGCTTATAACCTAAAGGAGACACAACACAGAGGAGGCATGGAGAAGGGAAGGAGAGAACATCAAGAGGGGTCCTGTTCCATGGAGTTGAAACCAAGCAGAGTTAACAAACACAAATCAGAATGAAGAGTAGAATGAAGTCCACTTTCTGCTCTCTACAAAGGAAGGCATTGGGAGGAGTTTGGTTTTTGCCCTTTAACCCTCTAGTCATGCATGAGAGAGAGAGGCTGAGGAAAACTGTGTCAATAAGACTTGAGTTAGCAGGATGGTGGTGAGTTTAGAAGAGATAAGTTTATCCTGGAATGTGCATCTTGTTCCATGGAGTAGAAATCAGGTAGGGCAGCAGATGAAAAGCAGAGTGACCACATTTGATCTCCTATCTTATAGTTACTGCTGCCTTCTATAAAGAAAATACCTCCTCTTTCAGCACTGGTAGCACTAAATTATCCTACCTCTTTTGTAAATCTTATTTCTTTTAAACACCATTTTCTTTCCATCTTGTAAGTTTTCTTTTTTTCTTCTTGGCCATTTCTTTTTTTTTTATTATTTGATTTGTTTATTTACTTTTAGTTTACAAGATTCAGTTCTATAATCTCTTGAGTTTCAAATTTTCTCCCCTCCTTCTCCCGCGCCCCCTCCGCCCCCCACCATGGCCACATGCAATCAAGTACTGGATCTGCAAATATTTTCAAATTGGCATTAGTCTGGTTGTATAGAAGGGCTGTAACCAATGGAGTGAACAATGGGAAAAAAGAAAGAGAACCAAACATGAAAAAGAATGATAGCATGTAGATTGCTTCAGTCTCCATTTAAACTCTGTTCTTTCTAGATCTTTCTCTGAATGTAGATATGTCCTTCCATCCTGAGACTTGTAGAGTTGTCTTATAACTATGCATTGCTGAGAACAAT
>CM053582.1:237752048-237779652 GCA_028627135.1 Pseudochirops cupreus
TAGGGTGTTGATTTCTTCAGTCATACTGCTGACTGTCTTTTCATGATTTTCCTGCAACATTCTTATTTCTCTTCCCAATTTTTCTTCCACTTCCCTTATTTGGTTTTGAAAATCCTTCTTCAGCTCATCTCCAGCTTTAAGGCATTCTTCATGTTTATTGGAGGCCACTGGTGGGGGCGCTCTGGTTGCGCTCTCCTCCTCCCTCTCTCTCCATGATCTTTCTTTTCCCCAAAGAAGGAATCTAGGGTTTGGGAGCTGTTCTTACTTTGCTTTTTATGCTTATTCCTACTCATGGTTGTTCAGTCTGTGATATTTTTTTTAAATCTCTGTGGGGCTCTGCTTCCAGAAGAGAAAGCTCTGTCCCAAATCACTGGGGTCCTCCCGGCTGCCGTAGCTCTCAGGAAGGTGCTGGGACCCTTTCTAGTTACTTCTGGCTGACTGGGTAGTGAAGATTCCAAGACCGAGGCCCAAGACAGAGATCCGGATCCAGGCTGCTCAACACGAGAGCACTGACCTCAGAACAATCACTTAGTCTCCCTGCTGTCTGCAGGCCATGGGCGGGAAGCTGCAACGTGGAGGCGGGTGCAAAACCTCTGGCTTTCGCTTTTCCACTCTCGAGGCCTTTTGGCCAGACTGCTTTACTTTCCTAAATTCGCAAGCCCCCTCACCTAGTTCTGAACGCTGCTCACAGCTGCTGCTAATCTGCTCACCAGAGAGGCTCCTCTGCTCCTCCCATCCAGCCGCCCCCGGGGCACAGCCGCGGCTTCAGGCCAGGCTGGTTTCGGTTCACAGTGCTGATACAGTTCCTCGTAGCTGAGCTTACTTTAGTGGGAAGTATCTTTGTGTGTGTTTTGGAGTTCTAGGATTGGTTTAGAGTCCTATTTTATGGATATTTTGGGGTGGCTATGTGAGAGCTGCGATATGTTGCTGCTGCTAAGCTGCCATCTTGGCTCCGCCCCCCCCAAGGCTTCATCTCTCTAACATATAGAGAACTGTGTCAAAATTATAAAAATAAGAACCATTCCACAACTGACAGATGATTAAAAGATGCAACCATTTTCCAGATGAAGTAATTAAACCTATCTATAGCTGTATGAAAAAAAATATTCTAACTCACTATTGGATGGAGAAATGCAAGTTAAAACAATTCTGAGGCACTACCTTATACCTATTGGATTAGATAATAGGACAGAAAACGTAAATGACAAATGTTGGAGTGGATGTGGGGAAAAAATGAGACATTTGCAGTTATGAATTGATTAAACCATTCTATAGAGCAATTTGGAACTATGACCAAAAGCCTATAAAACCAAATTTGAGATAGTAATACCACTTCTTGATCTGTATATCTAAAGAGACAAAAATTAAAGGTAAAAGGACCTATAAGTACAAAAATATTTATAGCAGCTCTTTTCTGGGGGGTAAAGAATTAGAAATTGAGGAGATGCACATCAATGGGGAATGGCTGAATGACTTGTGGTATGTAATTGTGATGGAATACTATCATACTGTAAGAAATGATGAGCAGGAAGCTCTCAGACACACCAAGAAAGACTTATATGGACTGATGCAAAGTGAAATGTACTGGGTACAAAGCAACAGCAATAGTATATGATAATCAGCGGTGAAAGATTTAACTATTCTCAGCAAAACAACAACCCACAAAAACTCCAAAGGACATAGGATGAAAAATACTACCCATCCACAGAGAAAGAACTGATAATTTCTAAATACAGACTGAACTAACTTTTCTTCAGTTTACTTTTCTTGAGTTCTTTCTTTATTTTTTCTTTCATAACATGATTATTATGGGTATGTTTTGCCTGACTACACATGTATAACATGTATCGAATTTGCTTGATTTTTCAATGAGGGGTTGTGGGGAAGAGAAAGGGAGAGAATTTGGAACTCAAAGTTTTAAAGAGCAAATGTTAAAAAGTTGTTTTTACATGTAACTGGGGAATACAAAATAAATAGAAAAAAAAAAGGAATAGAATCAGAAAAATGACAGCATAAGTATGACCTGAGACCTATAATGTCTAGTAAGAGGGGAAGGTGTGATGACGGTTGGGGTAAAGTGGGGAGAGGGTGGTTGCTCTTCTTTGCTTTTTTGTTTATTTTAGGTTATTGGGGGGAAAAAGGAGAATTATTAGGCCTTATCACTTTGTCATATCTCTCTTCTTTTTCCGTCATGGAAAAAGTTATCTTCTCTCATTGCATCTATTTCCTTTGCTCTCATCCCTCAATCCCTTGCAATTTGGTGTTCAGTCTTATGATTCAAATTTCTCAGCCCAAAATTACCAAGACTCTCTGAACTGTTAAACCTAAGCTTTCTCATTACTCATCATCCTTAACATTTCTGTAGCGACTGACACTATTGACCTCCTTTCCTCTTGAATAGTTTCTTTTTTCTGCATTTTTTGTGACACGGTTCTTCTCTTACCTCTCTGACCACTATTTTCTCAGTGTTCTTTGCTGAATCAATTTCAAAATCTCTTTAACAGTAATTGTACTACAAGGATATGCCCTGGCTCTTCTTCTCTTCTCTCTGTATATTATTGCCTTCCTAATGATCTTTTCAGGTTCCAAATAATCAAATATAATAAGAGTATTCTGAAATCTATATAGCCTGGTCTTTTTCCAGAGTTCTACTCCTACATCACTAGCTGCTACTTGGAAATTTCCAATTTGATTTCCAAGAGGCATCTCAAACTCAATATATCTTAATTGGAACTCATTATCTTTTCTCCCAAAATCTACCTTACTTTCCTATTTCTACTAATGGTTCTACTGTCCTTCTAGTCACATAGATTCACTATGCCAGTCATACTAGAATCCTTTCTCTTTTTTTCCCCAAATCAGTTGCCAAATCTTGTCCCTTCTGACTCCATAATTTATCTCATAATCATCCATGTCCATCCCATTCTCTCTATTCCCATGGCCACTATCCTTCTTCATTATTTCATTATCCCTTTCACACACTATTGAAATACCTATTTCACTCTCAAAATACTCTTTTAACTACTGAAAGACTACATTGTCTTTCCCTTCTCTAGACTAACTTCCCAAGAGCTGCCAAAGTCATTTTCTAAAAGCACAAGATGACCATATCACTATTCTATTCAATAAGTTCCATTGGCTCCCTACCACCTTAAAGAGGCAAATATAAACCCTTTCATATGGTATTTAAAATCTTTCACAAGTTATCTCAAACCTACCTATCAAAGTTTATTGCACATTATACACCTTCATATAATCTTTTGTCCAGACAAAGTCAGCTTCCTTCTTATTGTCTGTCTTACACATGACACTCCATCCTGTTGTTTGAAAAAAGTCATCTTATATACGTGAAACAGATTCCTCTTCACTTCTGCATCTTATAACCACAATTTTCCTTTAGTTTAGCTGATAAACATTTTTTTTGAAGAGGCCTTTCTTCATCCCACAATTGCTAGTGTCTTACCTCCGCCTCAAACACACAAATGTGTTTTTATGTATGTATTTTGAATCTATTTTGTAAATATTTACTTTATATGTTGTAGTGCCAATTTGATATTCATAGCACCTATGGAGGTTATGAATATGCTGGCATAATTCCAAATTTCAAAATATAACAGGCTCTCCACATGGAAGACAGAAACAAAACATTCATTCAAGCACCAGAAAGCCAAATCCATCATAGACCTCTCCTTTGGTATTTAATGGTGACTGAGAAGATCATGATTTACTGTGGCCTGGGGTGGGAGAACTCTGTACTCTGTACCTTTTACCTCTTAAGGATGATTGAGTTAAGGATGATTGGAAACTAATCTCCAATCAAACAGAAAGAAGACTTTTAGACTGAGAGATTAAGACAATGTGACCTAGGGGTGGAGAACTTTGACCTTTGTACTTTGTGTCCCTTAAGGAGACTTACTCCTTAAGGATGATTGAGTTAACTACTTACCGAATGATATCTTTTGCTTAAAACTATGTGGCCTCTTTAGTGACATGTTGTTAAGTTATTACATTGTGAATGCTGTACTTTGGTTTCTGTGAATGTTTTGCTTTAATTTACTGCTGAATAAATAGAGAGTTCACTGTACTATTTAATCAGAACCTTAAAGCTGTTCACAGCAGCAGTCTTCTGGAAAGTTGCTTATACTTGGCTTTATAGATTATAGGAATGTAGGTATGGAACTAAAACATACTTTATAGGGCATTGGCTCTAAATCTTTTATTTTACAGATGAAGAAACTGAAATGAATAGAGATTAAGTGACTTGTTGATCGCTAACCAGCTATTCTGAGGCAATATTTGAATTCAAATTTTCTTGACTCTAAGTCCAATACTTTATCCATTGCACTACACAGAAGGTACAGAACAAATGCTTGTTAGATGATTCATTGCTTGATTGATGAATCAAAGAAGAGAAGAAAGCTTCTCAAAAAGTTTGGATAATGATAAAGAAAAATGGAATGAAAGCATATGAATCTTGTTTTACTTTTGTTTTCTCTACTAAAAACAATGCAATTTGGACTATGAAGGATAGGAACAAAAATAAATAATAGGGAATTGAAACAAAGAAAACCTTAGAAAAAAGTGAGAGAGCCCCAATATGCCTGGAGTAAGCTCAATTTATCACATCAAGATGAACAACGTATTAGGTACTTCAATAAATGGTACATATGATTGCTACCTTACTTTCAGTGAATTTTGAAAGATCCTAAAACAAAGGGCAGATTTGTTGTTGTTGTTCAGTTACTTCAGACTCTTTATGACCCCCATGGGTTTTTCTTAGTTTTGTAGGTTTTCTTTTTTGTGTTTGGTTTTTTTGGCAAAGATAATGGAGTGATCTGCCATTTCCTTCTCCAGTTTATTTTACAGATAATAAAATTAAAACAAATAGGGTTGAGTGACTTTCCCAGGGTCACACAGTAAGTGTCTGAGACCAGATTTGAACCCAGGTCTTCCAACTCCAGGTCCAGTATTCTATCCACTGTGCCATATAGCTGCCTGAAGTGGTGGATGCCTCAACATTAGTAAAGGGGGGGAAAAGTGAAGAGAAGGACCTACAAACAAAGATTGGTTTTTGTTCTTGACAAATTTCTAGAATACATCAAATGGTTTGTAAATATGAAGGGAAGAAATCAATGGTTAGAAAGCCAGAATGCTTCTACCAAGGACAGTTTATGACAGATCATCCTCATTTTAATTTTTGACTGTTTCACTAGACCTGGAAATCTGGAGAATGTGCATGATCATGTGTGCCTAAATTTGAAAACATTTGATAAAAACTCTCATATTATTCTTGTGGATAAAATTAATAGGGCTCAGCATTAATAAGTTGAGATAGATTTGGAATTAATTGAATTACATACTCAAATACAAGCTATTGGTGAATTAATGCCAACTTAAAGGGAAGTCATTGGTTGTGTGTCTAAGAGATCTGTGCTTTTTCCTGTAGTGTTTCACATTTTAAAATTAGTTATTTAAGTGACATCTTATTAATCTTAGTTGACAAACAGCTGGAATAAACAGGAAACACTTTAGGTATTATTCAGGTTCCAAAAACATAGAATAAAAATAGGTTGAATCTCTTAAGATGAAATTAATAAATATAAATTACTACACCAGGATTAAAAAAATAAATTCACAAGTAAAAATTGATGGAGATACAGCATGTCAACAGGTTATAGGAAAAAAAAAGATTTGGAAGTATAGTGAACTGATAGCTCAATATTAGTCAACATTGTAATATGGCAGTCAAAAAGGTTAAGGCCTCTTAGGCTAAATTGAGAAGCACTGCGCCCAAAAAATAAAAAGCAATTAGCCGCTTACTGTTCCCTTGTCAGCACATATCTGAGATACTGTGATCATTTATGAGTACAGCATTTTAGGAAACATATTGCTGAGCTGGTGAACATTCAAAGGAGCAGTGACAAAGATGGAGAAGGGATTGGAGAACATGCCATATGAGAAACATTTGAATGTACTGAGAATTTTTATACTAAAGAAGACTCAGAAGGCAACATGATATCTATTTTCATGAACTTGAAGAGCTGTCATGGGAAAGAGAGATTAAGCTTTTTTTCTGATCTCAGAAGGTATTGAAATAATCTGCCAAGTGGGCTCCTTGCCCTCTCTCTCCTCTCCAATCTGACTTCCATATGGCTGCCAAAGGTATTTTCCAAAAGCATACGTCTGTCCACATTACTCCCCTACTCGATAAACGCAAATGGCTCTCTACTTCCTCTAGGGAAACAAATATAAACTCTAGTTTGGCATTCTAATTCTTTAATAGGTTATTTCAAACTTAACTTTCAAGATTTATTATATATTTCACCCCTTCATGTACTCTTTTATTCAGCCGTACTTGTCTTTCCTCATATTGTCTTTCACACATAATATTATATTCCCCCCTATCCATGCCTTTACAGGTGCTAGATTTAAGCTTCAAATGGGTTTAAGTAGGATTTAATATTTAAGTAGATTCAAACTTCAGGAGAATTGAACTTCAATATGTTTAGAGCAAGCCAAAGATAGAATAGGCTACCTCAGAGTCTCTGTTAACATAGGGGTCTTTATGCAAAGGCTCCAGGATCACTGTTTAAATACAATGCAAAGGAGATTCCCATACAGTTTGGGCTAGCTGGTTTAAAAGGTCTTTTTTAGTTCTGAGATCCTCCAATCTTTTGAAGTGAAATGAACGTCTTCATGAAAGTCAGTGCTGTCTTTGAGTAAATTGTAGTATTATGAATCTCCACACATGATTTTTTTTCTTGTCATAAAGAGACAAGGATCAGTCAATACTTTCATTAACTGACGTCTGTAATCAAGGCTGAAATTCTGGAAAAAAAAACTGACCAATGATCACAACTCACAATACATAGAATGCATGTTTACATACTTGTTAATTGTTTTCCTCTGATGTAGACATTAGCTTCTGCTCAATATTTAACTGAAATACATACACAAAGGCGAGCTGCTGTATTTTGATTGATTACTAATATTAGGTATAATTACTAAGTACTTTATTATTCAGTATAAAGCCCCAATCTATTAATAACTAGTTAATAAATAGACAATTTTCCATCTCATTTGTTTAAGTAACCTAGTTAAGACATATTCAACCTATAATCTCTCAATCAACTATCATTTAAGGTATTTCAGTTTGTGACACCTTGAGTGGTAGATGAGAAATAGTCCCTGTCCTAGGACTTTAAATCTAAACTAAGGAAACAATGGATACACAGATAAGTACAAAATGTAAACAAAGTAAATGCTAAGTAATAGGGAGGGAGATATCATTAGCAGCTGAAGATTTTAAGATAGGCCTCTTTGTTAGAGGTAAAATCTGAGATAAGTTTTGTTGAAAACTAAGTGGTACAGTGGATAGTGTCTACCCTAGAATCAGGAGGACTTGAGTTCTAATGTGACTTGGGCAATCACTTTACCCTTGTTTGCCTCAGTTTCCTCATCTGTAGAACGAGCTAGAGAAGGAAATGGCAAACTACTCCAGTACCTTTGCCACATAAAAAGGGGTCACAAAGAGTCATAATCAATAAATAGACAAAATACCAAGAGATTTTAAGAAACAAAAGTTTAGAAGGAGTAAATTCCAGATTTGGAATAAGTGGAGGAGCAATCTATATAAAGCATGATGGAACAATCTATAGGTGAAACAGCAAGTGGGTCAGTTTCGTTTTGATGAAAAGTGGTAGTAAAGGGAATAATGTGTAATAAGCCTGGATAGGTGGACTGGAATCAGTTTGTAAAGAGCTTTAAATGCTAAGCAAAGGGATTTGTATTTTGACCTTGAAGCAATTAAGATCCTCTGACCTTTTTTTTTTTAATCAGGAGAGTGAGATTGTTATATGTATGCTTTAGAAGTTCTTTTTTTGCAGCCAGGAATGATAGTGTATGCCTATAATCTCTTCTAGGAGGGGAGGCTGAGGCTGGTAAATCACTTTCATTACAATTTCTGAGCTGTAGTTGAGCTAAAATCTATCATGTGTCCACAATAAATCTGCATAGCTCATTAACAATGGGATCAGTCTCCTGAGAAAGAGAGACAGGGAAGAAGGGAAGAAAGAGAGAGAAAGAAAGAGAGAGAGAGAGAGAGAGAGAGAGAGAGAGAGAGAGAGAGTGAGAGAGAAGGGGCATTGGGAGGGAGGAAGGAAGGAGGGAGAGAAAAAGAACATCATTTTTGCAGTTTTATGGAGAATGGATTGATTAGGAATCAAGGAAAGATTTCAGACATGAAATCCAATTGGTATATCTGATGTTGATTATTATAGACAATTCAGAGGAGATAGAAATTATAGCCTTTTGGAGGCTTGTTTCTTGAGTTTGTTTTTATTTTGTTTATTTAGTCATGTATTTGTTTAATTTGGGAACCATACAATGTTGAGGGACAAAATAATGTGACAACCACACAATATTGTACTTAATGAAACAATATCATGAATTGAGGAATTCAAAGAAATGAGTGATAATTATAGACCTATATAACTCATATTGTATATATCTCTTTGCAAGTTCTATGATGTCACTCAAGAGATATTTCTAAATAGTTTCATTTATGTAAAACTCCCTGTGTGTTAGTTTTCCTGAGAGCACAGAAACAGGTAAAATGGTAGTAAAAACCTAAGAGAAGGAAGAGTTAATGCCTTATGTTAAGGAATGTGAGTTTCATGATCTAATATCATAATATGATTTAACATGCAGTTAATAAAAGTAATAATATTTTGCACACCTGAATGTGTATCTACAAAAGCTGAAATAATTTTCTTACTGCTGGAATGCACAATTTCAGGCATAGAATGAAGTTATTATTCATAGGAATCTGCCAATAGTCAGTAAAGTCTAGACATCTAAAATGAAATCAAAAATGCTTTCCCATTTTAAAAATAATGCTTTATATGTAGATATGGCTTTTAACTTTTCAAAGAGGTTTCACAGCTTTTATCTCATCCTATCCTTGCAAAAACCTAGTGATTCAGGCAGATTAGGAATTATTACCCTATTTAATAGAGGAGGCAGTGAGGGCTTGAGAGCTTGCAAGATTTCTCCAGAATCTTACAAAATTAGTAGCAGAATCAAAACTAGAAACTAGATCTTAAAACCTCTGCATTTAATCATCAAGTAGCTCTCACCCTTCCTAACTTTTTCTGTCCTATCCGTCTGTCTGTTCTTCACCAAGGCTTTCACGGTGTGAATTTGATTTTTAAGCAAAAAGTTCCCAGTCTTATCTATTCTATTCTATTTACTTTGGGATATACGAGAGAATTAATGTAGCTTCCAATTTGTCTCATTAAGTTATTGTATTTATATACTCTCAACTCTTTAGGACGTTGTTTGGCATAGATGACAAATGTCTGTTGCTGAGGTAACCTGGCAGGCTGTTCGTGCATTTCCAAAGCTATTTGAGCAATCAACAAGCATTTATTGAGGGCTCACTCTCTGCCAGAAACTGTTCTTTTACAGTTCTTGTCATTAATAAGCTATCTTCAACATTGCTGTTATCAAATCTGCAATAAATGCATACTGTACCTTAAAGCACATTAGGTTCAGTGAAGAAAACAAAGACTGAGTCAGGAGACCTACCCTCAATTTCCGATAGTCCATTTGAGGAGAGAAGATGAAAATACATTTTAAAAAAGAACCAATACAACCTGAATCAGGAAAACACGGGTTTCAGTTCTGTCTCTGATAGGTTTTCACTACATGACCTTTGACCAATAACTACCTATCAATGCCTCAAATAACTTTGTTTTTTTTGGAGGGCAATTGGGGTTAAGTGACTTGCCCAAAGTCACATGGCTAGTAAGTGTGTCAAGTGTCTGAGGCTGAATTTGAACTCAGGTCCTCCTGACTCCAGGGCCAGTGCTCTATTCACTGTGCCACCTAGCTACCCCCTCAATTAACTTTTTAGGACTGTAAGTTACAGATGTGTTTCTTTTCCTCACCAGAGAAAACAGTTTCCCACGCAGTTTCCAAAATAAGGAAATTACAGATTAATCTCACACACACACACACACACACACACAAACACACTTGCCTCAAAAAGAGAGTTGAATGTTTGCTAACATTCAGTGGGTGGTACAGGTGACAAAAAGTGTGAGCTTTTGAATAAATGGGACAGGGGTAGATAATGAGAATACCATACAAAAAAAGAATAGCTCTCACAAGCAAACTGATGAGATAATTAGGCAATAGTCATTGGTTGGAAACAGTTGGTAGTATACAGGGAAAGGCTAATTGATGTCTAATTAATATCAGTTCCTTTAACCTGAAGTGTGTGAAATAGAAAACTGGTTAAATATTGTCATTTTCCAGGATGTCTGTGTGCCTGTATCATGACTATAGTAAACAGGGGTTTAGGATTTCTCTCTTCCCACTATTCTCAAAGAGTAATAAAATAGTCACTTACAGCAAAAACTCATCTCCCTGGTAGATGTATTTTTATACCTATTGAAGTTGGAGGGCAAGGGAATTATGCTTCAACCAATGATTCCTTCATATAGTGGAAACCACTGAAATCTAGCCTTCTAGCTAGGCAGATATGTCTTGAGTAGCACTTGTTTTGGGAGTTTGAGAGTACGTGGGTGTAAGAATTCAGACCTTCTAGAGAAAAAGGTTTTAACTTAGGGTCTGTAGAACCTTTAGGGATCAATGAATGGATTTTAGGGGCTTTGAGACTGTGGTTTAAAAAAATATTTGACAGTTGTATTTCAAAATCATTGGCTTCTTTTGTGATCTTTGCATTTTATTTTATATATTTCAAAACATTACTCAGTGCAGAGGTCCAAGGGTTTCACCAGATTGCCAAAGATATTCTTGGCACAAAAAAGAGCTTGAGAGAACATTTTCTGATATAATTCACTCCATGGAGAAAGAAGAGGGTGGTCATTTCCTGTTCATCATTCTAATTGTAGACAAAAGGCAATAATGTATTCAGAAAATTAGTCCTGATGAGGAGTTCGCTCGTCCAGAAAGTTGCAATATTGTGTTTTTATTTTGTGTAAGGGCCCTAAACCACAGAGTTGTATGACAAGTTTTGAGGGGCCCTATAGGGGGCCCTCAAAAAAAGATGAACTCCTTACTATAATAGAAGGTTGCCACTATAGCAAATCTTTACAGAAAAAAAGAAAAGATTTAATCTGGATCTGTAAATAGGATTATATTTTAGGAAAGTGGAGTGGAAGAAGGGAAACAAGTATAAACAAAGGCAGACAAAGGTAATGTACATAGCGAGCTTATAGAACAACAAATGGCCATGTTGACCCAGGGCAAAGGAAGTAGTGGGAGATAAATTTCTCCCTTTTCTTCTACAAGCTGTTTAGGTTAAGACAGGAGCAAATGTGTCCCTTGGTTTTTTGTTTGTTTGCTCTGTCTCTGTCTGTCTTTGTCTCTCTCTGTCTCTCTGTCTCTGTCTCTCTCATTCCCTTCCTTCCCCCCTTTCTCTCTCTCTCTCTCTGGATACATTGGAGATTTTAGATATCTAAGATCTTTGCAACTTTTTTGAAAAATAATTTCAAATTCCTTATGGTGATATCATTCAAAAAGGTCTTACATCAAATAATTATTATAACCAGGATTATACTATTGGTTATTACCCTTTGCAAAGGTCAACATGAATTCAATTCATATAAAACAGTTGTCTCCATTCATTCTTATCATTTATGATAGACTCAACATGTTCATTCCTGTCTCCATGTATGTTCTCTGTTCTGCTCTACAAAATCCACCTAAGACTCAGAGTGTCCTCTACCCTTTTATCCCCACCTGATTAATTACTTTTCTTTCCTTCCCAGGTCAACTCCTGTCTATATCTTGAAATCTTTCCTAAACAATTCTCTAATATCTAACACAGTCTTGGAGGACTCCTTCCCACTTTTAGGCTTATGTCCATAGGCTTTTCTACTCTATTCATTTCCCATCCTCTCCCTGCCCCACCCAATTCCTGGAACATTTCAGAGATGTCCACATGTTGTATTCTGTTGCCCTTTACGTGATGCAACTTTCTCCCATCAAAGTAAGGCTGCAGAGGCCATGGAGAGTGATCATAGATTTTCTTCGGGTTCCCTCATTTCTAAAAGCGAAGGGTTTGGATTAAAGGGTCTCCAAGGTCTCTTTTAGCTTTGACAGAGATTCTATAATTCTTTGATACTCCAAATCACGCTATTTTTCCTCTGTCCTAAACTTCTCTCATGCTTATAATGTGTACCAGACAAAAACCATGTAATTATTTCCTGATATTTATGTTTTCTAAACCACATATCTTTCCAGGGGTAAGCAACCTGCAACCTCCAGGCCCTCATGAAGACACGAGGAAATATTATGGTAGATATGCTACAATTGTCTACTCCCTCTTCTCTGTGACCAAAATTATTTGTCTAAAACCTAAATATTAAATTGTTATAATTTAAGCCTTTCATTTTTCTTGCTTTACAAATCTATTATCTAATTCACCTCCCAACGCCTCTCATACAAATGCTAATATATAGTGATACGATGTCCACTGCAATTCGTTGTTTTTCCCCCCACTAAAATCTAACCGTGACTTTGGACTATGGCTAAAGTCAGGTCCAAAGTAAAGTACCGTTCATGTAAATAACTCTCCATCACTTTTTTCTTTTAAAAAGAAAGCATCAGGAAAAGGAAGAAGATTATTATGTAAGTAGATGTTGTATTTGAAAGTTGAAATACACAATGTGATCCTTCCATCTTGCTATTCTTTACAGAGTAGTGTTTTGTATTTGGATTGTGTTTACTTTTAAATGAAAATTTACAGCAACAGAGCATGTTGCAACATAATTGAACTGTCTATACTTTATCATTTGTTTTATCTATCTCTGTTTTTGATCAATATTTATGAGCAATTTGTTATTACAGCTAAAACGAGGATATGACAAGAACAGATAACCATAGTGAGTTTTGACAGCTTTATCTCTTCTTTAAAAAAAAAAAGACTACTTTATAACTGGATCTATACTTTAAATAGAGATATATACAAGTACACATAGGTTTACATTTTGATTCAGCATCTTAGCTTTTTATTCCAGGGCTTATATAACCCTTTCTAGGCTTATATCCAACTGATTTGACAGAAAATCTCAGGTATAGGGAAATTAGCTCATTCTTGGTTGCCCCTAAATATCTTGCACTTTTTGGCCTCTGGTACAGGCAATTTGATGCATTAGAAAGAACAATGGATTTGGAGTCAGAAGTTACTGTTATTCAGTTATTTCAGTCATGTCCAACTCTTCATGACCCCATTCAGGGTTTTCTTTACAAAGATACTGGAGTGGTTTGCCATTTCCTTCTCTAGCTCAACTTACAGATGAAGAAATTGCAATAAAAAGGGTTAAGTGACTTATCCAAGATCATACAGTTAGTAAGAGTCTGAGGCCAGATTTCAACTCAGGTCCTCCTGACTTCAGGCTCTAAACACTGGGAGACCTAGCTGCCTGAAATTTTAGGTCAGAATTCCAGTTTTGCCTCTTAATACCTGTATGCCCCCTGTCACTTTACTTCACCTTCAGTTTCCTCAACTATAAAAAGTGAGAGTTGTATTAAATGATGTTGAGATGCCTTCCAGCTCTAAAACTATGAATCTTTGATCCTTTGTTCATGTAATTTCTCTACCTAGAAGAAGTAACTTACTACTTTCAATACATTTAAATTATTTTACTTTTGGATATTCATGAGAAAAAGATTGAAAGAGTATAAAATTGGTAGTTAACAAGATTTATAGTACTGAGCACGTGCCCTGATATTTTTTAGGGAAACACATGCACTAATACGCCTGATCAGGAGCTTCTGGTTGGTCCTTGGGGTTTGGTTGAAGGTGATTGGTGCCCTTCTGGGTGATTAGTGTCAGGAAGTCCTGCCCTTCTCCTTACATATTATGCTGCTATAGAAAGGTTCAGATCTGTCTGAGTTTACAAAACTAAAAAGAAGAGATGGAGAATTAGTGGAAATATGTTGCAAATTGAGCAATTATTAAAGAATAGTAGAAACGGATAGGAAAAAGAGGAAAAGGTCTGCGGAATGGTAGGACTGAATTGGGCTGGATACAAATGAGGGAGAGATAGGAAGGAAAGAAAGATTACTGTACCAGGAAAAAGAAACCAGGAATCCCTTAAATTAGGAAGGCAGGAGGTAAGAATTTATTGGCATAAACCTGGACATAGACCACTGGTTTGATCCCTTACAAGGTTTCTTGATGATGGAAGACAACATTAACACAGGTGTTTCTTCTCCAAACCCTGGATGTTAGCCAGTGATAGTGACAAAGAGTTTAGATTAGCATTTCAGATCCCTTGGGCAAAAAACAACTTACACATGGCACTAGCCCACACTTGGGGTAAAAAGAGCAAAAAGAATAAGGCATAAACTACAGGATATTCCACATTCAGAGACTGTATTTGCTTTTGTTCAGTGCAAGTGACTTTGTGATTCAGCCTATTGTCTTTATCCTTGGTCAGGAGACTGGGAGGTCTCTGTGAGGTACTGAGCTTTATAAGTCTAGGTGTGCTGGCTTTGGAATCAAAATACTTGGATCAGTTTGACGATTTAGTAACTGTTTGATGTTGGCCAAATTCCTTAGTTTATCTGGGTCTCAGTTGTCTCATCTGTAAAATCATAGGAGTGAATAAGATGATCTCTATGGTCTCTTCTAGCTCTTAATCTATGATCTTATGAACATATATACTTTGCACAAGAAGGGATGTGATAGAGTCTCTGGAAGTGAAGCCCAAAGAGGAGGGAAAGGGGGGACAGTTGCAGGTCAACTGGCAAGATGCCCAGTTAGACCCAAGTTTCCTGGGGAATAGTGATATGGAATTTGAAATAAATGAATGGAAGAATGACAGTAAATACTTTCCACAATTATAGGCATAATGGAGATCTGGAAAATGCACAAAACCCATCAGCTTGACTGATTGATGCAATGTTTCCGTACTAAAGAGGCCAGGGAGCTTGCTTCTGGGAGCATCATGATGATGGGTAAGTAGAGCACCTTGAAGTATTCTATAACTTGTTTTGGTTATTTAGTTATGGGATGAAGCAGAGATTCTCTGACTGGCTTCTGAGGCATGAAAAAAAAAAACAACCTGTCAGCTTCAGTTACTTTCTTTTGGCCTCCGTGACCTTCATTCAATGACTCCTTCCCTCACAGAGTCAGAAAAGAGGCCATCCCAAAAGGACATAGACCTTAAGGGTCCTCTTCTCCTCTGAGATCATAAGGTCCCTTGAGAAATAAGCTTTCATCCTTAGTTTTTTTTCATTTGTTCTTTTCCATTTTAGGCAAAGGAAACAGAGTATCCAATCGTAAGAGGTTCAAAGGTTGGAAGAGGAAGTCACATGAACCCAAGAGTTGGAATCCAGAGAGTGTTTTGCAGCTAGTAGAACACTGATGCTCAGAGAAGCAAGGAGTGATCTTGAGGCATGACCTTTGGGATCCTAGCAAAGTAGAAAGAACTCATTCAACAGTTACGTCACAACTGACATAAACGTAGTGGGACCAAAGCTATGTATGAACTGACCTAGGTTTTGAGCCTACTCTCCAGTGACTGAGGTAGTATTATGCAGACCATACCTTTTAGGTGGTGAGGGAAATACGTATATTTTCTTTTTCCTTGCTATGTAAGAATAGCTAATATTTATGTAAAGTTTATACTGTTCTGAGTATTTTACAAATATTGTCTTATTTGATCATCACAACACTGGGAGGTAGGTTCTATTATAATCCCAGTTGACAGTATGGAAATTTAGGCAAACAGGTTTAAGTGATTTGTCCAAGGTCACACAGCAAGTAAGTATCTGAAACCTGATTTGAACTCACGAAGAAGAGTTCTCCTGCCTCCAGGATGGGCACTTTATCTACTGTACCACATAACTGTCTAATACAAAATGAGTATAATTTAAATGTGGAAGGAAAAAGAGGAATGAATCTGAACATGTGCAATTATAATGACAAGGCATGGATAAAATTTACAATCTTCTCCTTATTTTAGTGGTGTAGGTCTTTGGCTATGAGATATTTACTGTCATTTGTTCATGGTCAATGTGTTGTATGGTTTTGCTGAACCCTCTTCTCCCAGTTAGGCAGAACAATGAACTCCAGACCTGGAGTCAGACTGACCTATCTTCCTGAGTTCAAATCTAGCCTCAACCACTTACTAGCTGTGTAACCCTGGACAAATGACTTAACCTTGTTTGCCTCATTTGTAAAATGAGATGGATAAGGAAATGGCAAACCACTCCAGTGTTTTTTTTTTTTGTCTTTTTGGAGAGCAGGAGGTAGGGCAACTGGGGTTAAGTGACTTTCCCAAGGTCACATGGCTAGTAAGTGTTAGTTGTCTGAGGCTGGATTTGAACTCAGATTCTCTTGACTCCAGGGCTGGTGCCCCATTCACTGCACCACCTAGGTGCCCCAACCTCTCCAGTATTTTTGCCAAAATGAAAAACAAACAAACACAGAAACAAATGAAAAAAACCCTCAAATGGGGTTACAAAGAGTCAGACATGACTGGAAACAATTGAACAACGCCAAATGTTCTCCCTCCCTCCCCTCTTTAGTTTAACCTTTGCTCTTTGTTATAAGAAAGGCTCATTGGGTGACATAAGGATATGTTCAAAAATGAAAGTGATTTTAAAACATAAGACATCAACAAAAATGAAGAAAGAAGAGAATAAAAGTATGAAACTCTCATCTCTCTGCTGATTTATTGAAAAATATGTTAAGCCTCTTTTATTAGGTAATTGTGGTTCTTCAAATCTATTTACTGTTGGGCCCCAAAGCTTTTTATTTTATTAAGTTATGAAGTCAATACAGAATACAAGGATTTGTAGTATTTGTGAGTCCACAGATCCTTATGGATTGCAGGAAAATAAATTAACATTGAATTCTGCCTACTATCAGAGATGATTGACATCCAGTGTCCTTGGGACTTTTTAATAACATTGTTGGCTGTTCTTTACTGGAAGTTAAAGGAAACAGGACACAGTTTTATCTGCTCAGGATGCTTTGGGTGTTACCCAGCTTGGAGACAAAATCATAACAAATAGGCTTTTAACAGTTCCCTCCAAATATTAGGTTTCTTTAAGGGAATAATAATAATTTTTATAATTGAAAAAACAATATTAATAATACATAACTATGGTATGATTTGTCAGCTTTATTTGGGCTTTGCAAACTTTAAAATATTATGCATATATTAGCTATAACTGTTGTTATATTGATCTTATTACTTTATTAGTAGGTTTTCATAGGTTTAGATTTATACCTTATATAGATATTTTCCCACTCTGTGTGATCACAGTTCCACTTATTGGATATCTGTTTAGGTACCATATTGATATTTCCTAATAAGATAAAAAGGTGATTTAATTAGAACTACAATTACCAAATAAAAGAGGCTGATGATATATTTCATTGAATCAGAGAAGAGCTCATTGGTAAATGAATTGAATTAAACCATGACTCTCTATATATGAAAACCTGAAAAGGTGCAAATCCAGGAATAAAGAAATCTATCCTATATTTCATAGTTGTCCTTTTAGTACTTTATGGATTTCTGGACTTGCAGATTAATACAGCAGGAAGGAACATTAAAGATCAGGTAGAAGAAAATTGATCACATAAATGTACTAGTTTATACTTTACAGAGAAGAAAAAATAAAATAAAGAGATTATCCATAAAGGACAGATAAAGAAAAAATGCTATCTGCATTCAGAGAAAGAACTGATAAACAGAAATATGTGTAGAATAATTTTACATATATAAAACTATTTGTGTTTACTGGTAGCCATTGCTAGGGTGTGGGAGATGAGGGAAGAAAAAAAAGAAAAAAAGAAATTTATATGATAATTTTGTGGTATATTTGAAAGGAATAGCAAGTTGTGCCTAGTAAATTTGAAATTTCATGTATGATTATACTCTTATGGAAATGCTTGTTTTATTCCATAAATTAAAAATAAAATTAAAAATAAGAGGAATAGAGAGGCCCCGTAATTCTTCAGAGACATTATTCAGGAAAAGGGACACTATTAATACTCATATGTTAGCTATTGTCATAGTTGTAGTCGCTGTTGTTTTGGTGATGGTGTGGTAGTTACATATAATAAACAGAATATGAACAATAAAGTGAATTAGTGACCTTACTGTAAGGAGCTAAATCTAATCTTACTAAAACCTTTAAGCTCACTGGAGACACCTAAGTGTCACAGTAGATAGAATACTGGGTTAGGAAGACCTGAGTTCAAATCTAGTCTCAGACACTTACAAGCTGTGTGATCCTGGGCAAATTACTTGACCTCTGGCTGTCTCAAATCCTCAGCTGTAAAATACGGATAATAACAGCACCTACTTTGTAGATTGTTGTGAAGATCAAATGAAAAAAAATACTATAATAATATGTAATATTTATAAAGTGTTTAGCTCAATGCCTGGCACATAATGTTTGCTGTTCCATCATTTTTCAGTCATATTTGACTCTGAGATCCCATTTGGGGTTTTCTCGGAAAAGATACTAGAGTGGTTTGCCATTTCCTTCTCCAGCTCATTTTACAGATGAGGAAACTGAGGCAAATGGTTAAAATGACTTGCCCAGGGTCACACAACTGCTAAGTGTCTTAGGCCAGATTTGAATTCAGGGAGATAAATCTTCTTGTCTTCAAATCTGAAACTCCATTCACTGTTCCACTTAGCTCCCAATACCTGGCACATGATAGGTGCCGTATAAATGCTTATCCACATTTCCCTGCTAAGTTATTGGTGAATTGTGACTTATATGTGTAGGTGGCAATGGAAGGTTATATCTTACTCATAGGCAGTGTAAAAGTATCAATCAAGTTACACTGTATATTAGTAAGATTTACTCCTGTAAGAAACTCCAGGTACTGAAGTAGAAAAGCATAGTAAAGAATATTTGAGTGGAAATCAGTGGAGGGAAAGCAGAAACATAAAGGAAATATGCAATGTTCTACCTAGGTATACAAGCATTCATGGCATATGAGTGATGGGGGATTTCAAAAATCTGGATATTTGCTAGAAAACACTCTTTTTCTCTCTTTCACTGTTTCTCTGTCTCTGCCTATCTGTCCATCTCTTTCACTCTGTCCATCTGTCTGTCTTAAAACTATTCTCAAAACAGAATAAATTTTATTTTTGTCTAAAGGATAATTTAATTCTGTGAAAGTGACCTAATCCTGATAAGCAGGAAGTGATTGATAAAGTTAAAGTTATAAGAATCTTAGATGAAAAAGAGAAGTGACAAAATTATCTGAGTTAATGAGAGATAACAAAAAGAAAATTGAGAATTGCGAAAAAGTTGATTCATTGAGAACCCTTACTCTATCCCAATCAGTATCAATCAATTCGATATGATTCCATGGGGATAGTGATTATAAGTTGTATATATTTGGCCCAAGAGCTATGAGCTGCAGATTATAAATTCACTTGCTAAACCATAGGAAGTTAACTAGAGGTCTTCCAACTTGTTTTTCCATCATGATGACCAAACACAGTGTGACAGAGGTGACTTAACTACATGGAAAGTCCCCCAATTTATTTTCGCATCTCCAGACCATTCTCTCTTGTCCAACACAAGCAAGTGACTGCTTTATGACTATCTTATGACCATTTAGTCATGGGAGATGCTCCATGCTTCACCGAATCTATGACCTTCCTGATAATGTTATTTTTGGACCTTCAGAACAAGGTCTGTCAACCAATGAGATTCTGTATTTTGCCACCCTTCTTTTGCATATTCGGGCAAGAATAAGCATTGTATTGATCCATATTTTGTATAAATCACATAGGAATATAGTTTCTAATAGAAGGGTCCTATGATAAGCCTTAAACTTTAATGTTTAAACGAGTAACATTTCATTACTTGTTTACCAGCTATGGAGTTCACTTGAGCAACCATAAGAGAGCTGACAAAGATGTCTCCACCCTGTTTTGCTCAAATTTCATGACTGAACCAAGCATGAATAGTGGCATGGCATGAAAATACCCCCAACATGCTCTCAGAGCATATGCATAGCTCCTGCCTAACCTAAGGAGAAGCCCATCCATCATGTGACCACCTAGTCAGCAGAGATATCCTGCTTTGCCTGACCTGTGACCCTGCTAGTACATTGTTTGCTTATTTTACCCAATGCATCATATGTCAACCAACGGAATTATTCTGTTTTCGATATAGCTGATCAAGAATGCTAGATATCTAGCCCTATAAAAATTGAGCCCTAGAAGGAGGGGTATCTCAGATCATGAGAAAAATCTAACATTCACTTCATTACAGTGGACCATGGACCCTTTAATAAAGTGCCAGACAGAACTCTGACTCAGATTCTTTTATTCTAAGTTGGAAAATTTTAATTCTCACAATAGTCTGTTGTGCATCCTAGATTTGAGAAGATCTAATTTCAAAGAGTTCAGAGGAAACATAAGAAAGATCTTATGGCCTAAAAATTTATAGATATCAGCTGAAGAGAAAGATGATGTTTACAAACATGAAATTCTGGTAAGATTAAATTTTAAAAAAGAATCCAATATGAAAAAAGTAGTTTTACAAAGAGATTGGTGTGGCTGCACCAAGGATTTCAAAGACCAACTCAGATTTTAAATATAAAAGAGTTGAAAAAAAGTTTAAGTAGTAGAAAATGTACAAAAAACCATTGTTTCTTGAATGATTTTTACAATGCTTCCTCCTAGAATTAGCTGAGGTTTGTCATGATTACTAAGGGAAATAAAAGCATTTTTTTTAAAGCAAGGTTGGAGACAAAAGGAAGATCAAGGAGAACTCAGATTTATACAGGGGTTTGCATTTTATAAAATCATTTCCCCACAATACTCACATAAAGTAGAAATATGGGGATCACATTATCTTCATCTTACTCATGAGAAATATGGTACTTATATAGAGTTTGGTGATTTGTTCATTGTCACAAAATTAGAAAAGCTCAGAATCAGGATTTCAAACCAGATTAATTTAGTTTCAGTTTTGCTTTCAGTACAACATGCATGTCCAATAGGACTGCCACTTGGGACAAGACAATACATTTCATGACTTTGAGGATGAACGATGTAGTTCTCATTTTGTTTCTGTTCTCACTAATAAGAAATATTACACTGGAGAAAAGGCACTATTATCTGTGTAGATCTAGCCTCATATTCAGGAAGACGAGTTCAAATCAGATCTATCCTCATATGCAGGAATATCCCAGTTCAACCTTTGACATATACGGACTGAGTGACCTTGGGCAAGTCATTAAACCTTTTATTGCCTTAGGGTAACATAAGTCTATAAATTATAAAACATGTGCTAATCTGCATTAATTGAGCATTTTTTTCATTGAAAGTTTCCTAAACTGATAAAATCATAGATGTGGTATGGGAAAAGAAAATAAAAGAAAAAAAAACATTGGTAGTAGTTGTTGTCATAAAACACAGATGTTAAATGACTCATCAAAGGTTAAACTATACAATCATGCCAAATCTTAGACTAGAATCCAAAAGTCCTGGTTCCTAGTCTATGATCTATTTCTACTGGAATGACAATTTACATTTCCAAACCATTTGAAGTTTTCCAGGGCCTTTCATCACAATAGAACCATAAAGTAGATTATGTGAATATTGTTACCCCCATTTTCCAGCTGAGGAAACTGAGGCCTACAGTTCCATTGATAAAATGAATGAGAACAGATTCTTCCATCAATATCCAAAGATTTTTCTACTTTTTTACTATCTGGTTGTATACCACGAAAACAAGGGGAACAATTCATCCTAGTATTACCTGATAGAAATCTCTCTCTAGGTTACTCTTTTATTTGGAGTTTCAGGTAAAGGGCAGGGAATTCCATCGTCAGGTAGTTGTTGCCAAGGAACATTGCGAGAAGGCATGGGAAAAGGAAGATGGTAGGAGAGGGGAAGGTTGTGAAGGGGAAGGAATGAAGGAAAACGAATCTAAAATGGAAAGGTTCATTCTAGCAGCAGTGTACATTTGAGAGAAAAGCAGTGGAAAGTAAAATAAATTAAAGAGCTTAATAACTAAAGAGAAGTTTATTATCTAGGACTTGAAAAAAAACAAAACCAGAACTTCATGTTCAATGTTTGTCTTCAAAGAGATGTGCCTTTGTAGGATAAAGAGAAAGATTTGTACAGTGTTATTTTTCAATGGATCAAATTGTTCTTGCTAATTTATTTTTTCTATTTTCCTTTCTACTTGTGCACTTGAATTGTTCATAGTTCGTTGTGTTCCCTCTTCCTACAGTGAAAATATACTTCTAAAACAATTTGGTCTACAGCCTAACTAATAAATTTAGAAAAACACTGTTCCCAACCATAGTCTGATTATAGAGTATTAGGGTTTAGGGGAAAAAAAATGGTTAATCTATCATTCAAGTTAATTGAGATGGATTTTCATGGATTACCAATTTGCAAAGAGTTAAGAAGTTCATTTATGCTTAACCCGGCATTGAAGGCGACTTATCATATATGTGACCCTGCTCAAAGCACTTAACCTCTTCTATCACCAGTTTTTCATCTGTAAATTAAGAAGTTTGAACTAGATGTTTTCTAGGGCCCCTTCCAGCTCTAGATTTATAATCCTATAACTCGTTGAGAATTCACAAGTATTCAAGGCCTGATAAGCTGTCAGGGTTACTAGCCTAAATTTCAGAATTTCCATTGTGTTGTTAATGTGTGGAGCAAAATAGTAATGAAATGTTCCATTATATGGAATTCTGCATGAATGAGAGTTTACTGAGTTTGATTTTATCCTCTCTATAGGCTTTCCTTCTGCCCTTTTAGAATGCTTTGCATACACACACACACACACACACACACACACACACACACACACAAATTTACTTTGCTCTAGAACCTTAAGATTTATAAAATTCTTTCTTCACAAACTATCTTATGAAATAACTAGTATAATCATAGTTATTGCTAATTTAACAAAATGCCCTTGAAAATTATATCCATCAGTATGTTTGTAGTTAGACACTCAGAGAAATACAAAGGAAACTCATATAAGTTTATAAATATGAAGTTTGATTATCAAAATATTTTATTATAACTATTCAGGATGCCATTGTCTTCCCGGACCAAAATATGCCTCCCTCCTTGGGTACCACTCTTCTATGTGTGTTGATTTACTCTATTAGAATACAAGTTCATTGATGGTTTGAGCTTTCTTGCTTTTCATATTTGTATTTCTGGTGCTTAAGAATAGTTCTTGGCACATATAAACAATTAATTAATGCTTCCCATTCATTCATACATTTGTTCATTGACAATCACACTCAATTCAGTAAATATTAATAAAGTCTCTATGTGTTATAGGCACCATATGGGAAACGACTCAAGTCAAGACAGCAAGCATTTATCAAGTTCTTATTGTGTTCCTAGGCCTTTGGTGGGTGTGAAAGATATAAAATCAGATAAAATATTCACTGCCTTAAAGAAGTTTCAATTTTACTGCATGACTGCAGCATGCACACAGATATGTAAATAAAAGTCAATTGAGGAAGAGGAGGGGAATATTAACAGCTTGGAAGACTAGAGAAGGTTTGACACAGAAGGTAGTACCTTGTGTTAAGATTAATATTCCAACCCCTGTCCCCATGCAACTTAGGCGAGTTTTTCTTTACATTGCATAGAAAGTGTCCTCAAGATCTCTTAGACCTACGGGACCGCACTGAATCTCAACTACCAGAGAACTGCTCTGGGTAAGGCAGTACTTAGTGCCTACATCTTATAAGCATTAGCTCTGAGGAAGCTCAGAATTCTTAAACTCAAGCAATCCACTAGCCCCAAGGTCCCTGATAGCAAGAATTATAGGCAAGTGCCACAGCAATAACTTTTTCTGAAGAGAAGTAAAATTCAAGGTCTAGGTCATCAAGAAGTTTACTGTCTGACTGAGACAAACTGAGACAATAGAGATGTATCCACAATTAATTGCTAGTTTATGTGCTAAATATTTTAAGTGTCATGACTTTCCAACAAAGAAGTGTTCATGGTGGGTTTAAACTGGCTTCATGGAAGAAGTAGTGCTTGAGCTAGGTCTTAAAGGATGAACAGAATTTGAATTGGTTAAAAGTAAGCGGAAAGACATTTGAGAGGAGAAAAAAAACAAAAAAATGTGAAGAGTCAGGAATTAGCATGGTGGATTTGGAAAATATTGACTAGACTGTCTGTTGCAGAAACATCACCTATTCCTATTGTGTTTGGAATGCAGGACAATTAGCCCCTCTGACCACCTAGAAATTCACAACGTCTCTCTTGTCTCTCTCTCCTTCTTACCTTCTTGCCTGCCCACCTTCCTTTTCTCTCTTTCTTCAATTTTTTTTCTTTTTGTCATGCATTTAAAAAAATAAATCTCATCTTTTGTTACTAAAACACAGTCATTTATTTTCCCTGAAATCCAAAGCTACCACTGAATGTTCCCTTGTAACAAATAAACACATTCAAGAAAAAAAAAAACCAATCAATGTAATGTCTAAATCTGAGACAAGGTTACTACATTCCATATACGTATCCCTCAATTTCTATAGAAAAAGGAGGGAGAATTGTTTCCTTATCTGTTCTTTGGAAACAAGATTGTTCATTACAGTTCATTTAATGATTTTGTCATTCACATTTCTATTGTGATTTTATAAATTATGGCAGGATGAAGGAAACTACATTTATTAAATGCCTACTATGTGACAGGCACTGTGCTAAGCACTTTACAAATATTATACATTTGATCTTCACAAGAACCCTGTGAGGCAGATGCTTTTATTATCCTCAGTTTGAAACCGGGTCAGATATAGAGGTTAAGTGACTTGCCCAAAGTCACACTGCTGGTGAATGTCTGAGATTGGATTGGAATGGCCTTCCTGACTCCAGAATCAGAATGCTATCCCTGCACCACCTATCTGCCTCAACAACAGCTAACATTTATGTGGGGTAGAGATTGGACTTCTGATTTCATTGGGACAGGGAATTTCTAGGTAAGGAAAGCCTTGCAATGTAAGCTGGCATCTTCTCTGCAATTTATAGTCTTAGACAGTTGCCTACAGCACTGAGAAGTTAAGTGACTTGCACAGGGACACAGTTTCAGTGTCTGCTTGGGCAGAATTTGAACCCAAATCTTCCTGGTTCTGATGTCAGCTGTCTTTCCACTATACCTATGCTCTTACATGTATCTATAGCCTGTTTAAACAAAAACAAAAACAAAAACAAAAAAAAAACCTTTTTACACTTTCCTTATATATATTATCTTATTTCAGTTTAACCACAATCATATCAGGTAATATAATTATTACCATTCCCCATTTAAATATGAGTAAACTGAATTTCATAAATGTCAAGTGACTTGGCTAAGGCCAGCTAGTGAGATGTAGATGTTGGTTCTCTAAATCCAGTACACCTCTCATTATATCACTTACAGTATATACACAATGAATAGATATTTCAAACTCATTTATGTGTTTGGCCTGAAGGAATGAATATGTTTGAAAGGAAATATGGTAGTGAATTGCTAAATAAAATCACTAAATAAACCAAAAATCAGACCTCCTTACCCTACCTAAAAGGGGTTCCATGCCCTTTTAGTACAATTAATCAGATTAATTTTATCTCCAAGTTCTTAATTGAGATACACCAAACACAATATTGAGCAATTACTGATCCAAATTTATTTTATCATATAGATTCAGCTTCATGATCAGGGAAAGCTTCATTCCATTGTTGTATTTGTCTGAATTTTATCGCACAACTATGATTGTTAAGACCTTTTGAAGAAGGAGAATATTGACAATACATACTTTAATCTAATATGAAATTTTCATTATTGCTTCACCTTTATATGAGCTTATATTTATCTCTTTTAAATAAAGCTGATTACTTGTGTTCAATGTATAATATTCACACCTTAAAGTCAAGTATAAACTTGAAGAAAAAGTGAAGCAGTGGATAGAGAACTGGTTCAAATCCCAGTGTTAACATGTACTGGTTTATATAATCCTGAACACTTCAATTAGCTGCTCAGTACTAAGTGATCACTCTCTAAGGACAGAGGTTTTAAAAAAGAGAATGGAAGGAAGAGAGGAAGGAAGGAAGGAAGAAAGGAAGGAAGGAAGGAAGGAAGGAAGGAAGGAAGGAAGGAAGGAAGGAAGGAGGGAAGGAAGGAAAGAAGGAAGGAAGGAAGGGAGGGAGGAAGGGAGGAAGGAAGGGAGCAAGGGAAGAAAGTAACACAACACTATTACCATGCTCACTAGCACTGGGAAGCTCAATTTGAGTAATACAGACTCAATCGAGTCTGAACAACAACAACAAAAGTGGGGGTGGGAGGAGACAAAATGAGGCAATTGCAAAGCCTCTAGTAGAAGTTCCCTCTGGAACTATTACCCTTCCCACACCAACCCTCTACCACACACGTTTTGGAGGAAAAGATGAAGGAAATGAAGGTCAAATGCAAAGAAAAGTCAAGGAATTAGCTGGGCTAAGAAAGAAAAGGAAGAACAATTTGGTACATAGTACCTTTATGGAATGTCATAGAATTATAAAAATTGATGTGATCTTAAAGAGAATAAAAGTTCACTGGATGATGAGTCAGGAAGCCAGCGCTCAAGTCCCAATTCTGATACTGAATCACAAGTTACTGCCTCTCAGAGTCTCAGTTTCCTCATGTCCAAAACGAAGGTTAAACAACCTGATCTCTAAGGTCCCTTCCTCTACTTTTCTAATAATTTCTATTCTTTAGCCCAACATCTCACAGACTGTAGACTTAGGTCTGGAAAGTGCCACTAAATCATTTAATTCAATCCCCTTAATTTTCAGATGAGGAAACCAAAGCCTGGAGATGATTTGATGAAGGGCACAAAAGTAATCCATCACAGAGAAGGAATCTGAATGTAAAACTTTAGACTTCAATTGCACTGCCCCTTTTCTCTGTGTCATAGAAGCTCAAAGATAGATTTTTTTTCCCCCAGGTTGATGAAAAAGGAATGATTTTAATCCAGGTTTTTGCAAATTCTGCTATACTTTGCTGCCTTCTTTCAACGACAACACAAGAGAGTAACAGAAACACAAACCAAAGAAACAAACAAAAACTTCAGGAAAGTTGAATTTGGCAGCTCTGTGTTGGGTAGACAGACACATGGAAGAGAAACAATCTGTAACAGGTCTTCCCTTTTTCTGACATTTCTATTCAGCAAGATGAGTCAAGACAGACTTTTCCCCACAATTTCATTTGACCAGATAATGACCAGCGAGATTTCTGAAGCAGCAGAGAAACCAGGGATGACCCTTATTAATTGTAATTTTCCTATCTCTTTAAAGGAAAGACTATTTAAAAGCCATTACTTATTATAGGCAGTTCTGTTTTTTCAATCATCGCTATGCTAATTTGATTAATTCCTGTGATAGCAGGCTTGCAAGAAGGGAACTAGGAAGAACAAAATGTGACAATAAAGTTTATCACTTTAGTTTTCCACTCTAATTTACATTTTGTAATTATGTTCCCCTTAAATGATGATAAAAACATGGATGGCATTCAATAGAAGCTTATACCATGGCAGTTTTTGTTGCAGGTAAGAACAAGAATAAACTTTCAA
>CM053582.1:237780152-237795708 GCA_028627135.1 Pseudochirops cupreus
TATATATATATATATATATACATATGTATATATGCAATTATTATTATTATTACTGGCTACATCCAACTGGAACTTGAGATACACAGGCACTGCAGTTGGGAGATCCATCCTGCCCTACCAAAAAGTGATATAGGAGAGAATAGACTGGGGGAGGGGGGACACACTGGGATGGCTGTTTTGGGGCGGTGTGTGGGGGAAAGACGGGGAGAAAATATGTAACTCAAAATCTTGTGAAAATAAATGAAGCAAACTATAATAAAATTAAAAAATAAATTAATTAATTAAAAAAAATGTTCAGTAAGAGCTGCCACCCTTCAGAAATGGCAAATAGAAACCAGGGCTTGATTTGTTGGTTTACTGATTATATAGATTTTTAAAAAAGAATGTGATGGAGAAAATGAAAATAACAATAGTGTAGATTAAACTTAAACATTAGTCATACCACTTTTTTTGGGGGGGGGGAGCTGATTATTAATTATTTACCAGCACACTGTTGGATACAACATATTAACAGATAGATATATTCATGAAAATCTAACGAGCAAAGAACATTAATAACTAGGAAGAATCAGGAAATCATTCTCCCAGGAAGCATTTACATTGAGTACTGAATGGAGAAAGAGATTCTGTGAGGTAAAGGCATAGAGAAAAGTTATGCCAGGAATGGAGAGCTAATATGTACAAAGTCATTGAGGAAGGAGATGCCATGCCAAGTTCAGGAACAGCAAATAGTCTAGTTTGGTTAGATTGAAGAATACATAAAAGGGAATGATGTGAAATAAACCTGAAAAGATGACACACATGAGGCAAAGTTTTAAATGTGAAACTGAGAGATTTGTCTTTTAATTGATCAGCAATATGGGAACATATAATGTTTTTGAAGAGGGGAAGAGACATGATAAAATACGTTTTGTAAGATAATTGTGTTGACAGCTTGATGAGATCTGAATTGTTAAGAGGAGAAATTGGAGGGTAGGAGTCCAATTAGCAATCTGTTGCTAAAGCCTAGGAGAGAATAGCCCAAATTATGGTGTTAGCCATGGAGGTGAAGAGATTTATACTAGATGTAGAAGCAAGCTTCATTAATTATAAATACTCTTATTTGAAATTTATAAATAGCTGTTAGAATCATTAATAGCATCATCATCATCACTATATTATAGATGTTAGAACTAGAAGAGGGAAACTAAAAATCATTTTATTGTATTAATTAGGAAACCAGGTCCAGTGAAATTAAGTAATTTATTCCAATTCACACAGCTTGTAATCAACAAAACCAGGAATGAAACTTTGATATTCTTAGTCTGGGTCAAGATGAGAGTAATGATAGTCAATCTAACCTACTAGACTCACCTTTATCTTCACGCTTTCTTTTTAAAGATCGGATTAGATCAGCAAAGTAAAAGAGGAAAAGATGTCCCTTTGAAAACTAAGAAAAGATTAGCAATTTCTGCTTTTAGGGCAACACTTTCATGCAAAAAAATGAAGGTTAATTTTTAATCAACTTATGTATAGGTAGAAAAAAATTAATGCAGATCATGTGTTATTCCCCTCCTCAACTACCCCAGTCTACCATCAGCATTTTTGCTGTGCACATTTATAACCATTATAATATGGCTATCTTTCACTTTGAGCATGCCTGGTGTGCCTCTACATCCTACAGCAGCATGTATCGGCCTCCCCTTCTCCAATCAACCAAACAAGCAATCAACTTATCAGTCAATAAATTAAAAAACTACTACGTTCTAAGTACCAAAGATACAAAAAGAAGCAAAAGATAGTAGTCCCTGCTCTCAGGGAGATTACAATCTAGTGGAGGAATTTATAATCTAATCACCCTTTATGGAGGTTTAGAATAGTCTGGCCCATATAGGTACACCCAATAAGTATTCCTCTGTCTCTAATTCAGACTTTTCATTAAAACCGACTTACTTTCCCATTTCAGAACAATTATAACAGCTTGACCAGAAGAAAGTGTTTATCATGTATTTATCATTTATTTATTTTATATGTGTTGGAGTAACACTGCTCTTGTCATGTCTTTATCCTTTCTTTCTCTGTGTGGCAAAGGAATCTGGGGCATGCTTTAAGGAACTCCAAAACTCAGCCTGTGCTGACTTATTCAGTTGTACTGTGGTTGGTGTAAGGCTTAATTAATTATTTTTTTTAATTGATGGCCTTTACATTGACAGCCTTTCGATAATTCCCCAACGTCTACCAACAGCTCAGTGAGTCATTCTGGAGTTGACCTGGTTTCTTTTACTTTCTATTTCTAATTCTTTATCCACAAGTTTTTATTTGGAATTGTGTAAGGCTGTCTGTTTGGGAGGGAACATAATATTCTGTCAAAGGAAAGGACTTCTGTGTATGGATCAAGAGTAAGATATTTTAAAATATTTTTATGATATTTGTTTCTTTATTCCAATATTTCAGATGCTCATTTCTTATGTCTCTATGGTGCTTTGTTCTTTATAGCATGTTGGTCAAGAAAGCCAACAAAGATACTATGTAGTGTCAAAATCACTTCCATGTAAGAGGCTTTAAATAAGAGACAATGGAAGAAATACACAAACAAAAAGATAGATTCATATCGTGATATATAAATGACCTTTACAGTACCTGGGCAGAAATAAGCATGAACTAGTAGTAGGTTCCTGGAATACAAACTTCTTTAGAAGAAACAAGCCTGAAAAAGTATTTTTGCTGAGTTGTAGCCATTGAGTGCAGAGGAGTAATGGAATCCTTGGTTGCATATATAATACTATATGACCAGAAAGTGATAATTCCACTCAATACAGCTCTGGAAAACTGTGGCTTATAGAAGATAGTTGCCATTTTAGGAAACCATTTTATTTAGCAGGGGAAATGATTAGTATGAAAGAAACTCAAAGGTAAGTCAGAATTAAAATAAAGGGACTATAACTTTAAATATATGGGGGAAAAATGAATCATCAATTAAGAAATATTTATTAAGCACTAATTAATTACTAGGAACTCTGCTAAGCACTGGGGATACAAAAAGTGGTAAAAGATACGCTGTTAACAGCATAAAGTGACAGGTTGTGTTTTTTTCTTTATTTTTTCCACCCCTGGAGGTTCTCTCTCCTTTTCCATATGCTTTTCATACTTCTGTGAATTGTACTTCACTGTCTTCTTGACTGATTCATATTCTTTCAGATCATTTAACAGGAGATTTTCAAAGGTTCTTATTCATTGGCAGTTGAAGATTACCAGACTAAGAATGAATGAATGTCCCTATTCTTTCCTTTGCTAATCACATTCAGTACAAAGACTATAGCTATATCCTCCAGTATACAAGTGAATCTCGGCTCAAAAATCCAGATCTCTTTCCCAAGTCAAGATCTGCATATCCCCTGATTTACAGGGTAATTAACTGTGGATATTCCACTAGCATGCAAAACCCAGACTTGTCCAAAATCAAGCTCATCATCTTTTTACTTCATTATTTCTGTCAAATATGCCGCCACTAGTCAAGTCTCCCATATTAAATGAAAACATGAAAAAACTTGGTCTTTAATTGTATCTTTTCCACTTTTTATATTCATTCAATTATTATGTCTTGTCAGTTCTCCTATTGAAATATCTGCTACATCTATGCCCTCGGTTCTGCTTCTTTTCTATATTAGGACAAAGGCCCATTGCCACAACAGCCCTCCTTTCCTGCCCCCAAACACTGTTGTAATAATTCCTTGATGGGTCCTCCTATCTACATTCTTTTTCTAATTTAATCTATCCCATATGCCGTTACTACACTAAACTTATTAATAAATCTGATTATGAAACTCTTCTGTTGAAAAATCTTCAATGATTCACTGTTAAAAGAATGTTGATTCATTACTTGTTATATTACCAAATAAATTTATCTTTCCTGTAACTTAGGACCTTTTATCATCTGGCATAATTTTCAATTTTAGCCTTTTTTAAAATTATCTCCTACCACCTATTAAATTTTCAAGCCAATTAGACTACTCTCTGACTACCAAGGATACCTTATACTTTCCTGCCTCTGTGACTTTGTTCATGCAGCCACCCATGTTTCAGTGTTCTATCTTTCTTTCTCAATACGTGGAATTTCTACACAACCTTTCATAACCACCTCAAAGCTCATGTTATATGTAAGACTTTGCTTGGTAGCCCTAGTCAATAAAGGAATTTCCTTCTTTCCACATTGAATAGCACTTTACTATCCAGATTTCTTGTACATGAATTAGGCATTATTTTGTACAGTAGTTATACACATGTTTCCTCACCTTCAACACTTCTTTTTAAAAAAATTAAAAATGTATTTATTTATTTTTAGCTTACAACATTCAAGTCCAGAAGTTTTTGAGTTCCAAATTTTGTCCCCTCACTTCCCTTCCCGCTCCCCAAGAAGGCATGCAATTATTGATATAGGATTTACATATACATTCATATTAAACATATTTTCACTTAGTCATCTGGCAAAGAAGGATTATAACAAATGAAGTGAACCACAAGAAAGAAGGAACAAAACAAAAAAAAAGAGAACAAATATTATGCTTCGATCTACATTCAGAGTGTAATTCTTTCTCTGAATGTGGATAACAATTTCTATCAGCCTTTTGGAGTTGTCTAAGAACCTTGCATTGCTGAGAAGAGCCAACTCTATGTTAGTCACTGCAAAATGTGGCTGTAACTGTGTACAGTTTTCTGCTGATTTCACTCTCCTCACTAGCATCAGTTCATATCAGACTTTCCAGGTTTTCCTGAAGTCTGCCTGCTCATCATTTCTTATAGCACAATAGTATTCCATTACATTCTTATACCACAACTTGTTCATCCATGCCCCAATTGATGGGCATCTCTTCAATTTCTAGTTCTTGGCCACCACAAAAAGAGATGCTATAAATATTTTTGTACATGTGAGATCTTTTCTTATTTGTATGATCTCTTCAGAATAAAACCACAGGAATGATATTGCTGGGTCAAGAGGGTAAGCACATTTTTATAGCCATTTGGGCATAGTTCCAAATTTGATCTCCAAAATGCTTGGATCAGTTCACAACATCACCAAAAATGAATTAGTGTTCTAGTTTTCTCACATCTTCTCCAGCATTTATCATTTTCCTGTTTTGTCATGTTAGCCAATATGACTGGTATGATGTGGTATCTCAGAGTTGTTTTGATTTGCATTTCTCTAATCAATAGTCTTTTAGAGCATTTTTTCACATGATTATACATGGCATTAATTTCTTCCTCTGAAAACTGCCTGTTCATATCCTTTGACAATTTATCAATTGGGGAATAACTTGTATTCTTAGAAATTTGATCCATTTTTCTGTAGATTTTAGAAATGATGCCTTTATAAGAGACACTAGTTATAAAAATTCTTTCCCAATTTTCTGCCTCATTTCTAATCTTGGTTTCATTGGTTTTGTTTGTATAAAAACTTTTCAATTTAATGTAATCAAAATTATCCATTTTGCATTTCATAAATCTGCCCTCCCTTGTTTGATCATAAATTCTTCCATTCTCCATAAATCTGATATTCCTTGCTCTCCCAGATTTCTTAGAGTATCAGACTTTGTATCTAAATTGTGTACCCATTTTGACTTTATTTTGGTACATGTTGTAAGATATTGATCTCTGTCTACTTTCTACCAAACTATTTTCCAGTTTTTCCATCAGTTTTTGTCAAATAGTGAGTGTTTATCCCAGTATCTAGAGTCTTTGGGTTTATCAAACAGTAGTTTACTATAGTCATTGACTACTGTGTCTTGTGTACCTAACCTATTCCACTGATCTATCATTCTATTTCTAAGCCAGTACCTAGTAGTTTTGATGATTGATGCTTTATAATACAATTTAAGATCTGGTGTGGCTAGGCTACGTTCCCTAGCATTTCTTTTCATTAATCCCATTTATATTCTGGACCTTTTGTTCTTCCAGATGTATGTTATTATTTTTCTAGCTCTATAAAATCATTTTTAATTCTTTGATTGGTATGGAACTAAATAAGTAAATTAATTGAGGTAAAATTGTCGTTTTTATTGTATTAGCTTGGCCTACCCATGAGCAACTTATTTAGATCTGACTTTATTTATGTGAAAAGTGTATTGTAATTGTGTTCATATAGTTCTTGTGTTTGTTTTGGCAAGTAGATGTCCAAATGTTTTGTGATGTCAACAGTAACTTTAAATGGAATTTCTCTTTCTATCTCTTGCTGTTGGGCTGTGTTAGTAATATGTAGAAATGTTGAGGATTTATGTGGATTTAATTTCTATCCTGCAACTTTGCTAAAGTTATTTATTATTTCAAGTAGTTTTTTTACTTGATTCTCTAGGATTCTTTTAGTAGTATATCATCCTATTATCTGTAGATTGATAACTGAGTATCTTCTTTGACTATTCTAATTCCTTTGATTTCTTCTTCTCCTGTTATTGCTAAAACTAATATTTCTAGAACTATATTGAATATCAAGGGTGATAATGGACATCCTTGTTTCACTACCTATCTTTATTGGAAATGCTTCTAACTTATCTCCATTACATATAAAACTTGCTGATGGTTTTAGATGCTACTTATCATTTTAAGGAAGACTCCATTTATTCCTATGCTCTCCAGTATTTTTAGTAGGAATCAGTATTGTATTTTGTCAAGAGTTTGTCTGCATCTGTTGAAATAATCATATAGTTTCTGTTAGTTTTGTTGTTGATATGATCAATTATGCTGATAGTTTTCCTAATACTGAAACAGCACTGCATTCCTGGAATAAATCCTATCTGGTCATAGTGTATTATTCTCACAATAAGCGCTGTAATCTTTTTGCTAATATTGTATTTTAAATTTTTCCATTAGGACCTAAAACAATTCCAAAGGACACGCGGTGGAAGATGCCAGCCATGTCCAGAGAAAGAACTATAGAGTCAGAATGCAGAATGAAACAGACTATTTTCTTTTTTGTTTTGATTTATTTTTTTCTTTCTCATGGTTTTTCACATTTGTTATAATTCTGCTACGCAACATAACTAATGTGAAAATGTGTTTAATAGGAATGTATGTGTACAGTCCATATCAGACTGCAAGCCATTTTCAAGAGGAAGGTGGGAAGGAGGGGGAAAATATTTAAAACTTATGGAAGTGAATGTTGAAAACTAAAAATTAATAATTTAATAAATTAGGAGAAAAATAAACGTTTTTCCATTATATTCATTAGGGAAATCAGTCTATAATTTTCTTTCTCTGTTTTGACTCTTCCCAGTTTAGCTATTGGTACCATATTTGTATCATAAAAAAGAATTTCATGGGACTCCACTTATTTTCTCAAAAAGTCTATATAGTATAGGAATTAATTGTTCTGTAAATATTCGATAGAATTCTGCTGGCCCTCGAGATTTTTTCCTAGGGGGTTAACTGATGACTTGTTCAGTTTCTTTATCAGAGATGAGGTTATTCAATTATTTTACTTCTTCTTCTGTTAATCTGGGCAATTTATTTTTTTTAAAATATTCATCTATTTCACTAAGATTGTCAAATTTATGGTCATACAGTGGGAAAAATAGTTCTTAATTACTGCTTTAATTTCCTCTTCCTTGTTGGCAAATTCATCCTTTTCATTTTTGATACTGATTTTCTTTTTTATTTGTTTTCTTCTTTTTTTAAATTCAAATTAGCCAAGGATTAATCTACTTTGTTTTGTTTTGTTTTTTATAAAAAGAGCTCTTAGTTTTATTTATCAGTTCATTCATTTTCTTAATTTCACAGTTATTTGTCTATCCTTTGATTTTCAGCATTTCTAATTTGGTATTTAATTGGAGATTTTAAGTTTGTCCTTTTTCTAGGTTTTTTGGTTATATGTCCAATTCATTCATCTCCTTTTCTCTATTTTATTCATGTAAGCATTTAGAGATATAAAATTTCCCTTAAGAATTGATTTTGCTGCATTCCATAAATTTTGATATGTTGTCTCATTATTATTATTCTTTTGGATGAAGTTATTGATTGTTTTTATTATTTGTTGACTGACCCACTCATTCTTTAGGATTCGATTATTTAATTTCCAATTGATTTTTGGTTTATTTTTCCATGATCCTTTATTACATATAATTTTTATTTCATCATGATCTGAGAGGGATGCATTTAATATTTCTGCCTTCCTTCACTGGATTATGAGCTTTTTATGTCCTAATACATAGTGAGTTTTTATTTAGGTGTCACGTACTGCTCAAAAAAGGCAGATTATTTTCTGTACTCATTCAATTTTGTTAAGTTTATTTTGTGATTAGATTTATCTCATTTGGAGAGAGGGAGGTTATGGTCCCTCCACTAATACAGTTTTGTTGTCAATTTCTTTCTGTAATTCCCTTAATTTCTTCTCTAAGAATCTGGATGCTATACTGCTTGGTGCATATGTGTTTAATAATGGTATTGCTTTATTGTCTATTGTGCCTTTTTAGCACTATATAGTTTCCTTCCTTATGTCTTTTAATTAGATCTATTTTTTCTTTTGCTTTGCTCTTCCTGCTACTTTCACTTCAGCTGAAGCATAATATATTATACTCCCGCCTTTTACATTTACCCTGTGTGTATCCCCCTGTTTCAAACATGTTTCTTGTAAACAACATATTGTAGGTTTATGATTTATAATCCATCCTGCTATCAGCTTCCATTCTATGGGAGAGTTCATCCCATTCATATTCACAGTTATCATTACTATCTGTATCTTTCTCTCCATCTTATCCCCCCCCCCATTTATGCTTTTTGTTCTCCTTTCTTCCATTCCCTCTTCATTAAAGTTTTACTTTTGACCACCCCTCTCTCAGTCTATCCTCTCTTCTATTCTTCCCTTCCTTTTCTTTCCCCTTTCCCCTCCAACTGCCTATCTGATGAGTTAGATTTCTATTCCTAACCAAGTATGTTATTCCCTCCTTGAGCCAAATCCAATGAGATCAAAGTTCAAACAATGCTGAAATCCCTTCCTTCTTTTTCTCTGTTGTAATATGTCTTTTGACCACTTAATGTGATATAATTTACCCTTTTCTGCTTCTTCATTTTCTTTTCTCTCATACAATCTTTTTTCCATGCTTAATTATGTTTTATGTCATCACATCAAAATTGACTTAAACCTACCACCTCTGTCTATGTATTTTCTTTCTATATGATGTAATAAAGATACAATTCTCAGGAGTTTTAAGTATCATCTTCCCATGTAGGGATGTAAACAGTTTGTCCTTATTGAATAACATGTTTTTGTTTTTTGTTATTTTTCCCCTTTCCTGATTACCTCTTTATGCCTCTCTTGAGTCTTTTATTTGAAGATCAAATTTTCAATTGTGCTCTGGTCTTTTCATCAGGAAAGTCTGGAAGTCCTCTATTTCATTTAATATCCATTTCCTCCTCTGAAAGATTATGCTCAATTTCACTGGGTAGTTGATCCTTGGATGCAATCCAAGCTCCTTTGCCTTATGGAATTTCATATTCCAAGTCCTCCAGTCTTTTAATGTAGAGCCTGCAAGGTGCTGAATAATCCTGACTGTTGTTCCATGATATTTGAATTTTCCTCCAAATGCTGATTTCAGTATTCCTTCCTTTGGTCTAATAATTCTGGAATTTGGCTACAATATGCCTTTTCATTTTCAATTTGGGATATCTTTCAGGAAGTGAATGATGAATTCGTTTGATGACTATTTTACCCTCTGGTTCTAGGACCTCAGGGAAGTTTTCCTTGATAATTTCTTGAAATATACTGTCCAGATTCTTTTTTTCATTGTGATTCTCAGGTAGACTAATAATTCTTCAATTATCTCTACTGGATCTATTGTCCATGTTAGTTGTTTTTTCTAATGAAGTATTTTATGTTTTCTCTTACTTTTTAATTCTTTCAATTTTGTTTGACTGATTCTTGATGTCTCACAAGGCCTTTATTTTCCATTTGTCTAATTCAAATTTTTAACAAATAGTGTTCTTCAGTTACCTTTTGTTTGATTTTTCCCATTTGGCCAATTCTATTTTTAAAGAATTATTTTCTTTAGTGCACTTTTTTCCTCATTTTTCAATTGTATTTTTAAAGGAATTGTTCAGTTTTTCTTCTACCTCTCTTATTTGGCTTTTTAAATCCTTCTTGAGCTCTTTAAAGAAGGTTTTTTTAAAGCTTTATACCAATTCATATGCCCCTTTGAGGTTTTAGATATGGGTATATTGATCATGTTTTACTCTCCTGAATTTGTGTTTTGATCTCACCTGTCACTAAGAAATTTCTTTATGGTCATTGATTTTTTTTATTCTCATTTTTCATGTTGTTTGTCTTTTTTTTGGCTTTTAAATTTGATCTCTGATTTTGGGGACCAAGGGGCACTATCTCAGACTTCTTGTGCTGGGGGATAGGAGCCTGGTTACTGGTTTTCTGTGCTGGGACCTTAGATGCTGGCAGGTGGATATTGTAGTGGTCTAGTACTTTACCTGGTGCTAAGCTGGAGCTGGTGTGTGCCTGGTGTTGTTACTTGCCTGTTCTTCCACCCTGGGGCTCAAGATCTCCCACTGGTCTGCTAATGTAGAGCTTGCTGCTGGCTTGTTGAGATGTCTCCTGTCTTTTACTAGTCCCCTTCGGCCACAGCAAGAAGGACCTTTCCCATTAATCCCCCAGCCTCCCAAGCTAAAAGACTATTATACTACATCTTTCTGCTGGCTCCACTATTCCAAGATCTTTCCTGGGGCAATATTCTCTGGGTTTTTCAAGCTCAACAAGGGAGGGTGAGAGCTACTTACTAATTTCTCCTCCATCTTGGCTCCTGGAAGTTTATCTTCCACAATTCTGTAAGCTACATAAGGAGGAAAGACTGTATCTCATCTAGGGACCTTGCACAATGCTTTTCACATAGTAGATGCTTAATAAGAACTTATTAAATTGAATTGGATAAAAAAAATGGAAGTCAATATTTAAAGGGTTGGAAGTTAAGATCTATTGTTTAAGAATTAAGATAGATTGGAGTGGAGGTAAGATGGCGGAAAGGAAGCAGTGACTTCTCAAAGCTCCTCTAAGAATTCTGTTCCTAAACACTAAAAAGTGAATTTCAATGGATTTTAGAGTGACAGAACCCATTGGGAGAGAGAGCGTGGCAGATTCTCAGCCCAGGAAAGTGCCTAATCAGATCTGGACAGGGGGAACATGGAGCACATAGGGGCTACACCAGCGTGCATCTGAGAGCAGACTACAGCCAAATGAGAAGGAACCCCAGCCAGCAGACTCACTCATCCCAAGAATGATTTGCAGCCATCTCACCACAGGACAGAGGATCGTTAGAGCCAGGTAAGAGAAAATGCAGGGCCCACAGCAAGGAAAGCAGCTACTCCTGGAACTACCAGCCCACAGCCTGGATGTTTAAAAATTACATAGCCGAACTTCCAGAAGTCAAGATGGAAGAATAAAACCTAGTTGCTCTGATCCCCCCTCCCTAACCCAGAAAACTCAGAATTAAATGCCCCACCTAGAGTAAAATCTTGAAATAGTGGAAACAGCCTTAGGCTTGGGAATCACTGAGGAAGGGGGAAGTGAGGCAGTACGGAGTCTAAGCCCAGGAGGGTTGATGCAGCAAGCATTAACAACACATGCCCAGGTATGCCTTAGCATCATCAGGGTAATCAGCAGGTACCAGCCCTGCTGTTCTCTAGCTGATGAGCCTGCCTGAGCTGTAGCCCAGAGACACAGAAGTGGAAACCTAAAGTGGCCAGACAACCCTTCTCCCACCATTACTCTGTGAGCCTCTGGGTAACTCAGGGGAAACACTGAGAGTCCTGGCCTTGGCCTCAGTCTAGACACTCAGAGGCTACAGCCCACAAAGTTAACAACCAAACCCCTACCTCCCAGCCTGAGAAGCTGAATACATCTGCACCCCAGAAGCAGATACCCATGCTAAAAATCCAGGATATAGGCAATTACAATGGAGAAGAAGGAACTTACAAAGTCTAGGATTATAAAATCTTTTTATAGTGACCAAGAACAACCAAATACAGAGGACAACATGGACTCTATACTCACACTGGAGACTGCAGAAGGAAATGTGAATTGGTCTCAAGTCCAAAAATCATTCTTGGAGGGCCTCAAGAGGGATTTGAAAACCAAATTAGAAAGATAGGAGATAAATTTAAATCTACAGCAACCAAATTAGAAAAAAAAAATCTCACCAAAGGATTAAGATAGATAATTTTCCTCCTTTTAAGGGGGAAAATAGCAAAAAAACATCTCATTAGAAATGATGCATCAACTACTTAGATGTTTAAAACTGAAAAAGGGACACAACTACAAAACACTTTTCACACAAATAAAATCAGATCTAACGAATTGGAAAAATATCAATTGCTTGTGGCTGGGTTGAGCTAATATAATAAAAATGACAATTTTACCTAAATTAAATTACATATTTAGTGCCATACCAATCAATCTACCAAAAAATTACTTTATAGAGCTAGAAAAAATAGTGACAAAATTCATTTCAAAGAATAAAAAGTCCAGAATATTAAGATAATTAATGAAAAGAAATGCTAGGGAAAGTGGCCTAGCTGTACCAGACTTTAATCTGTATTACAAAGCAGCAGTCATCAAAACTGCTTGGTACTAGCTAAGGAATAGCATAGTGGGTGAGAGTGCCACAGAAGGCCCTAGCACAGACTTGCTCTGTGTCCAATATAGGGAAACTTATAATAAACTTTGTTTTTCTTTGGCTGAGAAGACTTGAGTGGAATTCTTTCCACAGGACCCGGCATGTTGGTATTTTGGGGTTTCAGGCAACCCTAACCCTTTATGGGTAATCTCTTCATTTTTATGGCTCCCTGACTGGAAAACACGCTAATCTCAAGCTCTTCTGCAGCTGGGACTGGAAGATCCTTTGAAGCACTTTGAATGGCAGACTGGGAAATGAGAGACAGATCCTCTTCAGAAAATGGAGTTTTCTATTTCTTCAGAAAGAAAGTTATTTCTGAGTCACACATTTATATGTTAACAAGAAAACCATTATCAAAGAGCATATGGCTCACTTCTCTAGCCACATTTAATACTACTTTTCTTCAGGCAAGTGGAAGCTAATGACTCTATGAGATATCAAGAAATCAGTCAAACAAAATCAAAAGAATGAAGAAAAGGAGAAGAAAATGTAAAATACCTCATTAGAAAAACAACTTACTTGGAAAATAAATCCAGGAGAGATAACTTAGGAATTATTGATCTGTCTGAAAGAGCCTAGACAACATCTTGCAAGGAATTATCAAGGAAAGGTGAAAGAGTCCATCCTCACTTTCTGAAAGAGATTCCAAAATGGAGACCCCAGGTAATATTGTAGCCAAATTCCAAAATTATCACATCAAGGAAAAAATACTGTAAGCACTTAGGACAGTGGTTCTCAACCTTTGGGTCATGACCCCTTTGGGGGTCAAATGACCCTTTCACAGGGGTCACAGTGATCACCTAAGACCATCGGAAATATGTTTTCCAATGGTCTTAGGAACCGAGACACTACTCCTCTATCCCTCTCCAGGCGGGTCCACCCACATGGAGATATGCCCATATACGAGTATTAAAGGGTTGAGGCATTAGGAAGGTTGAGAATCACTGATCTAGAAGGAATTAATTTAAATATCATGGAAGCACAGTTAGTATTACACAGGACCTAGAAACTTCTACAATAAAGGATTGGAAGTTTTGGAATATGATATTCCAGAAGTCAAAGGATTTTGGAATACAACCAAGAATCAACCACCCAGCAAAACAAGCATAATCTTTCAGGGAGGAGATTGATATTCAATGAAATAGGGAACTTCCAAACTTTCCTGATGAAAAAAAAAATTAGAACTGAACAGAAAAACTCAATCTTCAAATGCAAGACTCAAGAGAAGCATAAAAAGATAAAAAGGAAAGAAAAGAATGTGATGCTCAATAGAGTTAAACTGTTTACATCCCTACATGGGAAGATTATAATAGTAATTCTTGAGAACTGCATCTCTTTTTTTACAATATTTAGAAGGAATATACATAGACACATGGCATGAGTATAAGTTGACTTTGATGCAATGATTAAAAAAACTAATTAAGATGAGAGGGGAAATGGATTCTGCTGGGAGAAGAGGCGTCAGGAAAGAATAAATTACATCACATGAAGAGGTACAAACACCTATTATAGTAAAGGGAAAGAAGGGAGGGACAAGAGCATTGTTTGAATTTTACTCTCATTGGATTTGGCTCAAAGAGGGAATAACATACAGAGTCAGGTATAGTGATCTAACTTACTCTATAGGAAGTAGGAAGGGAAAGGCGAAAGAAAAGGTAGGGAGTGAACAGTAGGCAGGGAAGAAGGGAGGGAAGAAGTAGTAGGGGGAAAAGGAAATAAAAAGGAGGGAGGTTGGTAGAAGGGAGGGCAGATTCAGGGAGATGGTGGTCAGAAGGAAAACACTTCTGAGAAGGGAAAGGGAGAAAGGAGAGAGAAAGGTATAAATGGGAAAGGGAGAGGAAATAGAATGGAGAGAAAGATAGTAATCATAACTGTGAATGTGAATGGAATGAACTGTCCTATAAAATGGAAGTGGAGAGCAGAGTGGATTAAAAACTATAATCCTACCATATGTTGTTACAAGCAGAGAAGATACACAGAGAGTAAAGTAAAAGACTGGAGTATAGTATGTTATGTTTCAACTGAAGTAAAAACAAACAATAGAACAGAGGTGGCAATTCTGATTTCAGACAAAGCAAAAGCAAAAATATATCTAATTTAAAAAGATAATGAAGGAAACTACATCCTTTTAAAAGGCACCAGAGATGATGAAGTAATAACATTACTGAAGTATATGCCCCAAGTGGCATAGTAATCAGTTGTTAGATAAGTTATGGGAGTTATAAGAAGAAACAGAGAGCAAATGTATACTGGGGGTGGAGTAATACTTCAACCTCCCCATCTCATAACTAGATAAATCTAACCTCAAAAAAAGCAAGAAAGAAGTTAAGGAGGTAAATAGAATTTTAGAAAAGTTAGATATGGGAGACCTCTGGAGAAACTGAATGGGATTAGAAATGGGATTAATACACTTGGAGACTCAGCAGTACTTGACACCTACATAAAAACTGATTATATATTAGGGAATATAAATCTTGAAATCTAACACAGAAAGGCAGAAATATTAAATATATCCTTTTCAGATCATGATGCAATAAAAATTACATGAAATAACAGTCATGGAAAGATAGTCTAAAAATTAATTGGAAACTAAATAAGCTAATCCTAAAGAATGAGCAAATCAAACAACAAATCACAGAAATAATCAATAACTTCATCCAAGAGAATGACAATAATGAGACAACATACCAAAACTTATGGTATGCAGCCAAAGTGGTTCTTAGGGGAAATTTTACATCTCTAAATCCTTACATGAATAAAATAGTAAAAAAGGAGATCAACAAATTGAGCATGCAACTAAAAAAGTTAAAAATAGAACAAATTAAAAATCCCCAATTAAATGGTAAATGAGAAATTCTAAAAATCAGAGGAGAGATTAATGAAATTGAAATCAAGAAAATTATTGAACTAATATATAA
>CM053582.1:237796208-237839274 GCA_028627135.1 Pseudochirops cupreus
AACAACTTGAATACTGTGGAAACACAATGAGGATAGCCCAGGATCTAGCAGCTTCTACATTAAGGGATTGAAGGGCCTGGAATATGATATTCCAGAGATCAAGGGAGCTAGGATTAAAACCAAAAAAAATCACCTACCCAGCAAAATTGAGTATAGTGTTCCAGGGGAAAATATGTTCATTTAGTGAGGTGGAGGACTTTCAAACATTCTTGCTGAAAAAACCAGAACTTAGAAGAAAGTTTGACACTCCAACACAAGAAGCATGAGAAGATAAACATGGAAAAGAAATCATAAGGAACTTATCAAAGTTGAACTATTTACATGCAACATGGAAAAGTGACAATTGTAACTGATGAAACTTTTCTCAGTATGAGGATAAGGGAATACAAAGGTATATATACATATGCATATACATATATCTATATTGGAGGGTTTATATATGCATACTAGCACATATCTGAGTGTGTGTATGTATTAATACATAGAGGGCACAAGATCAATTGAATGGGAAGGGACAATACTCTAAAAGGTGTAATTCTAAGGTGGGAGAGGATTAGAATGAGAGGCAACAGGGAGAGACAGAATGGGGTTAATCATCTCATAGAAGAGGCAAAGGATAATTGCTACAATGTAGGGGAAGAACAGGAAGGCAAAAGGGAAAGGATCGACCTTATTCTCATTGAACTTGGCTTAAGGAAGGAACAACATAAACTGTATACAGGGTATCTTGCCACGCAGGAGAGTAGGGGGGATGGGGATGAAAGGTGGGATGACAGAGGGGAGGGCAGGGTAGCGGTTAGGGTTGATGGAAGTACACACCTCTGTAAAGAGACAGTGACAGGGACAAGGTAGAGAATAGAATAAGGGGGGGTGGGGGTGGGATAGGAAGGAGGGACATAAAATCAGTCTCTCACAATATGCCCACTGTGGAGAGGTTCTGCATAATTACACATGTACATCCTGTATTTAATTGCTTGTCTTTCCAGTGGGGGTGGTTGATGAGGGAGGAAGGGAAAGAATCTAGAATTTAAAGTTCTATAACCAAATGTTAAAAATATGTATGTGTGTGTGTATGTGTGTGTGTGTGTGTGTGTATACATATATATATATATATATATATGTATATATATATATATATGTATATACACACACAATTATTGTTATTATTAACTACATCCAACTGGGGATTAAGATACACAGGCACTGCGGTAGGGAGATCCATCCTGCCCTACCGGAGAGTCAGAGGCATGAGGGGAAAGACATAGGAGAGAGTAGATTGGGGGAGGAGTTATACAGTGGGATGGCTGTTTTGAGGTGTTGGATGGGGGAAAGATGGGGAGAAAATTTCTAACTCAAAATCTCATGGAAATGAATGATATAAACAAGAAAAGAAAGAAGAAAAGAAAGAAAGAAAGAGAAAGAAAGAAAAAAGAAAAATAAGAGAGGTCTGAAGAAGGGAGATTATTAATGCTATGGACATGTTTTCCATTTTCATGTCCTTTATTTTCATATCTATCAGTGGCTCCAAGCTGGATTTCCTTAGGTGTGGTGCTAATTTACAAGGTCCTTTTATCTACTATACTAGAAATAAAATTAGACCAGAGATTCATGTTCTAATACAGTTTTTGTCAAAGATTTACCAAAGACCTTGAACATATTATTTAGTCTATCTCTATTTCTTCTCTAAAATATGAAATTTAGGTGGTATAATGCAGTAGAATGTGAGAATCATGAGGATCTGGGTTTCAAGATCCAACTTTGACATAAATTGGTTGTGTGGTACAGTGGACAGAGCACTGGGCCTGGAGTCAGGAAGATGAGTTAAAATATGACTTCAGACAGTAACTGTATGACTATGGGAAATTAATTTCACTTCTGCCTCAGTTTACTTGATTGGGGATATTAATAGGATCTATTTCCCAGGGCTGTTGTGCAAATCAAATGAGATAACATTGGTAAGTGATTAGCATAATGCACCATACATAGTGGGTGATATTAATACATGCTTCTTGGTGTCCTTTTTTTTTTTTAATATGACAATGAGTGAGACACTTAATGTCTAAACAATTCAGGTAACTCTCAAAAACTATGAATTTCGAAGTAGATGGTGATCTGCATTGGTTGAGGGATGTTCCTCACTGGAAGATGATTAAATAAGCAAACAAAAATTATAAATGTGGTAAAAGAAAAATAAAATTATTCCTACCCTAGCTACCTCACTGGAGTTTTGTGACAATCAAATGAGATGTACCTACATATACAAATATGAAACATGGGTATTTTAAAGCTAAAAATAGTATCTCACAGTTTATGTCATTTAAGGTTCTTTCTTCACAATATTTAATATATATTTGCTAACTTAATGCTTAACTTGATTTGACAACACCTCTTCTACGTAACTAATGAAAAATATTTATTTTCCCATTTTATAGAAGATATAATAGAGGCTGAGAAAAGAAGGATCTTTTTATTTGTTTTTTTTTCCAAGAGTCACGCATTCAGTAAATATTAGAAATTGGATTCAAGTTTAGGTTTCTTCCAAATACAAGTCAAAAGACTTACATTAAAATTTAACTCTTTACTTCCACTTATTTTGATGGATGCATTACCAATAACAGATAGTGAGCTCAGGGTAAAACAGGTCAGACAATAGTCAACAACAGTAGTCACATTACCATATTGTGGCATCACATCATGAAGGACTTTGATAATTTTGTTGTTCCCAGAGGAGGAGCATTAGGATACTAATAACCCTGGACAAGGACCCTATTTAAATCAATTAAAAGAAAATAAATATTTAGCCAGTAGAAATTACTTATTGGGGATTTTAATCTTTCTCCGAGTGTTTGATAGGGAGACAAATAAGGTTTTGTTCTGTCATAAGAGAAGATACAGGCTTCATATTGGGAAATACTTCCTAACAGTCAGAACTATTAAAAATGAAATGATCTCCTTTGTGTTATAGTAGATTCTGCCTTACTGGAAGTTTTCAAGGAAAGGCTAGATGACTACTTCTCAGTAATAATGTAGAAAAGATTCTTGACTTGCATTCAATATTCTCTGAAGACCTTCACAACTCAGGGATTACGTGAGAGTTATATAGTCTTGGGCAACTCAATTAACCTTTTGGGACTTTAGTTTAGAGATATGATCCAAATGACACTGAGGCCACTCTTAGCTCAAAAATCTATGATCCTATTATTTTGGTTCGTGCCAGTCTAATCTCATTCCCTTTGTGGATATAATCACTAGAAGAGGAGATTAATAATAATTGACATTTACATAGCATTTTTAAATTTGAAAAACTCAATACATGCTTTATCTCCTATGATTTTCATGACAGTCCCATGGGAGAGGTACTATGAATCTTACGATGGTCATTTTATAGGTGAACAAACAGAATCAGAGAAGTTAAGATCTAATGGGTAGGAAGTATTAGATTTGTTATTTGAACTCAGGTTTTCCTTATTCCAAATCCAGTGCTATGTCTACTTACTTACTTTTCCTACTATCTCTTTAGAGCAGGGGAATTTAACGTTGGAGTTCCATGGATAGGTTTCAGAGATTTTTGAACTGAAGTAGGGGGGGAAATCATCTTTTTTTTAAAAAAATTGAAAATATTTGATTTCCTTTGTAAATCTATGTATTTGATGCATTTAAAACGTTATTCTGAAAAGACATCCATAGGTTTCACCAGCTTGCCAAAAGAGTTCACGATACAAAAACTGTTACTAACCTCAGGTGTTGAGAAAAAGAAAATGCTGTTTCAATAATATATGTGTGTTGTAGAAACTCTCATGAAATACTAGTGCACAAGAGGGAGAAGTTGTGTTGGATTTGGTATGGTCAATTGAATTCATAAGTAGTTGAACAAAATTCCAAAAAAAGAATATGATTTACTTATGAATAAACATCAAAGTTAAAGGGTGTCTTTAGTGGCAGTCACAAGGCTTGGTCACCAGCTCTACTCCTTTCAGCATTTTTATCAATGATTTGGATTAAAAAAAAAAACAAACAGAGAGAAAGCATACCTATCAAAAATTTGGATCATGTGAACATAGGATAAACAGCTAATACAGAGCATGATTGAGTCAATATCAAACAAACCAGGGTTGCCATTAAGCTAGCACAGTGAATGAAGGCTAGAGATAAAATCTTACTTTAGTTCAATTAAACAAACATTTATTGAGCATATAAGTCTCCTACTGAGTATACAAGTAGGGTGGGAGAGACATGATTGGACAAAAATTCACATGAGAAAAAAGTGAGGGTTTTTAGTTCACTGCAGCTTAATGTTAGCTTTGAAAAATATGTGGTAGTCAAAGGGACTAAGATGATCTTAAACTGAATATTTCTTCCCTCTATAACTCTGTGAATATAGTGAACTCCATGTATGTAAACTCATTTAATTGCTGTAGATTGACAAGCCATCTTCAACTTAGTCTTCTAGTTTCTTGGTGGGCTTAACAGATTATCTGGCTTTCTCACAGTCACACATGGGGCTATCATGTATCATATCAGATCTTGAACACAGATCTTTCTGACTCTAGTAGCATACATTTTGTATTTTGTGATTGAGGTTGCATCAATACAAGAATGATGCCTAGAATGATGTAGGTGATTTTCCCATTGTACTCTGCCATGGTCAGAACATTGTAAAATAATGTATGGCACTTTACACATCACATTTTATGATGTAGTTTCTTTTTCTTTTTTTTGGGGGGGGGGAACGGGGATCACTTTATTTTCACTTCTTCCAAAAAAGGCAAAAATGTTTAGAAATATTAATTAGATTTCTGAATAAAATCATTTCACTGTCTATCTGCCTCACTCAGGAGGAAGGGCCAAGAAAAGGAAAATCTTTGTTCTTCTACTCCCTTGGCCTCTCCCCACTCTCCACCCCCAATCTCACACCTTCCTCTCTATATGAGGGTGAGAAAAGCTTAGAGTTGCAGAGATCTAGGTGAGGGGAAGAAGTAGGGTTTGTGTGAGAACAATATCTCACTCTAGATGCTAGGATCTCAGGATGGGTGAGGTTCTGCTGGGGGGGGGTGGTAAGAAAGGGCATCAGGGTTCCTCATCTTGGTCCCTAAGACTTGCTCTGGTCCATATTCTTTTGCAGATGATAAATCAAGAAAATCATAACAAAAAAAAACTGCTTTCAAAACATCCAGGAGAAACAGGACAATGTGAGTAGGAGGGAGAGACAACTTTGGGCCTTTGCTGGTTATAGCTTCCCCTGCTGCTTCTTGGCAGACAGAATGGGCAGCAGTTCTTCACTCTTATAATCTTCTAAGAGTTCATTGCCCTCCACAGAAATAATTTGGTACTTTCCGGTGACATGCACAAGGCCAGAGCCAGACTTCAGGTGGAAGGTCACTAGAGGCTGGAGTGAGAGGTCACCAAGGCTGACCATGGGCTGGCAGGACAGTTTCAGGTTGGCCAGTAGAATAGCAAATTCCCCATTGTCATGGTTTTAGGTCACTACTTCCACAACAAGGCACTACTCCTTAGCATATGAAGTAATTTCATTTATGATTTCTTGAAATAGAGCTCTGGAAAACCAGCTTTGATCAAGCTCATCATGGTATAAAAGTAGGAACTTGACTAGGTCTTAAACGCAAATCATTCTGACTCTCACGGATTGACCAATAATAGGTCCCAGCCCAAGCCTCAGTCAGTCAATGTTTGGGTTTTGATGACTCAGAATGAGTGTAAATAGCAATTGTTTCTGTTTTGTCCAGAAATCCTGAGGATCTTCCCTTCCCAGATTGATTTTTTTTTAAGTAGGAAAGCTAGAACATCTTTTGCCTAATTTCTTTCTTTTTTTTTTTTGCCTAATTTCTTACCTAGATTTAAATCACTGAATCACTGAAAGGATATTATCTCAAACTGAGGCAACTGAACAAACTGAAAAATGGCAAAGACCTTAGCTTAAAAAGGCCAAGGTCTGCCCACCTCATCTGGGCCCATTGCCAGTTGTCCTGACCTATAATATCTTGCTACTGGTCTCAGGCGATTCTGGAAGAGATAGTGGAGTTGATGACTTTGCACAGCCCTGTTTTACTTAAATCCAATCAACTTGCAACTCAAGATTGCACCCTCCTGAGACATTAGTCCTATTTGAGAATAAATGACAAAACAACAAAGGAGGGATACTACCAAGGTAGACTATATTCACAAAAAAAAATAGTATTGAGAAGAAGAAAACAAGACATATGAAGATCATTTGAAAGAAATTAAGAAACTAAACATATTAATGAATATTTATCCCAGAGAAGATTTTGAGGGTGAAAGTAGGAATTGTTATCCTCAACTATATGAAATGAAATCAGGAAGATATAGTCTTCATAAGGAAGAAGAACTAGGAATACAGTACAAATGATTGGAAAGTAGATATTGGCTCAGTATAAGAAATAACTTTTTTACTTATTAGAATGGTCTGACAATGTGATGAACAGTTTTGGGTTGTCATGAGTTCTCCAGCACTGAAGGTACTTGGTCAAAGCTGTTTGAACACATTTAGAATGTTGTACTGAGGAGCTTAACCTCCTCAACTGATTGATTAGACAACCAATAGAACTAAGTGACTTTTGAAGTCCCTTCCAGCTCTAGAATTCTTTAGGTATACTATTTGAGAAGTATTTCTTTACTTCTCAAAAATCTTACTAAAATGTATCTATCTTACAGAAGAATCATAAAATTATTGACAGTGTTGAAAGAAAGCTTATAATACATTTTATCCAACTCCATCTTTATACATATAAGGAAAAGGTTACATGTAGAGCTATTAGGAGTCATTCACATGTTAGTAGAAAATTTCTTTTCCAATAGGAATGCTAACTTGAAGAAAGGCATTGAAGTTATAGGAAATTTTATGGAAGAAATCAGAGATGATAAAGATGAAACATTTTCATCTGCTTGGGGAAAAGGGGACCTTCTTACTCTTGTGTTCTCAGCGTGAGAATAATAGATTTGTAACTGGAATGGATTGGGATTAAGCTATTGAATACCGAATGAAGAATTAAGAGATTTCCAAAGAAATAATTTGCTATTGTCAAAGTTGTGCTAAAAGTTAACCATATTGGGGTAGTTCAACTCCTATCTAGAAAATGAAGAGCAGGATGGGTCTTGGTTATGCCCCTGATTTCCCATGCTCTGGGTTCTGTCTGTAAAAAATGGATATAACAATATTAATCTTACTGAGAGACTATGAAAAATCCTAACAGACAGATTTTTCCCAGGATTCATATGTCAGATATTATAATTAGTAACACAGATATGGATAAAAGCCCTCAACTTACTCCTACAAGGGATCTGAGTATACCACTGATAATATACACCACTATATTGGAGAATTTTTATAATGTTTGAAGGATGGATAAATCAGGAAGTCAGGTTGGGACAAACTTGGAATGATTTAAGGGGGAAGACAGCTTGGAATTACATTATCTGATTCAGTCCTTGTTTACATCTTAGCTTACTGAAATCTCTCCCATCTCTACATATGTATATCTCATGTCATCAACAGAATTCTAATCTTCCCAAAGGCAGGAAATCAATCTATAATTGAGATTGCCACCCCATGACTCTGGAGTGATTTTCCTGAAGGAGAGGGCTGTGATCTGCACTGTGAATTCTTCTGTATGATATGATGACTGATTAACTGAATGTTAAACCACAGGTGATAGATAGATAGATAGATAGATAGATAGATAGATAGATAGATAGTAGATAAATAGACAAACAAATAGAATATTTATTGATCATTTACTATGTATGAGGCACTGTGCTAAGTGCTGGGAATTAAAATACAAACAAAAAGGCTCCGTCCTTAATGAGCATACATTCTAAGGGGCAAAGAAAAATGCATAAAAGGGAACTGAAAGGGGTGGGGATGCTATTAATGTGGCGAAAAAGTCAAGAAGTAGTCCAGGGAGTCATGAACTGAGGCAGAATTGAGTGAGAATGGCTGACACTTCTTCAAATAGCAATTCTTAAAACAAATTCACTGATCAGAAGAAGAGACCATAGAGGTGGAAGTATTGCTTATGTGATATATCTCCTGGGGCAGAAGCAGACAAGTGGCCTAGGGAATATAGATTGAGTCAGTTTTTGGAGGGAGAATGACTGGCACAGGCCCTTCCTCAAAGGGAGGTTCCAGAAATGAACTCACCAATCAGAGGAGGAGATTGTAGATGTTGGGATATTGCCAACAAGAGAAAGCTGTTGGTGGAGGCTGTCTTAGAATGAAGATCTCAAGAGATACTGATTAAGAGATAGGCAAAGTGCAGATTTTAAATGAACTCAAGTTTCAGCTGCAAAGACTTCCTATCATGTTTTTTTGACTTCCAGTACTTTCAGTCCTAGAGACTTCTGAAAATTGATTCCCCCTTGATAAGTTTGTCACTTCTCTCTCTGGTTGAGTTGAAATCTTATTTTGCTCTCTGTTTAAGAGCTAAATTTTCAAATATGTGTAACTTCTGCAATTTCTGTTTGCTATTTAAAGAATTTTACTTGCTTTTCTGATGGTCTTTTGTGTAACCACCTTTTGGTGGGAAGGAGCTAAACTGGTGAGTGTAAGCTAGGGACTACTCTCCTTTTAAGAGGGATCAGGGGAGAAGATTCATTGTGAATTCAAATTCATAGTCTCAGACTAGAAATAACTGAATAACGGCAGACAGGATAGATCTAAGTCTATTACTTGTATAGTTCTATTTTTAATGAATCTTATGTTTCCATTCTGAAGGGAAAAAAATATAATACTTCTGAGAGAAATAATATTGGATATTTCAAAACAGAATTAAAGCTCCTTTCTTGGAGATGCTAAATCATTCAACCTCACTGATTCTGCCTTTACCTCTGGCTGTGCCCACAGAACCCTCAAATGTGCATGGATCATCTTGCTCTTGATTTGGCTGTCTCAAAGTTTTCATTCAAAGTATGACTTCAACAAACAGAACTAAGTCCCTTCTCCACTCACAAAGTATTCAGGCTTAATGTTCTCCCAGTCAATTGGAAGTCATTTCCCCTCACACATACACAGCACAGTTCACAGGGCTGTCCCTGAGGAGAACTGCCCTAAGTTTGGACAGAAGTGAGATTGTACATTTTCTACTTATTTATGTTCTGCGTGCCATTGAGCCTAATATTAAGCACAAAGCAAATGAGACCATCTTGGCACAGAGGATAGAGCACTTATCTGAGGTCAGATGATGTGATTCTGCCACTTACTAGCTGTATGACCTTTGGAAGGTCACTTCATCTCTGTGACTCATTTTCTTCAGCTGAAAAAGGAGATACTATGCCTTCCTCTGAAAAATTCTGGGACAAAATTCAGGACTCCAGAAATATGATGAGCATTTCTAAATGAAAGAGGCTACTTGATATTTCCAACTATTTAGGAATCCTGCTGCTGGTTTGGCTGTTTAGCATTTGAAACCTTAGTTTTTGATAAAGGAGAAAAAAAGAACATAAGATGAAAATATCCCAGGTGTGGGTCCTCCCACCCAAGTTATAAAATGCAAGAAATTGGAAGAAAACAAGCCATCGAAGTTTATTATTTCCAGATGCTTTTCTGTATTCTTGCATCTTGAAATTACTTTCTTTTTCAAATGCCAAGGTGCCAAATGATCAGCAGCATAATACCAACTAGATATTTTTATTGAATGTTTCTTTAAAAGGAAACTTTAAGTTTAAATATCCAAGCTGTTTCTATTTGAAACTGTTCCACCAGTTTAAGAACAATGAATAAACAGTAGGATTTTGTTTTCTTCTTTTTTTTTCTTTCTTTCTCATTAAAAAAAAAAACAACAAAACACCAAGATTTCTAAATATGCAGCTGGATAGATGCAACTGAACAACTTCCCTTCTTTTCAAAGATAATAATTCCAGGTAAATGTGCATTGTGAATATAAGTGCTGATGACATTCAGAAAAATCTACCTGTTTCATAAAATTTCAATTGTTTGTCAGGGAACATATTTATCTAATCATATAATTTATTAAGAAAATAGAAAACAAAAGAAAATTGCTATTCACTTACATAAAAAGCTGAGAAATATCTCTTTGCATCAAGACCACAATTGCTTCAGATCAGGAAACTGTCTCAGATAGGGGTAGCTGAGCTGTGGGTTATGAGAGAGAAGAATTGTCTTTCATGCTGTCATCTTCCACTAGTCCACAAATATCTATTGAATACCTTCTGTGTGCTGGGCAATCTGCTTAGAGTTGATTAAGCTTCAGAGGTTAAACTTTCTTAAATACCTTTTCTGATCATCTACTGTATTAATGAACCTAAATCCTTCTCAAACCTGCTTATATTATGATGTTGTGCCAATTTTTAGAGGGAAAGTTTTCTTATCTTTACTCTCTTTGGTCAATGTCCACTGTCAATTACTTCAGATTTGACTTAACCCAAAAGCCATTGCTAAATATTCCACTGTTCCTTGCATTCTTCCATTGGTTTACAAAACAAACATGTATTCTAATGGGGCTTTAAGGGACCCTGAAAATCACTTATTCAATCCTTTCATTTTAACAATAAAGGAAATTGATGCCTACAAAGCTTACAGGACTTCTACAAAGTCATAATCTTATTAGGATTAGAGCTAGGAGAAGGATATAAAATTTGTGATACAGAGTCTTTGACACTATATTGTACTATCTCCCCTACTTCTCCAGAAGGAACATCTTTAATTTTTTCGTTTGATGCCAAATAAACATTCAGTTGGAGGCTGAGGTACATTTTGAATTGTTTAGGATTGTGAATCTTCTCAAAAGAACTGTTGGATAGTGGCTAGAGAGATGGATTTGGAGAGAGGAAGAAATAATTCATGTCTTACCTCTGAAATTTCTATGCTATGTGATCTTGGACAAGTCATATAACTTCTCAGTGGCTCAGGCATCTCAAAGATTGTAAGTTTCAAAAAAACTGTAGATCTACGTTGGTAGAGTTTCTTAACCCTGGAGCATCCAACTTATAAAATCATAGGTCATCAACGAAACTGATGAGATCAGTAAGACATAGTGTGTTGAGAGTAAAAAGAGGATCTATGACAAAGTCTTACACAACATTGAAAGCTGAGAGAACAATATAAGGAAGTAGGAAAAAGCACTTATATAGCACACACTATGCACCAGGCATTTTACTAAGTATTTTATTAACATCATCTTATGCAGTGTTCAATCCTATGAAGTAGATTCTGTTATTATCTCCCATTTTATAGCTGAGAACAACTGGAGATGGCCCAGGATGCAGGGGGAGACCCTAGCCCTTTTAGATTAAGGTCTTTTCAGGTTCATACTTTGAATGAGATGACACCCATTTAGCTGAAGAACTAAGGCAAACAGGGATTAAGTGATTTGTCAGGGTTACATAAGTAGTGCCTAGTGTCTGAGATTGGATTTGAACTCAGATTTTCCTTACTCCAGGTGTAACACTTTATCCACAATACCATCTAGCTGCCTCAAATATATATATATGTGGTACACTATAGATCAAACAAAGGAGACCAAGGAGCAGTCAGGTAACAGAGAGACATAACCAAGTAATGTTTTGAAGGCTGAAAGAAGATATTAGAATAGTCAAGGGAGCCTAATATTTCAGAAAGCTCCAGAAGGATTACTACTGAGTGTAATGGTAATGGGAATTTGAATAACTTCTCTACCCCTTAATAGGCCTAAGGGAATTTGAAGATTTTCCCTGCTTCTTAATAGGCCAAATGTAATCAGATGGAGCCTGTGGTGAGAGGAATTTGCTGAAGGGTGGAGCAGGAAGTTCGTCAGAGAAGTTAGAACAGAGGGCGAGAGAGGACACAGGCAAGCAGACAGCTAACATTGTGAATGTTTGTGGGAAAGCCTGATCAGAGGTTGGGCTTTGTGATGGAGTTGCTCCCTTCAGTGATGATGTGTATTAACTTCTTCGTTGCTATGAAGGATTTGGTTTTCTGGTGTTGGGATTTGGCTTTCTAGTGTCTTAATAAATGTTTTGCTTATGTCTTCCATATAGAAAGTCTGTTATATTTTGCAATTCAGAACTATGCTGGCATATTCATAGTACATCAGTGCTGTGAATATTGCCTTTTCAATACACTGAGGGAGAAAAAAAAACAATTCATCAGATTTGAAAATGAAAAGATAACTGAAAACTGAAAATTTTTGAGTGATGAAGTTGGAAAGGAATTCACAAAGGTTTGAAGAAATGAATGAGAGATAGAAGTAATGTAAGCTAACAAATGTCTTTTGCTTGTACTTTGGCTATGAAAAGGAGGAGAGAGAAATAGTTTAAGGGGACAGTAGTGTCAAATGAACTTTGTGTGTATGTCTGTATAAGTCTGTGCATGTGTGTGTGTTGTGTGTGTTTATGTGAATGTTTAATGAAGTAAGTGGCTTAAGTATATTTGTTAGCATCAGGGAAGGAGCCTCGAAAGATTGAAAATGAAAGACAGGAATAATTGTGGATGCAGTCTGCTGGACATGATAGGAAGAAAATGGGATCAAGGGTATAGAGAGGTCAATCTTAATGAAGAGAAAGGCCCCAGAGACTACAGCAAAGGTATACTGGCTGTACAAGAATATAAATATATAGAGATGTGGAACAGTGGGGATGAGGATGTTTATACCAGAAAGGCCCAATTTTCTTGGTAAAACATGGAGTGACATCATCTGCTAAGATTAATAGGGTGCAGGGGTAGAGGATCCTAAGGAGTTTTAGTGGACAGCTAAAGCTTTGGAGAGTATTAAGAAAATCAGTGAGGAAAGAATCAAAAGACAGCCGTGTAATAGTAAAAAATTCAGTTGAGGTTAGATAACATGAATTTGTAATTCCATTAGAAGGCTTGGTTTGTGACCTTTCCAGTGATATTTTATCCTAGGATTAGGGCTAGATTTTAGGGATGAATAAAGTTTCATAGGATAATAGATTTAGACATAGAAGGGCCTTAAAAGGCAATGAATCTAAGACTTTCATTTTACAGATAAGGAAATGGAGGTGAAAAGAGTTTAAGTGACTTGTTCAGGTAGCTTGTAACTGAGGCAGGATTTGAACTCAGTCTTAGCAGAACATGAATGATGGTATGACAGGGGACAAGGGATTCAAAACATAGAGTGAAAGATCTATATGGCAAGAACTGTGAAGAGAGGAAAGTGAGGCAAGAGTTTGAGTGATAAATTGTGAAATTCAAGAGAGATGAAGGATTTAAAAGTCTTAGGGAGGACAAAGAATAAGTGTAAGGGACAGTAAGACATGCAAGGTTGGAGTTCATAATACCAGAAGCTTTGAGATCACAAGATCAGCATTTTAAAGTTAGAGTTAAGAAAGTGGCATAGTTATAGATGATAGTGGCATCTAATATATGACCACCCTGTGAGTGGCAGAGGAATAATGAAGATGTAAATCATAGGAGTTGAGGATATTGGTGAACTAGTTGGTCAAAGTGTTTAGGGCAGTGGTTCTCAACCTTCTTAATGCCGTGACCCTTTAATACGCGTATGTGGGTGTATCTGCATGTGGGCGGACCTGCCTGGAGACAGATAGAGGAGCAGCGTCTCGGTTCCTAAGACCATCGGAAATATGTGTTTTCTGATGGTCTTAGGCAACCCCCGTGAAAGGGTTGTTCAACCCTCAAAGGAGTCACGACCCACAGGTTGAGAACTGCCAGTTTAGGCGAATATCAAAAGTATGATCTCAAGCATAGAAAGAAGTAGTATATAAAAGAAAGATCGTGATTCAGCTACTGAACTTACTGAGAAAAATAGGTGAGTGAACTAGATAGAAGCATATCAAAGCAATAAGAATCTTAACATAATGACAGAGAATGATGGAATGAACCCAAAAGAAGTATTTGTAGAGTAGTAATAGCAGGAGGGTCTAGAAGTCAAAACAGAAAGGAATGAACAAGACAATTCTTCCTGCTGGCCCAACATTTCAGAAACATGAAAAATGGACCATTGATTCAGTTCTTTCAGAAGAGACAGATTTCTTTTAATGACAATAATAGAAAGACAATCACTCATTTGGAACAATTTCAAGACTAACATAAAATAGATAAAGTTTGCTCCATAGTATGTTTCTTAACTCTTCCTTTTTTTATTTTCTTTTCCTTAGGATACCTTGTAGCCTCTTGCACTGCGAGTCCCTTTTTTATCTTTCTTCTCTCAAACCTAGTAACATTCATTCATTTACAGACATTATTCAGTAAATGACTGTGGTCCATCTTTCAAGAGAGTTGAATGTTATATATTATAATGAACTGTGAATTGAAACATTTTGTTCCATGTGAAAGAGATTTCAGATATTGCAGAGTAGGTGAGAGATTTGTGTGTGTGCGTGTGTATATGTGTGTTTGTGTGTGTGTGTGTGTGTGTGTGTGTGTCTGTGTGTGTGTGTGTGTTCTCATGAGAACAGTTTGCCTTCTCAAATCTGTTAAAATCACAACATGGTAGGGGCTCATCTATTCTGTCTTGGCATAAAAATAGACTGGAATGCCTTTTCTACAACAAAATTTCTGTTCACTCTCCTTGGTTAGATTTAGGCTATTTTAAGTGAAATGTGAAAGATACTATGTTATCATTAATTTTCTTTAAAGAAATTATTTTTTAAAAATCTTTACTCTTTATAATTATTGTAATTAGTCATTTTTCTTCAGAATTATTAAATCTTCAGAATTTCAAGCCTATTGCTACTCCTTTGGTCCTTTTTATTGCCATGAAACTAAGAAAGACATCACCCAATTATAAAAGAAACATGACACAGGTAGCCAACTCTGACAATGCTGACATTATTCACAAAACAATGATGATACACTTCCTTCAAAATGTTTTCCCCTAGTATTGACAAATACAATTAACCCCATTTTTGTGTTACCTGAAGTGATAAAGTCACTATTAGTGCGACAGTGCCAAAAACATGGATCTAATTAGTTAATTATTAAACAGAAGATGGTGGTACTTGACAGTAAATTTCTTTTTTCAGAACACAGTGTGAAACAGGGAGAAAGTTCAGAGAAATGCCTTCATACTATAGGGAAGAAAAATGCTTTGGAAGGAGGGCTTGTTTTTAAATTAAAATGTTGATTATTTCCAAAGGTTTGCTATAATTTCTATTGCTTTATTTTTAATCTTCTTTAATATTTTATTTTTCATCAATTGCATGTAAAAACAATTTTGACATTATTTTCTCCTAAAATTTTGAATTCAAAATCTTCTCCTTTCCTCCTCTCCCTCCCATTTGACATAGGTTATACATGTGTACTCATGCAAAACACATGTCCATGTAAGACATTCTGGAAAGAAAACATAGACAAAAAAAACAAGAAAGAAAGAAAAATAATGTAAAGAAAAAAGTATCTTTGATCTGCATTAAGGTTCTACCAGTTCTTTTTCTGGATATGGACATCACTTTTCATATTAAATCCTATAAAATTGTTTTAGATCATCGTATTGCTAAGATTAGCTAAGTTATTCATAGTAAATCATTATATAATCTTGTTGTTAGTGTGTAGAATGTTGTCCTGGTTCTGCTCATTTCATTTTACATCAGTTCATGTCAGCCTTTTCATGTTTTTCTGAGAGAATTCTGCTCATCATTTCTTTAAGCACAATAGTATTCCACCACAATCATATGCAACAACTTGTTCAATCATTTTCAATTGGTGGACATTCTCTCAATTTCCAAACTGCTTCCACCATTAAAAGAACTGTTAAAAGGATTTTTGTACACATAGGTCCTTTTCCCTTTTTAAAAATCTCTTTGTGATAAAGACCTAGTAGTGGTATTGCCTGGTCAATGGATATGCACAGTGTCATAGGTTTTTGGGCATAGTTCCAAATTGTTCTTTAGAATGGTTTAATCAGTATACAACTTCACCAATAGTACATTAGTGTTTTAATTTTCCCAGATCCCCTCCAGTATTTGTCATTTTCCTTTTCTGTTATATTAGCCAATCTGACGTGTAAAATAGTAGCTCATAACTATTTTAATTTGCATTTATCCCATCAATAGTGATTTAAAGCATTTTTATATGCCCATAGATAACTTTGATTATTTTGTCTAAAAAAAAATTGCTTGCTCACATTCTTTGACCATTTATCAGTTGAGTAATGGCTCTTATTTCTATAAATTTGACTCAGTTTTCTATGTATGAGAAATGTGAAGTCTTTATCAGAGAATCATTAATTTTTTTTCACAATATTGATTACCAACTATGTACTTCCCTCCATCCCTGTTTATTGTACTCTGTCTCTCCTTTTACCCTGTCCATTCTCAAAAGTGTTTTGCTTCTGACTTTTAGCTCCCTCAAACTACACTCCCTTCTATTAGCTCCACTTCCTACTTTCCTATATGGTAAGATAGATTTCTACACCTAGCTGAGTATATATATATATATATAATTTATCCTGTTCTACCTCTCCCTTTCTCCTTCTCCCAGTGTATTCTTCTTTCTAATCCCTTAATTTTATTTTTTAAGATAATCATACCATCACATTCAACTCACACATCTCCTTTCTATCTTGTATACTCCTTCTAACTGCCCTAATAATGAGATACTTCTTAAGAGTTATAAATATAATTTTCCCATATAGGAATATATACAGTTTAATCTTATCAAATCTCTTCTTATTTTTCTTTCCTGTTTACCTTTTTATGTTTCTTTTCCATCTTGTATTTGAAAATCAAATTTTCTATGTAACTCTGATCTTTTCATCAAGAATGCTTGAAAATCCTCCATTTCATTGACTATCCATTTCCCTCTCCTTCCCCAAGATTATTTTGCTAGGTAGGTTATTCTTGGATGTAGTCCTAGCTCTTTTTTCCTTTGGAATATCATACACCAAGCCTCCAGTTTTTAATGTAGAAGCTCCTAAATCTTGTGTTATACAGCCTTTGGCTATATGATATTTGAAGTTTTTTTTGACAGCTTGTGGTATTTTCTCCTTGATCTGGGAGACCTGGAACATGGTTATAATATTCTGGGAACTTCCATTTTTGGAATCTCTTTCAGTACATGATCAGTGGATTCTTTCAATTTCTATTTAACTTCTGGTTCTAGAATACCAGAGGAGTTTTCCTTGATAATTTCTTGAAAGATGATGTCTAGGCTCTTTTTTGATTGTAGCTTCTAAGTAGTCCAATAATTCTTAAATTATCTCTCCTGGATCTATTTTCCAAGTCAGTTGTTTTTCTAATGAGGTATTCTATTTTATTTTCATTCTTTTGGTTTTGCTTAATTGTTTCTTGATTTCTAATAAAGTCCTTAGCTTCTACTTACCCAATTTTAAATTTTAAGGAACCATTTTCTTCAGTGAGCTTTTGTAACTCCCCTTTCAATTAGCCAATTCTACGTTTTCAGCAGTTCTTCTCTTCACTGAATTTTTGCATATATTTTTCCATTTGCCATATCCTGCTTTTTAAGGCATTCTTCACTTCACTGGATTTTTGTGGCCCTTTTACCATTTGGCCCATTCTGTTTTGTAAGGTGTTATTTTCTTCACTATTGTGTGTGTGTGTGTGTGTGTATGTGTGTCTCCTTTACTAAAATGTTGACTCATTTTTCACAATTTTCTTGCATCACTCTCATTTCTCTACCCAATTTTTCCTCTACCTGTGTTACGTGGTTTTCAAAATCCTTTTTGAGCTTTTCCATAGCCTGAGACAAATATTTTTCTTGGAGTCTTTGGATGTAGAAACTCGGAATGTTTCATCTTCTCAGTGTGTGTTTTGATCTTCCTTGTCACCATTATTTCTGTGGTCAGAATTCTTTTCTGTTGTTTGCTCATTTTGCAGCCTATTTCTTGACTTTTAACTCTATGCTAAAGTGGAGCTCTGCTTCCCAATTGGAGAGGACACTGTCAGGTTTTTTTGTGCAGCTCTTTTCAGAGGTAATTCTGGGGAGCTATAAGTCTTTGTCTTTTTCAAGGTGGTATGATCTAGGGACAGGTGCATTGACTACTCTCCTATACTGTGCACTGCTTTGTGAGTAACAAAAACCACTCTTTTCAACCCTAGAACTTTGACTATCACCCTTGCTCACCTGTGGCCATGAGATCTGCTGTGCTAGTTCTCCTCCTCACATTGAGACTAAGACTCAGCAATATGACATAGATCAAAGTATAGGCAAAGCAACAGAGTCCTTAGTGCAAGCAAAGGAAATCCTGTAAATATCCTTCTCACACATTGTCTGATCACCTTACCATATGAGGCTGAAGGGTCTGAAAAGAACCACTGCTACCATTAATTCAGTTGCCCCAAGGTCTGCTCCTGGTTTGCCAATGCCTTGTCTGAGCTGATGTAGTCTTAGCTGGACTGTGCTGCTCTCTCTTCCTGGTGCAACAGACCTTTCCTGTGGATGTTCTATGTTGTCTTGGATTAGAAAATTGTTTCACTCCATCTTTTTGTGGGTTCTGTCACTCTAGAATTTGTTTTGAGTCACTATTTAAAGGTATTTGGAGGGGTTTAAGGGAGATCTCAAGGAAGTCTCTGTCTTTACTCTGCTATCTTTGCTCTTCCTCTATTGATGCTTTAAAGCAAGAACTGACAGCCTAAGCTGTGTATATAACAGATGACCTTATAGCCATATGGATGATAAGTAATGATTTACAGAGTGGTTTCTACCACTGCATCCTATTATCTATAGATTTTTTTGAAGTTATGCCCATCTCATGTACGCACAAATACACATCATTGTGCAAGTCAATGGGTTCATGTTTACTCTTCTCCAGTAATAGGATGGTAATACTCCATTTTTAAAAGTTGTGGATGCCTGATTCGAAGAGGGAAGTTAGCAGGGGTGGTAAGAAAGCATGTATTACAGTATTTCCAAATCTTACTTAAGGATGAATTTGACCAACCGTATTAATAGGCTAACAGATCAAGTTTTGGGAATATATTAAAAGTAAATACAACTTAGCCCAGTTTTAGTTAATGTACTGGTGTTAGAAGATAAGGATCAAATTTAAAAGTTTTTCATCTTAGAGAGAAATAAGTGCTATGGCAATTAGCATGGTGCATGAAAAGACATGAAATTAAAAGACTCTTTCTCCTTGAAGGGAAAGATATGACAAATTTGGCCAGTATACTGTACTAAAAATCAGACATGTCATCTTGCCAACAAAGGTCCACAGAGTCAAAACTATTGTTTTTCCAGTATCAATGTGGGACTGTGAGAGTTGAACTATAAGGAAAGTTGAATATCATGGAATTGATGCTTTCTAATTGTGGTGCTGGAGAAAACTTTTGGGAGTCCTTTAGACAGCAAGGAGATCAAATCAGTCAATATTTAATTAATTCAGACTATTCACTTGAAGGTCAAATGCTGAAGCTAAAGCTTAAATACTTTTGCCACATATGGAGAAGATGCGACTCATTGAGAAAGAACCTGATTGAAGGCAAAAAGGAAAAGGGGTTGACAGAAGATGCGATGGATAGTGTCATGAAAGCAATGAACATGCACTTGGGTAGACTTCAGGAGATTGTAGAGAATAGAAGGATTTGGTGTGCTGTGGTCCAAGAGGGTCACAGAAAATGACTCAATGATTGAATAACAACACAAAAAACCAATTCTAGGTTTAGATTCAGAAGACTATGTTCAAGTACTCACTTTGCCACTTTTTAACCTGTGTGACCTTAGAAAATTTGCTTCCCCTCTCTGGTGTTATCCACAAAGGAACGGATTTGGAATGAGTGATTTCTAAGGTCTCTACTTCTAGATTAGGCCCATGATCTTAGGTTTATAACACTATGTAGGTAAGAATACAATTTTATTAAAAATATAACCACATGGGTTTATAAGGGACTTAAATATCAGAACACTACCACAGCACTTTGACAAATACAATAAATAACCATTATATGTCTGCTATATTATAGGCCTTACACTTTATCATGTAATTGCAATTTACCAATCAAAACTGAAAAAAAGGAAAATATTAAAGAAACAAACAAAAGGAGTATATAATGATACAGTAAGCTGATCCTGTGAAAAGAAACAAACAAGCAAATGACTAGATTAATATGTTATCTATGAAGGTAGAAACATGGTATAGGAAATCAATTAGGTGTCACAATAGATAGACTGTTGGTTCTGGAATCAGAAACACTTGAGCTCAATTCATACTTCAAACACCTAATAGCTGTGCGACTGGACAAATCATTTAACTTCTGTTTGCCTCAGTTTCCTTTTATGTAAGTAGGGGTAATAATAGTACCTACTACCCAGGGTTGATGAGATGATGAAATGAGATAATATTCATAAATTACTTTACAAAACCTTAAAATATATAAATGGTAGTCATTCTTAATGTTTTTTATATTAATTATACACACATATGATAATTAAATGAGTAATGAGTTTGAAATCAAAAAAGCTTAATACCAGAGGTGAGGGGCAAGAATTAGACCCTTTGAGAGATGGCCACCCTCCTCTCTAGAACTGACTCCACTGGTGGTCAGATTATCCTCTACATTGAAACCGTCCTAACTTGATGCACAATTTCTTTTTGTCTCAAATGAAATAATCCCTAGTTATGATTTTGTTTATATTTTAAATCACTGACAGAATTCAGAATGAATTTTCTGCTATATTCATGTGTCTTGTTTCAAAAAATAAATCTGCACACACAGATTTGAAAGAAACATAAACAGCTATACAAATCCATAATGTGTGTGAGTACTGATCATTAAGTAGAGATAGTCCCCTTGTCAGGAAGATTTGGACTTAGGCCCTGACTCTCACCCTTAATGTCCAGGTTATTCTGGGAAAATCAGATCTCTTAGTGGCCTAGGCAACTCTCAAAAGGTAAGTTACAAAGTAAGCACTGAACTGCTTTGGTAGAGAAACCTTTGCTTTGTGAGCTCCCTCCTCTGCTCAAATCACGGGTTTGGTCTCCCTGAAAGGGCATTTGTGTAGATTTCACATATTCTTACTGCCCAAAGATAGATATATGTGTGTATACATTGTTTTTGCTGTCCTCTGTTCTTGAAGATGACCATGACATCAGGGAGGTGATGCCATGACATGTAAGTGAATTGGATTTAAGTGAGGGAGGGCTATAAAGCATATCTTGCCCACAATTAGCTCTGTGTGTCAAGGAGGATAGAGAATAAATTATTTCTTAACAGCAATCAGAGCTCCTCTTCATTCTTTTCAGGTGTCTTAGTTCCACTCTTGGTAACTGCCTGATGTCTTGGACTCTGAGACTTTTATTCTTCGACCCACCTTTAGTATCTGTTTGAGTCTTCTTGCCTTAGGCAAATTTTCTATATTAGTTTTATTTTCTGCCTTGACCTGTGGGCCATCCTGATACTTTCAATCCTTACATTTTTTTTTCTGTTACTCACCAAATGTACCAGACCCTTCCTGCCCGAATCTCACTTCTGATACCTTGTCATATCAAGGAGGTGGCATAAATAACTTGTAAAGCCAAGCATGATCAGCTTTCCAGAGAATTGCTGCTGTGGACAGCTTTAAGGTTCTGATTACAAAGTATAGTGAACTCTATTTATTCAGCAGTAAATTAAAGCAAAAAATTCACAGAAACCAAAGTACAGCATTCACAATATTATAATATAACAACCTATCACTAAAGTGGCCACATAGTTTTAAACAAAAGATATCATTCAGGAAGTCCTTAACTCAATCATCCTTAAGGAGCAAGCCTCTTAACGGACACAAAGTACAAAGGTCAAAGTTATCCACCCCTACATCACATTGTCTTAATCTCTCAGTCAAGAAGTCTTTTTTCTTCTTGATTGGAGATTAATTTCCAATCATCCTTAACTCCATCATCTTTATGAGGTACAAGGTACAGAGTTAAAAATTCTCCCAGCCCAGGCCACAGTAAATCATGATCTTCTCAGTCAGCATTAGGTACCCAAGGAGAAGTCTTTTCATCTTGACTCAAGGCTGGCTCTCAGATTCCATGGTTCCTCTTCCATGGGTCCAGCTCCTGCCTGAATCTACCCAATCATCACCTGGATTCATAGGTAGGCAGCTCTCAGGTCCTCATCCAGCTCATCATCCAGTTCCATGTTGAAGCTCAGTGTCCAGTCCACCTCAAGTTCTTCGCAGTTTCTCTTTCCTAGGAATACAAAGCTTAACAGAGCCACAATAACACCACCATCATCAATTCACTTTTTGTCTGTGAAATCAAGACAGACCCACAAACAAAGTCTGAGAACTCAACACAAATTGTCAGTATAGTCCCAGCACCTCTGAAAACCTCCTCCAGGACTTCTGTAAACAGATGACAAGAAAATCCCCTTTCAGGGCTTCCAGTAAAGTCCCAGGGCTTCCATACAAAGTATCACAAACAAAAATCAATACAAACAGAACAGACAAACAGAGTGCCTGGCCACCACAAAGTTCACCTTCTCAATTATGCTCTTTCCCAGCTTGTGCTTCTTATATGTGGTCATTAGCTCCTCCCTATTCTGCCCCCTTCCTGTAGCATCAGCAAGTTCCTCCCACTGTGGGTTTCACAAGTTCTTTTTCTTAACAAAGACTTTATATAATCATGAGCAAATTTCAAAAGAAACTTGAATTGGAAAAAGGTGCTAAATAATTAAACAGCTGAAACAAAGTGCTAAGTACTTCTTTGCTTGCCATTACAATAACCCTTTGAATTTTTGTATATTTTCTTAATGAATAAAGATTGGACAATTGATAGTTGAAGTAGGAATATATATGTGTGTGTGTGTGTGTGTGTGTGTGTGTGTGTGTGTGTTTGTGTGTGTTTGCTTACATACACATATATGCAGACATATATAGTGTACATATGTGTATATATACATTCATGTGTATACACATATATTTAAAGACTGCTAGCTTATGGAAAAACAATGAAAAACAAATAGATGTATAGATCACAGTCAATTAGTCCAAGGTTGTATCGAATTCAGTTCAATTCATGGCACTATAGCTTTAGCAATAAAAGGAATTGTAGAGGCAATCTAGCCCAACTCCTTTAATCTCAGGTGAAAAAAAAAGGAAAAGGGACTAACCCAACATCATACAGATAATAAGATACAAAGCCAGGTGGTGAACCCAAATTTTCTGTCTGAAAAGTTTATTTTCTTTCCACCATACCAGAAAGTCAATTTGATTTCTTTATTAAGATTTGATTGCAGATTCCAAGAGATTACAAGGGTTTTTAGAACCAGCAGGAAAGTTAAAGATGGTCTAGTCAAATTTTCTTATTTTATTGATGAGAAAAGAGAGCCCAAAAAGTTTGTGCGATTTACTCAATATCACACAATAAGAAGGTTACAGAGAGAACTAGAATCCAACATGCCTAACATCTATCCAGGTTGCTTTTTCCATACCATGTTGTAGTTTATTTATAAATAGGTAAGTAGGTCAAGGGTGATAAATATCTGAGCAAAGCAGGTCAAGTTGTCTTTGTTTTATCCCATGGGTGCTCACTCAGTTGGCTGGACAATGCCATTCTTCTCCAGAAAAAGTTGCCTTTAAGGTTCCAGCTGTTAACGAGGAAGATCACAGAAGTTTTGCCATTTAAACAGGAAGAGGTTAAGGAGAGCTAACCATAGCATTGGTAATCAAGTGGAAAGTGATGCTTTCCTGAACATTCACCCTTAACTGAAGGGTTTTTGTGTCAACTGAACAATAGAGAAAGACCTATGGTATTTTGTTACAGAATAACTACCAGAAACCTAGTCTTTAATTATTCACCAGCCCTAGGGGATACTTCCAATGTTAAGATAAAAATAAACTTCTGTCAGCAGCAAGCCTTGACTCTAGCAGAGTTGGGGCAGGGGAAGCCTTACATTTATCTCCATGGCAGGCTGCAAAATGTACTCTGGAATAGATCTAAAGAAACAGGAGTATGATCAGACCATAGCCTTGGGGCACATTTTCTTTAAGCAACAAACTCCTCTTTAATAGATCACATGCCATTGTTCTAAGGTTTAAAGTATTGAGAATTGCTACTGAGTACTTGATTCTTCTAACAGTTCTGCTCTGTAAGTCCTCAGAGAATCTTTCTTTCCCAGCCACAAATGAAGGAATTCATGTAGACCACATCTATAGAAATTATCTGGAGAATCTGAGTGCTAATTGACCTTGTAAGCCCATCTGGGGTAGCAACTTGCCTGCAGGCAGCTGATTGACTCAAATGTCTAAGACACCTAGTGCTTATTTGCTTATTGAAATGTTCTGGTAATGGAGGCCCAATAACTTCTCTTCATAGTCCAATTCCTGGATTTTTTCACCCAGCAATCATTTAATCCTTGCTTTAAGATTTTCCATACAAACAACTATTAGAGTGGAAAGGGCATTCTATTCCCAGATCTGCCACTAAATACCTATGGATCCTTAAGCAAATCACTTCTTTGAGCTTGGTTTTCCTGATCTGCAAAAAAAAAAAAAATTAATGAGGAGATAGGCCAGGATAATCCTGTACTCTCTTTTAGCCACAGTAGTTTACAAACTATGACTTTATGATTGATAGAAATATCTTCTTTTTGATCTAACCCTCTTTCTTTTTTTCTTTCTTTCCTTCCTTCCTTCCTTTCTTTCTTCCTTCTTTTCTTCCTTTCTTCCTTTTCTCCTTTCTTTCTCGCTTTCTCTCGCTTTCTCTCTCTCTCTCTCTGTCTCTCTCTCTTTCTTTCTTTCTTCCTTTTATGGAGGGAGGAAGGTAGGGCAATTGAGGTTAAGTGACTTGCCCAAGGTCACACAGCTAATAAGTGTTGAGTGCCTGAGGCTGGATTTGAAGTCAGGTACTCTGAACTCCAGGGCAGTTGCTCTATTGCCCCACCTACCTGCCCTGACTTTTTTTTTTTATCTTGTTTGGACTCTTGTGGGCATAGAAAACAATTGATTTCCATCTCCATAAAAGCTTTCCCTTCTCCATTCTAGTCTAATCTTCTCCATTCTTTTTCATCTTTCCTCATAAATATATTTCTTTCTTTTTCTCTAGAACCTCTCCATGGTTTCTCTATTTCCTTTCCAAACGACAGTGACCCAGAATTTTTAAGTATCCAAATAATGAGGAAAGATTGTATCTCACTTTTGAGAATTTCAATTTATTTTAACATTTTTAGAGTAATGGAGACATAGCATGAAAGTGTTAACTTCTTTAGTCAGTCAGTGGTCACTTGAGACTCTCAGTTATTGTTTTTTTTCTTTTTTTTCCACTCACATATATAATATGCCTTGCTAGGCCCTCAATTTTTCATCTCTGTTGTTGCTTTTCTGTGTCTAAGTATTTCATCAAGGTTCTCACAGTCCTTGTCCCCACTCCTTATCAAACTCATCAGGCTCCTGACAATTTTCTCCCTCCCCACAGACACAGAGCTAAGCCCCATATCTTCCCAGAGAATTTGAGTTTACAACTACACACAGTTACTACAAGTACCTATATAATGAAGCTGAAGCCTCCTTTGCTGGGAATAAGAATCTGTCCTAGGCCTTTAACATTTTGCTGTAAGGGACTAAAGAAGACTTGAATTTTAAGAGATAAAAGGATTGTTTGGCTTACCCTGCCTTTTATGCCTTATCCTGCCTTTAATCCCTTTCATTTGATCTAGACTTCAACACAAATCCTGTGAATGGGAACTGTCTAGATCCCTTGGAGTCACACTTGACCTCTTGAATGAATTTGCCTGCAACTCTCATTTATCTTTCCTTGGTCAGCCAAGTCCAGAGGCAAGACTTCTGGGAGTCCTGGGAAAAGCAAAGCAGGTAGATGCCATGAGTACAAGAAGGGATGCAATAAGAGATACTTTAACAATATTCTTTTAAAAGAGTATATATTTTAACTCCAGTAAAGTCTGCTCTCTTTAGCCCATAAAGACATATATGTGACAAATCAAATCATAGTGAAGGTGCATAACTTCCTAACATCATATGGAGCACAATTTTCAAGCTTTTCCTGGAAAAAGGAAGGCCTATTTCATTCTGCTACAGGCTAAATTTTGAGATTATGAAATTATTCTACTTTTGCCTTTCACAACAAGATTTCAAAGTCCTACCTGTAACTGATCAATCAACAAGCACTTATAAAGCACCTACTACATATTTGGAACTTTATGGGATGCTAGGGACACAAACACAGGAATGAAACAATACATACTTGTAAGGATGTTTCTACTAGAGGAGATAACAAGTAAATGGGTAAATAGATCAAAGACAGAAATAAATAAAAGATAAAAGAATTGATAAAGCAAGATAAAAGCAAAGATAAAAACAAATAAGAGTGAAGTAGTTAGGGAGGGACAGGGCGGTGTTGCAGTGGACAGGATGCTACTCCTCACTGGTAAGCACCAGTGGTACCTACAACTAAGAAGAAGAAATGACACAGAACAGAAACAAACACCCTCAGATCAATTTCTCAGAACCCAGGTAAAAGAGAGGGAGAACAAAGGAAGGAAATCCTTCCCTTCTCATCAGTTCAGTTCACATTGCCAGCCCATGTTATGAAAGAACTGCTAATTCTTTTTTCTTTTATTTGAGTCTTCTTCAACAAAAATTACTAATATGGAAATGTTATACATGATTGTACATGTATCACCTATATATGATTGATTACTGTTTCTGGGAGGGAGGGATATTATATATTGAAAAAAATAAAGACTCAGTCTGTTCCAGTTACACAACCAAACAAAGAAGGTTATAGCCACTTAAATGACAGGTTACACAGAGACTTCCATGTTTGATAATCTGAACAAGCTCCAAAACCCCCTCAAGGAGACTCCACATTGAACAATCTAATGCCTAGACAAACCTCAGTTGTATTTAGAAAATGCTTTATATGCTTTAAACTGTTATATAAGTATATGTTACAAATACATATATAAATATGATTTATATGTTATAAATAGTAGTAATACTATTATACTAGATATAACATAATATTATATATACTAGCATATATTATAGACATATGCACATGAGTATTTACATATTATGTTTACGTATTTATATATAATACATTTTGTATTGTTTATAAAATACATAAAACAAATACACTTATATTCATATAGATACATATCATATGCATATATTATGCACATGTATATGTAAACATGTGTGTGTCAACAATAGTTTGTTGATATTTAGCCAACACATCTGAATATCTCCTTTTTCAAAGGGAAAAAATACACACATATATAACGAAGCCAAAACATAATCTGCTGTGACAGCAAAAGCACTTTACTGGTTTTATTCCAATTATCTCCAAAGGTTATGGAAACCGAGTAGAGACACATCCTTAAGTTTAGAGAATACATTAAAATCTGTTCAGGTAATTGGAATGTGTGTGAGTTCGAGATAAGAATTAATAAACCAGAGAATTTAAAACAAGTAACTATTTTTTTTCCTAAATAAAATAAATAGCTATTCAACTCTCAGCTTGGAAAATAGAAGACTTACCATTGTCTACTTGCATAAGACCTTGAGACCTAATATATAATTAATATAGGGAAGGGTATGGAAAAACAAAAAATCACCACCAAAAAGCAAAACAAAACAAAAAAATGTTTCAGTTGACTTCTAAGGAATCAAAATCTCAGCTACAAAGTAGAAAGAATTTTCTTCCCCAAGTAGCAGATAGATCTTGCTGGCAAAAATTGTACTTCATTTAAGTCAGTGGTCCCAAGTAAGTCTTTAACCTTTACCTGGTGGATGTCCAAGCCCCTTGCCATTGGTCCTTTTAGTAACTGCATTGAGTCTTATTTGCAAGGATTGATCCCTTAGTACTTTCTTATTGCTTCTAGTCAGTGATGATAAGACTTAGAAAAATCAAAAGAAAAAGCCTCAGATCACCAGATCTCAACTTATTTCTTCATTATCGGCACAATTTTATCAGCCATACTGAATTAATCAAAATTTCAAATAACTATCTGAATCTGGTCCACCCAACCAATAAAAAGACCTCAGTTTTTATGCAAACAATGTCATATTGTGAGTCAGTCAATCAGTCATTATATATTTATTAAGCACTTACTAGGTGTCAAACACTGTGGCAAACCTTGGGGATACAAATAGAAAAAAAGAAAGTCCCTACTCTCAAGAAACTTATAATAGGGGCAAGACAATACACACAAACAGACTGCAAAGAAAGGAAGGGGCAAGGAGGAAATGGATCCTATATGGCAAGGAAACTAAAGGATTGTAGCCAGATGGGAAATAAAGAAATAGCTAGTCTGACCTGAGTGAACTCTTTAAATGAAGGTCTGAATTCCAGGGCTAATGTGATATTGCAAGATGATAAGGTTATGGATGCATGATAGAGAAGATCAGAAAAGTACATCTGGATGGGAAAGGACAAGATATCTGGCCTGGGCTCCCTACTAAAAAGGAGGTTTTAAGAGGAACTCTTGGTTTCAGTCTCCATTCAGAGGGCTGCCGGTCAGAAGGTATTGATGAGATGTAAATTCCAAGGCTGATGTGAACTTGTAGTATGGACAGGTATAACTTGTATATATAAGTGCCATAAGTTGTTGTTTTTTTTTTAATTGGAATATTGGTTTATTTAGCAAAAAAAAAAATACTCCCATACCTGAACTGCTATAAAGTTTGCAAAGTACTTTTCAATGACCTAGGATGTAGGCAGTTAGCCACATGTTACAAATGAGGAAGTTGAGGAATCTTAAAGTTAAGTGATGTTCCCAAGGGCATGCAGATAGTCAGGATGAGAGTCAGGATTTAAGCCCAGAGCTCCAAATGACAGGTATAGCATTCTTTTCAAAGTACCATCAATTCTTCTCAGAAAGCCAGAAAGTAGATTATCCATCAAGTACACAAATACTCCAAAGAATGAGCAATCTCATTGATTCAATGTTATATATCAAATGTCTACCCCTCCTTTTCCATATTCTAAGTCTACCACAGGGTATCCTCCCAATATGTTTGAGGCCTTCCTCAATCAAGAGGATGGATACCTATGGAACAGTATATGAGAAGAAAAAGAAAGAGAGAGAGAGACAGAGAGACAGAGGGAGAGACACACACACACACAGACACAGAGAGAGAGAGACAGAGAGAGAGACAAAGGCAAAGAGGCAGAGAGACAGAGAAACAGAGACAGAGAGAGATGGAGAGAGAAAAAGACAGATAGCAACAGAGACAGAGAATAGATAAGATGCTTAAAAATAAGAAGAGGGAAAGGATTTATTTCTTTTCTGCTATTCTGGTGTATATTTGAAGTTTGAAGGAGAGATATCTCAGTCTCTTTTAGTCATCTGCAAAAGAAAAGAAAGGGAAGGAAAGAAGGAAGGAGGGAGGGAGGGAGGGAAGGAAGGAAGAAGGGAAGGAAAGAAGAAGGGAAGGAAGGAAGGAAAAAACAAAGGAAGGAAAGAAGGAAGGAAGGAAGGAAGGAAGGAAGGAAGGAAGGAAGGAAGAAAGAAACTGTTAGGATAATGACTGCCCTGAACCTCCAGTGATACTTAAAGAAACAAAAACACATAGCACAGCCTGGCAGTTCCAAACACTTTTAATTGAAAGAAGTGTTGTAAAACTCATTTTTAGTGATCATTATTTACATAGGAGAAAATTTCTCATGGATATTTTGTACTGAAGAAACAATGAAGTGATATCAACAGCCTTACTTATTAGTCCCCTGAGCCTATCAAATCACAAGGGTATTCTTAATACCTTTTAAAGAAACAGTAGACTAACTTGTATGGTAGCAGGGATTAGGATATTGCTCCTAGTACATTCCATACCTTAGTCGTAAGTTCCTTAAAGTCTTAATCTAGAGGACCTTCCATTATTTAAATGCCTTTCTGGCTATTACTCATCAACCCAAAGCTCCAGTATTCAAGAAATCTGATATAAGCAGTATTAAAAGATCAAGTGAGATAATAACTTTAACGCATCTAACAGGGCCTGGCACATAGAAGATTCTATATAAATGCTTGTTCCTTTCCCTTCCCTTCCCCTCCCTGCCTTAAAGGAGGAACAGAAAGACTAAAAACAGAAAGAGAAAATAATGTAACTACACTGAAGGAGCGATTGTGAATGGGATCACAAAGATAGGTAATCCTAGTATTCACCCACTTTCCTCATTCCTACCTACTACCTTCTTTCCAGAATCCAAGCTATGTCCCAAATACATGTCACCCCTTGGTCCTCTTACTAGGTGTTTTCTTGGCAGCAAATCTAGATTATATTAAGCAATGCCTTTTTCCATTGCCCATTCTTCTGCCACCACTGTACTGCCACAGAGGTTAGGAATTGCTTTGCTTTCTATTGCTATACATTCTGCTTCAGGAACCTATATTTGCCTTTTGCCCCCTGGCCCATCACTTCTGGAGCCCATGTCACTTCCAGTCTCTCCCTCTACCAATATAAACTACTACTATCCTGTGATGGAGGAGGTCAGCTGCCACTATTGAGGTCTCAGATCTGCTGTGCTTGCTAGAATAGAGTGTTAACATAGGCCAGAGCACTACTGCTGTGGGACTGAAGGATCCTAAGTATACCCTCTTTCTATACCTAGCCTGACTCAACCCATTCTGTGCTACAGTTCTATGCTAATCTATGATTATCAATATGACTAGAGTCTGACTCTGCCCTCCTATGCCAAGGGTATAACTGCAGAGCATAGGAGACTAAGTGCCAATGGCCAGAGGCTAATCACTCCCTGGGTGGTCCATTATAGAAGATAAAAGTCCAGAAATGCCATATTGGATCTTTGAGACAACTCCAAGGGATTCCAGTAAAAATGCTAGTCCTTGGGCTCTCCCTTCCTTTGAGTGGTCTTCTCTCTAATACAGTCAATTTCTTTCCTTCCCTTACTTAGAGATTTAAGAGCTGTTATTGGAGGCCATTTTTAGTTATGTTGCAGCACTGTCCAGGGTCACACAACTAGGAAGTATCGCAGGACAGATTTGAGCTCATGAAGATGAGACTTCCTAACTCCAGACCTGGAACTCTACTACCTAGCAATGTCATGCTGTCCAACAAATCAGATTATAACCTATCCATCCCTTTTAATTTTTGCCTATCTTCACCCATAAATTCACCACAAGTATTCATCCAATGTCTATGGCATGTATATATGTATGTGAGTTTACATATGGGGGAGGAGGTATTTCCTCATTTTCTCTTAATAAATCTATAATACAAATGAAAGCTCCAAGTAATAGAGGTCTCTGGGATTCAATATTATAGGATGAGGAAGGGGATGGCTAGGTGGCACAGTTAATAGAGCACTGGCCCTGGAGTCAGGAGGATGTGAGTTCAAATCCAACCTCAGACACTTAACACAAACTCTAGCCATGTGACCTTGGGCAAATCACTTAACCCCAATTGTCCTACCTTCCCCCCTCTAAAAAAAAAAAAGATGAGGAAGTCACAAGATCAGATAGTTGCCATAACTAGATTCAAAAGCTGCTTAATAAGGCAATAATGAGAGTACTACAGCAAACATTCAGGAGAAATATAGAAACAACTATCCAGAGAGTGAATGATCTAAGATAATGACCAGGGTAGCAATTGATCTGTCAGGGCAATCTACCTAGTACAGAGGTAATAAGAGTAGAAGTCACAGAACCATGACTTTGAGGAGAGAATTCTGGGAAGATGGCAGAGTAGGTCATAAAATTCCAAGCTCTAAGATTTTCCCCCACAAAAAAGAAAAAAATACAGCACCTTAGGGAGGACAAAGCGCAGGCAAAAATTAATTAGAATAGGGTCACAACAGGGGTCTTTCTGGGACAATTTGAGAAGATCAGAAGAAAAATCCCAGGAAGAGGTTTGGTCCAAGTAAAAAGTAAACATCTCCAGGCTAGGGTTCACTTTAACAACAAGTAGCAAGCCCTAGGGTTAGTTAGTTTGAGAGGCTGCCTTGGCCCCAGCAGCAGAAATTTCCCTTCTCCATAACTCCACAGTGAGGGGAGTTGGGTGTCTGAGCTAGGAATGATCAAGAGAAGCTCTGCTCACAAGGAACACCAGAACCAGATGTGCTTTAGAGAGCAGCTGGGATGATAAGGAGCCAACACACACCCAGTGAGTGCAGAAGCAGTGGGGCAGAAAGCTCCTAGATGTGGGCACTTACAGGAGGTTGGAGGTTTGGCTTTGATTCCAGGATAGAGGGGAGAATTGAAGAGCTGGGGCAAGAGGCACCGTCCCCCACACCCCAGGGATAGAAATGATTACAAAAATTAAGCTACTATACAAAAAATGCACTGGCAAAAGAGAAAGAATCCATCCATAGAAAGCTATTATGGGAATAGAGATGACTGGGATTCATTGTCAGAAGAGGATATTAAAGCAAAGAAACCTCCTTCTATCCCAAAGAGTAATGTCAAATGGTCACCTGCACAAAAAGAATTGATAGAAATTTAAAAAATATATATTTTAAAAATTAAATGATAGAGATGGAGGAAGAACAAAAAAAAAAGAGAAAAAAAAAACTCAAGAAGATTATTAAAGGAAAATCAACAAATTAGAAAAGGAGATCCAGAATATTAAAGAAGAAAATGACACCTTAAAAATTAGGATTGGGCAGGCAAAGCCAATGAAATTACAAGAGATCAAGAAATAATGAAACAAAATACAAATAATGAAAAGATAGAAGAGAAAGTGAAATATCTTATAAGAAAAACAACAGATTTGGAGAACAGATCAAGAGGAGAAAACATAAAAATAATCTAATTAAGTGAAAGCTGTGATAAAAAAAAAATCTTGATACAATAATACAAGAAATAATTAAAGGAAATTGTCCTGAAGCTTAGAACAAGAGTGGGGAGGAATGTAAAAATAGCAAAATAAAATCCATCAATCACCATTTAAAAGAGATCCTATGAGGAAAACTCATAGGAATGATAAAATCAAATTCTGAAACCCCTGCTCAAAGATAAAATATCAAAAGCAACAAGAATAAAACAATTTAAATATGGCGGTACCACAAATAGAATCACACAAGACCCAGAAGTGGAGACATTAAAGGACTGCAGGTCTTAGAACAATATGTATCAAAGAGCAAAAGAACTGAGGCTAAAAATATCATACCCAGCAAAATGAAGCATAATCATGAATGAAAAAAAAAATAGATATTTGATCAACTGTCAGACTTTCAAGACTTTCTTGAAAAAAAACAAAAATACAAAAAAACCCTGAACTTAATAGAAGATTTGATATATGAGAACCAAGAGATACATAAGGTACATACCAAAGACTGATTATAAGGGATTCAATAAGGATGGACCATTTACTTTTTACATATGTAAAATGCAAAATGCATGTCTAAGACAGTTATTAATAATTGGGTAGCTCATAAGAAAGATTCAGGTAAATCTGAGTATGTTTTGAACTTGAAAAGTAAAACCATTTAGGAACAACTAAAAAGAGTAAATATTTATACAGATAAAGTACAAGAGGAAGAATTGATACAGAGGAATTAAATGAGGGAGGAGGGTTGGTAGTTCTGGTAACCTAGTTTCATCAGGAATGGGTTTAAGAGAGGGCAATACATACCTACATACATACATACACACACATTATATATATACACACATATATTCATATATATACATATATATATATATATATATATATATATATATATACACACATTTATTTAAGAGCCTATAAAAGTCTTCTAAATTCAGAAGAAATAAAATGGTAGGGGCATAGGGAAAAGGATGTAACAACAACACAACATTCACAATGCTTACAGTGACTATAAATATGCTGTATAGTTATGAATCACAAAAGGTAACAGGCTCTCCACAGGGGGGACAGAATCAAAAAATTATTCAAATACCAGAAAGTCGAGTCCCCACACCAAAAAGTCAAAGTCATTATAGTAGCCACTAAGTTGGAACACATAGTTAATGCACTTAACACCCACATTTCAAAGCCTTTAAAACAAAACAGTCTCCCTCAGGCAAAAATCCTCTCCTCACTCAGGATACCTACTCAGCCTCCATTCTGCTCCCTTCCAGCAGTTTAGCAGAAGTCCTCAGCAGAAGTTCTGGCTAGTTCTCAGAAGAAGTTTGTGCCACCACCACCGCTGCTTGTACCTCTGCTGCCACTGCCGCTGCCTCTGCTTCCTGTTGCCACACTGGCTCCAGCTTGGCCTCTACTAAGCTCTGGCTCTTTCCTGCCCCACCCCCTCCTGCCATGTCAGCAAGTTCATTCCCTGGGGGACTCACAAGCTCAGGGTCCCCATACTTGACACAATTATGAGCTTGAAACCAAGTGGCAAGCACCCACTAGCCTGCCAATACAAGGGGCATGGAAGAGCTTCAAATGCCATGATCATTATAAGGGAGAGGACGAGAGGGCTCTTTGGAGGGGTGTGGGAGGGAATAGGTAAAAGAAGGGTATACAGTGGTGTTTAGATCAATAGGAATGGGAGGATAAGGGAGGAAACTCTAGAGGACAGGGTGAGGGAATAGATTATAGGGGGCTATAGAAAGTTGTTTAGATTTATGGGAATGGGAGGATAGGGAATGGGTCCTTGGAGGAGGGTAGGTGTAATGGCAATAGAATTTGGAGATGCCCCTGTATTGGCTTGGTTTTTGGGTTGAGTGTTAAAACCCAGAGCTTGTGAATCCCACTTGTGGGATGGACTTGTTGACATGAAAAGAGAGGGCTGAACTGGGAGAACCAGGAATTGGGAGAGAGGTCCAAGCCTAGAGAAGTCCAGAAGGACTTTGGGAGAGCAGTATCCAGTATCGTGGAGCCTGAGTTGCTGAGAGAAAGACTGCTTGAGAGCCCCTGGGAGCTGCCTAGGACTTTTGAGAACTGCCACCCAAAGCTGCCAAGAACTGAGGAGGCATGGCTGTGATGCTGGTATTTTGTCTGTCTGTTTTGATGTTGTTTTGCCAGATTCACCTGATGGTGAAGGACAGTGCTGCTGTTGTAGAGTTTCTGGAATCTTGCTGTTGGTTCAGAAGCCTTGAAGGAGGATTTTCCTGTTGTATGTTTACAGAAATCCTGGAAGAGGGCCTTGCTGATGTTTTCAAGCATTCTGGGACTGTTCTACAGGCGGAGAGTGACTTGATGAGGACACTGGCTATGGCTTTGTTGAGCCTTGTCTCCCCAGGAAGTGAGATTGCTGAGGGCTTGCCTTGAGTAAAGATGAAAGAAGGCCCTTTCCTCGGGTATTCAATGCTGAGATGATATCTTAACCTTGTTGTAACTTAAGGGTGGATGTCATTTTGTGCTCTCCTGCCCCTTTTGAGATTCAGGGGTGGGAAGCCTTTGAGTTTTTGACCAAATGATTGACCAAACGTAGGTACTTTGTTCATGAGTGGAGACTAATCTCCATTCGAGAGAAGAGACTTTGTTGATTGACTAAATGTACAGCCCAGGAGTGGGCTACTTTGACTAATGTACTGGCCAGGGGTGGGATACTTGGACCTTGATACTTTGCAATTGAATTGAGACCTTACTTCCTAAATGAACAAGTTACACTGTGTTTTGACTTTCTCTGTTCTGTGAATGTTTGCTGAATAAATGGGGTTTGCTATGCTGGTAATCCAAACCTTGGAAGTTGCCTTTGCTTGGCATTACAGTAGGCAAGTAATAGGAGGGCAAGGTAACAGGTAGAATTAAAGCAGAGAAGGCAGGATGGATAGTAAACAAGAGATATGCACAAACATAAAAACAAAGATCAGGAGTAAAATGTGTTTGGGAAAGTGTATGTCTGTATATGTATATAGCTATAGCTATAGAGAAATTTATCCATGCTTAATTTTAAACTTCTGGGGGGAGGAGAAAAAAAGAAAAAGTAAAACAGTAAAGTTGGTAGGAAATCAGATTTCAGTGCTGTGATCTATAGCATGAGAAGCCTGTATTTACTTCTGTGATAAACTTTCTCAAGATCCCCTTGCCCAACAAATCATTCTAATTGGGAATGGGGGAGGTAAGGGAAACTATCTTAGTCACAATGACCCTGAGAAGCTATCTAATCCAACCTTAACTTCAACAAGTAAAGCTTTTTCAGCATCATTTCAGACAAAAGGCATTGAGGCTCTATATAAACATTTCTGGTAAGAGCTCATTATTTCATGAGGTGATGGGACATCAATTGCAAGAAAGTTTTTTCATAAAAAAAGATTTAATGCAAATGAAATACATTTAATACAATAAGAAGCATTAATTAACCTATGTAATTGTATATAACTCTAGGAATGGCTAAAGTTTTCAATGGGCTATTCCAGGGATGGGTAACCTATAGCCTCAAGGTCACATGTGACCCCCTAGATCCTCAGCTTAGGCTCTCTGAATCCAAACTTCACAGAACAAATCCTTTTATTAAAAATATATTCTTCATATTCACACCAACATGAGCATGTGAGAGGCTCTAACTAAGCAAATATCCTCTTTCAATTAATGATACTGACTGTCATTGTTTTGGGCAGTCTTATATTTGTTTGTGTGTGTCCTTTTGCTTTTGTGCAGATAGTTTTAAAATGATAAGTTTAAGAGACAAAAGAAATAAGACAATTAGGAAAATATTGTAATGGGAGCCATCATGTGAGAGAACTGAAAGGTAAGTGAAGTCAGCTTGACCAGATACCTTGGAAAGTTCAAGGAGAATAGGGAATGAAAGGATGTCACTGGATTTGGGAAGATCATAATTATTGCCTTTGAGAATGCAATTTTCTTGAAAAATGGGAATAGAAACCAGATAGCAAGAGTTTGAAAATAGGATGAAGAAATGGGAGACAGCAAGTACAGACTATTTACCTGAGAAGCCTGAGAGTATAGCTACAGAAATATGATATTAGTAAGAAGAGACAACAATGTCAAGATTAAGTTTATTTCAAGATGCAAAGACTCATGTAGGTTTGAAGGTGAAAGGAAATTAGACTGAGAAAAGGAAGAATGAAGTTGAAGATATTGGAAAGCAAGAGAATGATCATAGAAGAAAAGTTCCTCAGGAGTAGCAGGGGTCAGATAATGGGAAACCTATACTTTCTTTTTTTCCTGAATGATATTTTATTTTTTCCAATTACATGTAAAAATAGTTCTCAACATTCATTTTTGTAAAAGTTTGAGTTTTATTTTTTTCCCCTCCCTCTTTTCCCTGTCCCATCTCCAAGACAGCAAGCAATCTGATATAGGTTCTACTTGTACAACTGCAGCCCTGGCCAGAGAAAATCAGGAGCTGCCCTTGGTTGCCACTGAATCAGCAGCAGCAGCAGCTCCTGCTGTTTCCAGGGTTCTCAGCCCACTGACAGTAGGAGGGCCAAACAACTGGTGAGAAGCAGATTACGGGTATCTTTTTGCTAGCACTGAGGCAGGACTCTGTTACTTTGCCTATACTCAGATCCTGGATGCAACCCTGGGTGGAACTCCCAGGGTGAGGAGGAGGATTGGCATACCAAACTTGTGGCTGCAATGGAGCAAGAACACTCTTCACAGTGCCAAGACACAAAATAATGTTTGTGGGCACTCACAGACCAGAGAGTAGACCAGGAAAGGAATAAACACCTCTCCTTAGATCAAATCATCTTTGAAGAACTGAAAACATACAGATCCTTTGAAGTATTTCTGAAAACAGTTGCACAAAACACCTGAAGCTTGGCACAATGAGCCCTAGAGTTAAAAGTCAAGAAAAAGACTGAGAATATGAGCAAACAACAGAAAAAAATCTGACAATAGAAAGTTACTGTGGTGACAAAGAAGATCAAAACGCATACACAGAAGATGACAAAGTCAAAATTCCTATGTCTACAGTCTCTGAGAAAAGTATGAATTGGTTTCAAGCCATGGAAAAGCTAAACAAAGATTTTGAAAATCAGGAAAGAGAAATGGAGGAAAATTGGGTGGAAAAATGAGAGCAATGCTAGAAAAATCATGAAAAAAAATAAGCTAACAGTTTGCTAACAGAGACCCAAAAAATGCTGAAGAAAGTAACATCTTAAAAAATAGATTTACCCAAATGGCAAAAGAAGTCCAAAAAGCCAATAAGGAGAAGAATTTCTTGAAAGACAAAATTGGACAAATGGAAAGGGAGATCCAAAAGCTCACTGAAGAAAATAATTCCTTGTAATGCCAAGCAAAGAAGTTCTTAGTACCTTGTTTCAGATATTTAATTATTTAGCACCTTGCTTAAGTTCAAGTTTTTTTTTTTGTTAAGCCTTGCCCATGATTATATCAAGACTTTGTTAAGAAAAAGAATTTGTAAACCCCACAACTTGTGAAACCCAGAACTTGTGAACTCCTGTTGCTGATGCAAAAGGAAGAGGCAAAACAGGGAGGAGTTTAATGACCATATATAAAGAAAAGCCCAAGCTGGGAAAGAGCAGAACTGAAAAGAGAGCACATGGGGTGGTAGAACTGAGAAGGAGAACATTGTGGTGGCAGCACTTTGTCTCTTTTGTCTATGTTGATTTTTGTTTGTGATACTTTGCACAGAAGCTCTGGGACCTTACTGGAAGTCCCCCAAAAGGATTTTCTTGTTGTCTGTTTATAGAAGTCCTGGAGGAGGGATTTGAATGTCCTGAGACTATACTAATAATTTGTGTTGAGTTCTCAGACCTTGCATGTGGGTCTGTGTTGATTTCACAGGCAAATAGAGAATTGATGATGGTGCTGGCAATGTGTATCAATGTTATTTTGGCTCTGTTAAGCTTTGTCTTCCCATAAACAGGAACTGTGAAGGACTTGAGGTAGACTGGACACTGTGAGCTTCAATATGGAACTGGATGAGGAGTTGGAAGGGGAACTGGATGAAGAAATGAATGAGGAGCTGGACGAGGAGCTGGGAGTTGCCTACCTTTGAATCCAGGTGACAGGTAGAGGCAGGAGCTGGACCCACGGAAGAGGAATGATGGAATCTGAGAGCCAGCCTCATGTCAAGATGAAAAAGACCCCTCCTTGGGTACTTGATACTGACTGAGAAGATCATGATTTACTGTGGCCTAGGGGTAAAGAACTTTGACCTTTGTACATTGTGTCCCTTAAAGAGACTTGCTTCTGAAGGATGATTGAGTTAAGGGCTTACTGAATGATATCTTTTGTTTATAACTATGTGGCTACTTTGGTGAAAACTATGTGGCCACTTTAGTGATAATTTGATATATTATAACATTATGAATGCTGTACTTTGGTTTCTGTGAATGTTTTTTTTAATTTACTGTTGAATAAATAGAGAGTCCACTATACTATGTAATCAGAATGTTAAAGCTGTCCACAGTAGCAATCTTCTCTAAAGATGCTAGTGCTTGGCTTTACATTCCTTCAAAATTAGAAGGCAGCAAATGGAAGCAAAAATTTTATGAAAAATCAAGAAATTATAAAACAAAAGCAAAAGAATGAAAAAATAGAAGATAATATGAAATATCTCACTGGAAAAAAAAACTGACTTGGAAAATAGTTCCAGGAGAGAGATTGGACTACTTGAAAGCCATGATCAAAAAAAGAGCCTAGATATTAACTTTCAAGAAATTATCAAGGAAAATTGCCCTGATATTCTTGAACCAGAGGGGAAAATAGAAGTTGAAAGAATTAATTTCCTGAAAGAAATGCTGAAAAGAATATTCCTAGAAATATTGTAGCCAAATTCCAGTGTTTCCAGGTCAAGAAGAAAATTCCAGGTCAAGCCAGAAAGAAACAGTTCAGGTAATATGGAAGCACAATTAGGATAACAAAAGATTTAGCAGCTTTGACATTAAGGGACCAGAGGACCTTGAATATGATATTCTGGAAGTCCAAGGAGCTAGGATTAAAACCAAGAATCACTTACCAAACAAACATGAGTTTAATACTCTAAGGGAAAAAGTGGATATTCAATGAAATAGAGGACTTTCAAACATTCTTGATGAAAAGACCATAGCTAAATAGAAAATCTGACTTTCAAATGCAAGATTCAAGAAAAGCATGAAAAGGTATACAGGAAAGAGATATCATAAGGTAATTCTTTTGTTAAAGTTGAACTGTTTACATTACTATATGGAAAGATGGTATTTGTAACTTATGAGACCTTTCTCAATATTAAAGTAGTCAAAGAGAATACACACAATACACACATATACATATATACATTTTATATATATATATATATATATATAAACACACACACACAATGTATATGTGTGTGTATGTATAGATGTTTATATTTGAGTGTATGTATATTTATGTACACACAGACATATATACATACATAGAAAGACAGAAGGCATAGGGTGAGTTGCATATGAAGGGATGTTATCTAAAAAATAATATTAAGGAGTGAGACAGGAATATACTGGGAGAAGGAGAAAGGGAAAGGTAGAATGGGGGTAAATTATATGACATTAAAGAGGCAGGAAACAGCTTTTATAGTGAGAGGAACGGGGGGGGGGGCAGAATGTCAGAAGGTGAGAGGGAATGAGTGAACTTTACTCCCATCAGATTTGGCTGAAGGAGGGAGTAATATACACACTAAATTGGATATGGAAATCTATCTTACCCCACAGGAAAGTAGAGGGGAAGGGGATAAGGGGGGATGACAGAAAAGAGGGCAAATGGGCAGAAGGGTAATCAGAAACAAACCATTTTGAGGGGAACAGGGTTATAGGAGAGAATAGAATAAATAGGGGTCAGGAAGGGATGGAGGGAAATACAGTCCTTTACAATATGACTATTATGGAAGAGTTTTGTATGACTACACATGTATAATCTATATTAAATTGCTTGCCTTCTCAATGAGGGTGGGTGGGGAGGGAGAAAATGAAGAGAATGTGGAATTCAAAGTTTTAAAAACAAATGTTAAAAATTTGAACTGATACAACCATTCTGGAGAGCAATCTGGAACTATGCCCAAAGGGCTATAAAAAATTGCATAGCCTTTGACCCAGTAATACCCCTTCTGGGGTTGTATCCCAAAGAGATCATAGAAGTGGGAGGAAGAACCATATGCACAAAAATATTTGTTGCAGCTCTCTTTGTGGTGGCAAAAAACCAGAAATTAAGGGGATGCCCATCAATTGGGGAATGGCTAAACAAGTCGTGGTATATGAATGTAATGGAATATTATTGCGCTATAAGAAATGGGGAGGAGATGGTCTTTATATTCACCTGGAGAGCCTTATACAAACTGATGCTAAGTGAGAAGAGCAGAAGCAACAAAAATTTGTACACAATCTCACACACACACATCATATGTGTGATGACCAACTTTGATAAACTGGACTCTTCTCAGCAACACATCGTTATAAGACAACTCTACAAGTCTCAAGATGGAAGGACATATCTACATTCAGAGAAAGATCTAGAAAGACCAGAATTTAAATGGAGACTGAAGCTAACTACACGCTATCGTTCTTTTTCATGTTTGGTTCTCTTTCTTTTTTCCCATTGTTCAGTCCATTGGTTACAACCCTTCTATACAACCAGACTATTGTCCAATATGAAAATATTTGCAGATCCTATACTTGATTGCATGTCGCCATGGGGGGAGGAGAGAGAGGAAGGGGAGAAAATTTGAAACTCAAGAAATTATGTAACTGAATCTTGTAAACTAAAAGTAAATAATAAAATCAAATTTTAAAAAAAGAAATATTATTGCATTATGAGAAATGACGAACAGGAGGGTTTCAGAAAAACCTTGGAATGCTTATATGATCTGGTGAAAAATAAAGTGAGTAGAACCAATATATATATATATGTTTTTACATACAATTGGGAAATAAGTTATATGGGCAATGGGTTCCAGAAATCTATCTTGCACTATAGGAAAATAGAAGGGAAGGGGATAAGAGAAAGAAGGTAGGGTGACAGAAGTGAGGGCAAATTGTGGGAATGGGTAATCAGAATGCATGTTGTCTTGGGGTAAGGGTAGAGATGGAGAGAAAACTTGGAACTCAAAATCTTATGGAAATGAATATTGAAAACTAAAAACATTTTAAAAAAAGAAATGAATGAATGAATGAATGAACGAATGAATGAACAAACAAAGAAATAGATAAATAAATGATGAGCAGGATGTTCTCAGAAAAACCTGGAAAAACTTACATAGGCTGATGCAAAGTGAAATATACTATGTATAAAGTAACAGCATTACTGTAGGAGAAGGACAACTGCTGGGAGTGATTTGGTTTTTCTCAGTAATGCAGTGATTCAGGACAACTCTGAAGGACTTATGACAAAAAATGCTATCCATCCCCATAGAACAAACTGATGGTGTCTGAATACAGTTTGAAGCGTACTTTTTTTTTTTTGCTTTATTTTCTTGAGGTTTTGTTGTTGTTTTTTTGATTTTGTTTTTGTTTCTTTGGTCTATGTTTTCTTTTACAACATGACTGTTGAGAAATTTTTTTGCCTTACTACACATATATATCCTATATCAAATTGCTTGCCTTCTGAATGTGGGGAGTGGGGGAGTAATAAGTGAGGAAGAAAGAGATTTTGGAACACAAAGTTTTAAAAATTAATGATAAAATTGTTTTACATGTAACTGGGGAAAATAATATACTAAATGAAAAAAAAAGAGGAAAAGAGATGGCTCTTCCCAACTCTATTATAACTATGGTCTTGATGACAAAAAATCAGAAGGAAAAAGTAGAGCAAGCAAACCATAGATCAATATGCCTAATGAACATTGACACAAAAGTATTAAATAGAATATGACAAATATCTTGCAATAATATGTCAAAAAAAGATTATACATTATGATCAAATATGATTTATATGAGAAACACAAGATCAGTTCAACATATGAGAAAAATGTATAAACCTAATAAATTATATTAAAAACAAAAGTAGTAAAATCCATATGATTGATTATACAGTGAATGTTGAAAAAGCTTTTTTTTCGCAAAATCTAACATAAGTTTTTATTAAAACCCTTGAAAGAATAAGAATAAATAGATTTTTCCTTAAAATAGTAAATCACATCTGTCTAAAACTAAGAGAAACTTTTTTATGCAGTGGAGGGAGGTTGGAGACCCTTCCAGTAATATCAGGGGCAAGCCCATTATCACCAGTATCATTAAGCAGAGTGTTTGAAATGCTAGGTATATCAATAAGAAGAAAAAGAAAATAGAAGAAATAAACAGATACAGGGGGGGCGGAGCCAAGATGGCTGCATAGAAGCAGCAACACATCGCAGCTCTCACATAGCCACCCCAAAATACCCATAAAATAGGACTCTAAACCAATCCTGGA
>CM053582.1:237839774-237859518 GCA_028627135.1 Pseudochirops cupreus
GAGAATATACAATGGAAGAAGAAGTCAGAATCAGATTTTGACAGGCTAGAGTAAGGTTTCTCAACCTGGGGTTAATAAACACTTTTAAAAAATATATTTCAAAGACTAGAATTCAATATTATGGTCTTTCTTTGTAGTCCTATGAATTTATTTTATGCATTTAAAAATATTAATCTAAGAAGGGTTCCAGAGGCTAAAGCAGTAGGAAGCCTGACAAAGGGGTCTATGACAAAGGCACACGAAGTTTAAGAACACCTGGGTTAGATCAGTGTTCTGAATCTAAAAACAATATAATTCAATAGAGATAACTATAAAATCTGTATCTCATTGTATTTTTCTTTATTTTATTAAATATTTTCAAATTGTATTTTAATCTGGTTTATCTGCACCAGAGCATTGTAGACGCATGGGATTATCTTTGAACCCCGTGATCTTATCTAAAAATCACTGGTCTAATACAGATATGGTGACTCCAGAGTTTGGTTAGAAGGCACATTGAAGGGCAAATATTTTGAGTTAGAAGCAGGAGAGAAAGTTGGTTAAAATTATGCTGGAGAACAGTGCCTTTTCCCTTCCTATGTTCAATGATGCTTGCTGCCTTTGCAGCAGCTTGTAATCCTGAGATAGGATGTGAAACTGCTTAAGGATAGCATTGCATTGTATTTATAGAGAAATTATCCTTTCTTATGAAATGGAGTTAGAATTGACTAAGAATCCAGATGGTATGCAGTTTGTTGCCTACCTGGGAACTGAAATGGACAGTCTGTTCCTTGTTGCTGCAGGCTGTTGGGCTTTGTTGGTAGCTTCCTTCCCCTAGGAAACAGTTTAATGAGGATGTAAACACCTAATTTCAGAGCCTCAGGGAAGTGTTATCTGGGAATTTGACTGAACCAGAGAGGTCTGCAAAACCATCTCTCTAAAGTGGAGGACCAAAAGTCAAAGGATAAGGGCTTAGTGAACTCTCAAAAGGAAACATTGTTCCTCAAATACTTGCCAAAATTCCAATCTTGTATAGAAGAAAAAAAAAAGTTGTCTCTTGCTGGCCTTGCTTCTTAAGTCAGGTGAAGGTTGTTTTTCTCAGTTGTTGATAGTAGTTTAGGCTATCCATTGTGAGAGAGGAGTGGAACCTTTAGAAAGAACCACCTGAATATATTGTACTAGATAGAAAATAAAGCATTGGGTGAGGTCAAAGTCAGAGGCAAAGGAACAGTTGCTGTAAATTCTTATACTTGAATTTTATTTTTAAAAAAGACAGTGAATTCTATAAGTTCAGGCTGTTGAAATATCCCTAGCTGGACATTAATTCCTATGAAACAACATGCAAGAATGTAGAGGAAACTCATTATGAATCAACAAAATAGTATGGCAGACAAAAAACCTACTAGAATTTTAAACTACATTGAGACACATAGGGTCCAGAAAGAGGACTGCAAAAAGCCTTGTCCTGGTCAGACCACAGCTGTTTTGAGAGCCATATTTTAAGAACTACAGTATTGGCAAATTGGTGTGTATCTAAAGCAGGGCAAATAAGATGGGAGGGAGACAGGAAATCATATCATAAGATTGACTGAAGGAATTACAGATGTTTAAGACAAGTTAAACTAGCTGTCTGGAGCCAGAAGGCAGAGCTCAGAGTAATAGATCTAAATTACAGAAAGACAAATGTGGGCTTATCTAAGGAAAAACTTCCTAGCAATTAAAGCTCTCTAAGAGTTGAATAGGTCTCTTAGCGATGGCAAGGTTTCCATTTTGGAGGTTTTAAAGCAGAAACTGAATGAATGAGTGAATGAATGAATGAATGAAAAAGCAACATTTATTAGTTAATTATCATGTGCCAGACAAAATTGAGAGCCAGTCTCTGTCCTTGGAGTTTATTGTTCAAGAAACAGACTGGATTACTTTATTGTTGAGTTCTCTTCCAACTCTGAGATTCTGTTATCCCATGATACATTTCCCAATATTGTCCTCAGCAGAATGAGAAAATAATGAGCAAAGACATGCCTGTTCAGAGGGAAGAATATTTTACTTTAGTTATAATGCTGGGACACAGATAGAAATTAATAGAATGTAAGTCTGGATAGCATAATGGTAAGAGAATTTGAAGATCTTCCCTGCTTATTAAGATAAGCCTCAGTGAATTTAAGGACCTTCCCTGATTTGAAAATATGCTTTGCCCCCTAATAGGCTGAATGTGGTCACATGGAGCCTGTGGTGAGAGGAGTTTGCTGAAGGGGAGAGCAGAGTCCACAGGAGAAGCTTGCTTAGCCACACCTTGTTACTTTGTAATCATGCAGTGGGTCCTGAAGGCTGTGATGCCTCTGACCCTGGAGAAGGCTATATATACTTCTGAGGTGAGGTTTTCCTTTGGGTCTCACTTATGGGAAGAGTTGTGTGATTTGGACAGATGTTGTTGCTTCTCTCTCTAATAACTATCTATGTAGGTATATGATGATCAGACAGCTAGAAGTCCAGTCTGTTGGTCTGCTGACTTGTGTTATTTTCTCTTTCTGTATGTTTTTGTCTATTTGTAGCTTCTTTTTGAATTCTCTGAAGTTCACGGTACTGACTTTTCCCCCCAAACTAGGTAAATGATATATATTTGATTGAAGTCAGATTGTTAACCCTTTTTCAGTTGCTTTCCTTTAGAAAAGTAGATCAAAGAACCTGTGCTAGTAGGCATCCAGTGTATGTTAGGGTGCTTGCTGCTACAGATAGATAGGTTGGGAACAAATTATAAGAGAGTTTGAACATCATTCATGTGAAGGAGGTTAGATTTTTTTGAGTTGAGATGTAGAGGGAAGGCTGTGAAAGCACCCTGGTGGTACTTTAGAAAGATTAGTTTCATAGACAGTAGCTGATAAACTATTTCCCACTGCCATGTACATTAGAAAGAGAAGCCTAATGTGCTACTGAAGCATAGAGAGGTTCTTTGATTTACCTGAAGTCACAGACTTGAACTCAAGTATGTGGACATATCAGTGATGGAGTGATAGGACCTGGACCCCCTAAAAACAAAAAGACAGTATCTTTGAAAGCAAGTTCCTGAATTTTCCCACACATTTTAGCAGCACAGATCGCTGGCATCTTGCCCAAGGCATCTGGCCTATTCTAGTCCACGTAGATACTGAACAGTCCTTTCACTACTGCACTTGACCTACCCCAGACTACTTTACTCCTTTCACTATTGCTCTTGTGCTTCCCCCCCCACCCCGCCCAGGTTATTTACCACTCCTTAATTCCAACAAATCTTTTCATTGTCCTTTTTTTGTATATATGTATCAGTCTTACCCCAACTGGGTTGCAGGTTAACTAGAAATCTGGCATTCACTATTGGCATTACAATAAACTTGCCACTTTGACCGGAAGAAGGTTTGAGTGCATGGCTTCTTACCAGGTAGACTCTACTCTGTACTCTGACATGTCAGGGTTCCTAGCTACCCCAAACCACATCAACAACATCTTAGAAACTATTCAAGGCCAGCTTTTATTTTCATTTCATGATTTTTTTTAGAAAGGAGAGAAAGTATTGCTAGGTAAACCCTCTGCTTTGATAACCCTTTGTGTTTTCAGGGATGGGAATAGAAAGAGATTATGAAAGGTAGTGATGGGAAGAAAAAATAATTTCTAAGAAATCATTTCTTTCTATTACCCCAAGACTTAGTTTAATGAGTGCAAGCTTTTTACAACCAAAACCAGGCATCTAAAACATATGCATGAGCAATTGTAATAAGGAAACTTCCCCAATGAACAGATGAAATCAGTCATTTTATTTTTACCTAACAGAGACCCTTAGTTCAGATGAATGTAATTATTAAATGATAGCTGAGTAATGTATCATTCTTTCTCTCTCTCTCTCTCTAAGACAGAGAAACAATAGCAATAGACAGTGCTACAGATAAATGTCACTTTATGATGTCCTATCTTTCATATCTTTGCCCTACCCAAAAAAAGTATATTGAGTTTAGTTTAGCAATGTTAGTTTCCTTGTTACCTCTCCCCACTTTACCTTCTATGTTCATGCTTTGTAAATTAACCATTGAAATAGCAACTCTGATCTAGTTCCAGGCAAATAAAATTCCTTTTTCTTGCAATGCTTCTTTGAGGTCAGAGAGAGATTTTTAGGAAAGAGAAAAGAATAAGAACTTTGGGCAGAGAAATAAAGCAGGAACCAAAAAGTTTAGTAACAGAGAGGTTGGTGTACTGGAGTAATTGTATTTTTTCATCTTTCCCAGAGACCGTGTATAATGTATACATCTACATATGCATACATTCATATATATTCATAATATACATACATGTATATACATATATATTTACTACACTATATATCTATATCTCTATTATTACTTATATAAATGTATATTCTCTTATATTCATCACATACACATACAAATATGGTTGTATATTCACCATGCTATCACCTATATACATATGAATATGTGTATGCTAAGTGGCACAGTAGATAAAGTGCCTGTCCTGAAGTCAGGAAGATTAACCTTCCTGAGTTCAGATCTGGCCTCAGACATTTACTATCTGAATGACCCTGGGTAAGTCATTTAACCATCTTTGCCTTAGTTTCCTCATCTGTAAAATGAGCTGGGAAAGGAAATGGCAAATCATTCTAGTATCTTTGCCAAAAAAATCCCAAATGGGGACACAAAGAGTTAGACACAACTAAAACAACTAAATAAGGACAACAACTATATATGTATTCATATATATATGAATATATGTATGTGTATTAGTGTGTATACCTAATATGTGTATATGTATATACATATATATGTATGTGTATATGTGTGCACATATATGTATACATATATAGTCATATACACACACATACATACATACATACATACATATATATATATATGTATGGATGCTTCAGGAAAGATTCACAAATGTTGTTGACTTTAGAGATTTTTTTTTCCTTTTTCTAAGTATACCAAACTCTCTACTACTGAATTTCTGGCTCTGTGTTTGAGTTTTCTTTTCCACGGAGAAAGCAAAGGGAAAAGTAAAGCTTACACACACACACACACACACACACACACACACACACACACACGTGTGTGGGCACACACATGCATATCTACACATATAAATACACACATGTACATACATGTAATACATGCTGATATATACTTTTACGTGCAAAGACATATACACACATATAATCATATATATGTGAATCTGATAAATATATGTGCTTATGTGTATACATGAATGTATGTGTGTATTATTGTATGTTATATATGTATTATGTATGTTTAAAGAGCTTCTTCTGTTTTTCTTCACACATGGAAAAGAAGTTCCTATCGTGTATCCAGTAATTAAGAAATCTTCTATATACACAATACACAAGGCAACACTTGAAGATAGAGTTTCTTTCGTTTCTTATTCATAGAAATTTCAGTGACAGTGAGAATCTAAAGTTGATTGACTCAGTGAATCCACAATAATCACTGTAAATGCAAAGGATTATAGTAGTTTTTATAATAGTGTTGTGATTATATATTTATTAATGTGAATTAATTTTATTAATTTATTAATTGGATTAAATTTATTAATTTGAATTAAATTCAGCAAACATGTATTAGATAAATCCAGCATTCAAGGCAATACATTATATGTGGGGAGCAGGAACACTCCAATACTCTAATTATACCACTAGACCTACCATTTTATCAAAGCAGTAGTGATACAGATAGCAACCTATCCATGCCTTCATATCCTACATAGTTCCTTTCTCTATTTCCCCACAGTTTTACTGCAGGAGATCTGCATAATGTATTGGAGTCTTCCAGAGATTAAATAAAATGTATTACATGTCCTAAGGAAGCTTTCCTCAAGGTGATATAACTTTCATATGGAGATTTGCTTTGAGCATTCCCTGAATCCCTAGACCACTGGAATCTTAAGGAAAAGCAGACTGCTCTTATATGTCGTGGCATGGGCATGTTATTCTCTAAATTTCTGGAATCCATTGCTACTTGTAATTCAGTGTGGAGACTCAGGTACTCTTTTCTATTGGTGGTTGTTTCTTTTAGAACTATTTTATTGAAGGAAAAAACAAAGAAACAAAAACCGCTCTGATTCCATTAATTCACTGGTGCCTAGAAATCCTGGTGAGGAAACTTTCTCTACCAATAGATATCTGTATCTGCTCTGCCACAGGCAGTCTTAGAACAACGGTTGCTATTTACAGGTTCCCGAAGCCCTTGAGGTTCATAACCATGATCCATGTGATTCAAGATAAAAACTTTTTAATGATGCCTTGAGATGTAAATAATTGTTCAATAATTTTACACACATACACACACACACAAATTATCTGTGATAACAAGCATGTATATGTTTCAGTCATTATGATGAGGTACAGGCTCTGGGAGCCCCCTTGAACTCCAAGTTGCAGAGGCTATAAGCTTTCATTGTGGCTGGGCCCAAACCTCTGTTACTAGTCTAGCCCAACATTGTCCATCTACTTCCCACCCTTGAGCCTATCAAAATATCAATCCACCCTTGCATTGACCTCATTAACTCCTCCTGAAGACCCTCTCCAAATTCATTACTGGAGTCTGACCTCATTGACTCCTCCTGAAGACCCTCCCCAAACTCCTCCTGCAGACCACCCTTAGATTCCTCCCTTTCTATATATAAGACCCCTTCTTGCCTCCAAGTAGGTGAGAGCACCATAGAATGACCTAGCACAGACTTACTCTGCGACAGACTTACTCTGTCCTGCTTGCCCAATGCAAGCATCACAGATACCTAGGCTCCTTAAGAGTCTACTCAATATGGCAAACTTTTAATGGACTTTTAATAAATTTTACTTTGGCTGAAAAGACTTGAGTTGAATCCATTTGACAGGACCCAGCATGTTGGTATTTTGGGGTCTCCAGAGCAACCCTAACCCTAACCACATCAATGATAGATTTCTTTCTGTAGTTATTCCAAATCATAAAAATCATGTACAAAATGATTTTGATTATCTATGCAGCATTTCCATAAAATACTATTTCTCACTGAGAACCATGTATTCATGCAATTTCTCAATTTGTCTTAAAAAAAATAAGCATTTGCAAACCACCACAAGAGTGTGATATTTGAAGTCAAAGTAATTCCCAACACAGGTTGAAAACCCTGCAGATTTCTTCATTTTTGCTGTGAACACTGCACCAGAGTAGCTCCCTATTACCCCTCTGTTATTCTGTAACCATGCCTCATCAGCTGTATAATCATATGATCAAGGTGTCACAGACCTTTCTGTTTTTATGGTGGAAAAGTCAGGCTGTCTGAAAACTAGGATCACTGCTCATGGGCTCTCTTTTAGCACGCATTGTAAAAAATATTCTGCAGAAACAAAGTTAAGATTGCTTCTCAGTGCAATATGGGAATTATTCTCAAATTTAAAATCATCCTTCACTTATGTTACTCTTCTTCTACCTGGCAGATGGTCAAATGAATTTGTTTATGATACTGGGTTAATTGTTCAATAGAGGTTTTCTGAGAGCTTAGCTACTATGCTAAAGGTAAAATAGAAGATGTCTGAAGAGGTTCTTTCATTACAAAGCCTGGTTTATTCATAAACATTGTTTAAAAAATAAATCACCATAGACAATTATATTTTAAGTACATCCATCATTTAACATAGTGCTTAGTATTAGCTGGTAGAACGGTAAATGTTCTGTATCATAATAAGTTATTCATTTTCATGCATTCATATTAGCAAGAAATCTTTTTTTTTTTTTACGGGGTGGGTGGGCCTTGAACAGGGTCACACAACTAATAAATGTCAAGTGTTGAGGTCAGATTTGAACTCAAGTCCTCCTGACTCCAGGATTGAGATTCTAAACTCTGTGTCACCTAGGTGCTCCTCACAGAAAGAAATCTTACAAAATTATCGTACCCTATACCACCATATTTATTTTTTGGGGAGCAATCATTTTTACTTTAGTTTCTTTTTATATTAAAAATGCAGACATAAACTTAATGTGGGACCAGATATAAGAGTTTTTGTCTGGTGTTGAGCCAAGTATTGAAAAATGTTGCCAAACAAAAAAGTCCAACAACAAAAATTTTGTTTACATATGATAATTACGTTAAGTTAAAGTGAGTTAAAGAGAAATATGGGGAAAAAAAAAGTTTAAAAGCACCAAAGACATTTTGAGGAAGATAACAATACAATTCATATGGAGACTATTAATTGGTATTTTGGTAAAAAAAAACAAAACATTATTTTGATATGACATTTTATTTTATTTAACATTTGTCAGCACTTTGAATTTACCTGTAATTTCTTTTTTATGGGTTTTTAAAAATTATTTCATCTGATTTATAATTCACATAATTTTATGTTTGTGGAAACCAGATTTTCATTTACAACTTTATAAGCCATTTTTGTATTCTAATTGTAAAAGAAACCCAAACCCTTAGAATCAATTTTTATTTTTAAATATGTAGCTTTAATATATAAATTAAAATTTTAAGAGAAATTATTAAAATAGATCAAAAGTCTATTTCCTGCTTTGGAAATTTTATATTATATTTTTTAAAAATTGGTTTTATAAATGAAGAGTCAATGGGAACAATATTTAAAAAAAAAGTTTTCTGAATCCAGAAATAACCAAGACACAAACTGAAAGAGAAAAATCTCACAATGTCTATAACCCTACAAAGTCTAAAAGAGAAACATGTCTTGGTCACAAGGTATGAGATGTTGGGATAATTACCTTTGAGTAATGAACAATCCCATTGAGAAGTTCATCTGATATATAAGGTGTTGATGGAAATAGCACAATAACTTTTTATAAAGCAGAGAATTTGGAGTACCTATAGGAATTCTTCCATTTCTATCTTGTGCTAGCTAGCTATAGATAACATATTTCTCTCCTTGTTTTTTGTCTCCCTCAACAATAATAATAAGATCATTGAAAAGAGCAATTTCTGTAGTTGCATTTGTCATGCAATTCTGTATGAGCTTGCCATTTTCACAGAAGACTCATAATTATAGGACAATTTTTAGAACTACATTTCTTTTGTTCCATTAAATCCTCTTTTTTAAAAAATCAACAAAATTGACAGCACTATCCTATGTTCACTATACTTTCACTCAATTGTACAACTCTAAAGGCTAGTTTGATATAGAAAGACTTTTAGGAGAGCCTACATATTCTTTTCCTATATATCCCAAGGGACATATTTTTAAAATGCTACAATTCAGTTTTCTCTTTTAGATTGCTGCAGATTATCAGTTTTTTTCATCTTCAAAATGCAAGGGTTACAATAGTTCATCTCTAGCATCTTTTTCAGTTCTAAATCCTATGATCCTATAATCTCTAAAATAGTCAGAATGCAGTAGTTTCCTGATAAATACCAAAATCCAAAGGGATTAAGTCAGAATCAGGGTGGAAATACCCTAGTCATTTATAAGGAGTTGCAGAGGATAAAGTAGGACAATAAAGGGTCATTAAGGAAAAGACCTATGTGATTATTCTGATTGCAGGTCAATAAATAATCTTCTAACAGGATTAGGTTCAAAACTTGCATTGGAAAATACATAGGATTTGATTGCTGGGTAGGAGCTGGGATCATCTTTACAGGTTGCCTACAATAGGAAAACCGCCTTTAAAGGGTTGACAAGTTCCTAGTGTGCCCATTCAGTATTCTGATGGTAAACAAAGCAAAACTCCTTGGATATAGCTTATGATACTGCTAGGTGGATCTCTCTCTCTCCACAAAATCTCTTCAAAGATAACAATTTCAAATCTTCCCAAGAAAGTCTGACTTCTCTCCTCAAAGAAAAGCATTTGGTGGCTTTGCCTTTTGAATTGTAGTGAAAATAAGGTTTAAAAAAATGCAAAAGAAAGGTCTTTGCATATATCCTTTAATTATTTGTTAATCTCCAGTCCTACCTCATGGATTTACATAAACTTTTAAAAAAAGTATATATTTCAATAATTCTATTTATATAGGATGTCATAGTTTGTCAAGGGCTATCTATCATATCTCTATCATACTAACAATCAAGAACTTGTCCAGGTTTACACATCTAAAAAGGGACAGAGTTGGAATTATAATAAGGAAATTCTGGCTCCAAATTCAATGATTTTGATGTAACTTTATGTGATTTGTTTTTTAAATTAGATCATTTGAATTTGAGTTGAGTTGATTATGCTTTTCATATGATTACCTTAAAAATATATTTGTGAGAATGGTTTATTAATACATCAGAATACCCATGATGAACCTATGAGAAGGTAATGAACAAGACATTCACAGACAGTGTTCCATAGCAGACTACACCTTCATACTCAAACTGAGAGGTATGAAGAATATAGAATCCTGTTGTGTTTTTTGTTTGCTGATTACAAGAAAGCATTTGACTAAATGAAGCCGAACAAAGCCTTAATGGCTAGTCTCCAACAATGGTCTTCTGTGAATATACTAAAATCCTATAGAATTCCATGATATAAATATACCCACAAAAATAATTTTATTTACCATCCTGTTATAAATTCCCCACAAATCATTTGCTATTGTCATGGGGAATATCCTACACTTAGGCCAGATGAAAAATACCAGTTGATGGTGAGGCTTTGCAGATAATGTTGCAGCGATTGTGCCTGTCCCAAATATTATAAGGCCTTCTCAAAAACTAATGAAACAACAAATCAATTAATAAGAGATTATTGAATACTAGTATATGTTGAGATCTATGATAGGCTCTAGAGATATAAATTTTAAAAATGAAGAATTTTCTACTTTCAGAGTAGAAGCTCTCAAAGTTCCTACTCTTACATCCTAAAGATTAAGTTTTAATCCTAATGACAACAGGGAGCCACAGGCATTTATTGACAGGGGACAGACTGTCCCCTGAAAGATATGGTAAGATCTGCACTTAGGGAAAATTACTTTGGTAGCTGAGTGGAAGATGAATGGATGGTGGAGAGAAACGATCTGTGGCCACTCAGAAAGAGATTGTTTTTTATCAATCTAGAGAAGAAAATCTAGTGGATGAAGAACATATAAGGTTCAGATTCTGACTCTTAAGAGATGTGAATGAACTGTTTAGTTTAAACAATATATAAATGATTTCTGTTAACAAAGTTTAGAAACACGGATTTTCTCAGGACTGGTCATCGTTGCATTTCATTTTAGTTCACAAACAGAATGCAGAAAAAGGAAACTGGCAAAATGAGACAGAACTTTCAATGGTAGTGCGAGACTCAATAACCCTGCCATTAAGTTAGAGTGGAATTTGTACAAAGTAAAACTTACTATTCCCTTACTGATTCACCTTCAGAAAGGGTCTAGTTCATGAAAGATGCTGTACGTAACCTCATTCACTGCTTTCTAACCTTGAGAATAATTTCTCTTTTGCAGAGTGCATGCAGGTCAATTAGATACAACTAAAGCTACAACGTGGTTCTCATGGCAATAGTTCCAAACAGACAGGTGGACTTAGGGGAAAAAAAAAAGCCAACCAACTCCATCCTTCTTCTAACTCTCAAAATGTAAAAATTGCTACAGATAATGCTACATATTTTTAACATATATACTAGAATTTATATGCAACCAAACTTAATAGCAGCGCTTAAACATTTAAAATTTTTCTCCTGACAAAGCCTTCATTTCAGAAACTATGGCTAATTGTCTGGCTCTCTACAGAATGGCCCAGTATATGTTATGTGTCTGACCTCTACCAAACTAGACTCATAAAGTCACTGTAAGTGGTAGAGGATAAAGAATACTCAAGATATGAACATTGCCTTTGTTGAACATACTAGATTTTAATCCTTACTCTTCTCCTTAATCTTATGCAGTATATAGACTTTATTTGGTTTCTACCATGAAGTCTTCCACTCTTGCCCCTGAATTTCTTCAGATTTTTTAGTTTGCACTGCACGATTTTTTTGTTGTCATTGAATCTTTTTTCAGTTGTGCCTGACTCTTCATGACCCCATTTGGGGTTTTCTTGGCAAAGATATTGGAGTGGTTTGGCATTTCTTCTTCCAGGTCATTTTACAGATGAGAAAACTGAGGCAAAAAAAGATTAAATTACTTGTCCAAGGTTGTACAGCCAGACTTGAATTCATAAAAGATAAGTCTTCCTGACTCCAGGCCCAACACTCTATCCTCTGTGCCACCTAGTTGCCCTTGCCTATAATGGTTATTCAGGCATTTTTCAGTCAGATCCAACTCTTCATGATCCCATTTGCAGTTTTCTACAATTTTATATGCAGTAACATTACAAAGGAAACTTCTTGAGGTCTGGGACCAGCATGCTTTGATACTACTAGCCAAGTGTCTGGCATAGAGAATGTCCTTAATTAACACTTTATTTTTTTTGGCTGTGTATGTATGGACAGTGTGCCATAATAGAGACAGTGTGGAGTTTATTTTCAGGGAAACATAGGCTTCAGTCTCTTCTGTGATGCATTGTCTATGTGACCCTGGGCAAATCACTTTGTCTTATGTATCCTAAGGCATTTGAAGTGACTAAAATATCAAATAGTAGATAAAATTCAGTTTACTTAGATAGTCAGAGTTTGAGCTCCAGAAGTTCCCCAAATAACAAATAAAAATTATAATTAAAATAGTTAACATTTACATAATGTTTGCTATGTATCAGGTATTGTACTAAGTATTTTACAATTATTATCTCATTTGTTCTTCACAATCCTAAGGCAGTGTTATTTTTATCCCCAGTTTATAGACCAGGAAACTGAGGCAGATAGAGGTGGAATGATTTATCCAAAGTCAAACAGTTACTCAGTGTCTGAAGTTGGATTTTAATTCAGGTTTTCCTGAATTGAGGCCTGGAACTCTATCCATTCTGTTATCAAGCTGCCTCCTTCATGCATTCTCATACTATCATGCTTAAAATATTATCATTGTTATGTACCTTGTAGATCATCTGGATCAATTACTTTCTTTTTTGCAAAAGAGAAAACAAAAAACTAGACAAGTGAGGCATCTTGCAAAAGGTCACAGATGATCCTTGACCTAGTGAAGATTGTAAGTATGATCTTACTCCTTAGATAAGTCTGTTGGATATTCTTTTTAGGCAACTTATTTGGGGATAGATGTGTGTGTGTATGCATAGGTGTACATAAAATAAGGATATGAAATAGACAATAGTGCAATTGGTTGACAATAAAATTCTTTAATGATTGGTGAAGCATTAAATTATTGCCCAATTTTGTTACAAACATATTTTTTCTCTGTGATAACAAGCATCTGTATATTTGGAGTATTACAGGTATATTTCTGTAGCTGTTTGAAACTATCAAGATAATGCACATGATTTTGGTGTTCATCCAGCAAATACATCAGACCATGATCATTTCAGCCTAAGCTCAATGTCCTCCTGTTTTATCAACTTACTATCAAATTGTTTTCAAACTATCATGAAACTTAAATATTCAAATGTAAACTGATTCCCAACAGATAGTCAGACACATGTGCATTCCTTTGTTTATGTTCTCTGAACCTGTACCTGAGAGGCTCCCTGCTATGAAATCACATGTTCAAGATCTTATACATATTTGAATTCTTACAGGAGAAATAGCATGCTCTTAGAAAACCATGACCCTTACTTTGTGCATTTCTAGTCTGAAAACAATGGTACTTTACAAACTTTCTGCAGAAACAAAACTTATAGTACATTCAAGTATTAAGGTTATTTTCCAATTTAAACTAATCCTCTGTTTATGTTTTTATTCTTCTTTATGGCAGATTTTCAAATGATGTAATTGGCAACACTTATCAGTCAGTAGAATTTCTGTGAGAGTGTAGCTGTTATATTACAGCTAGAAAAAACAGTAATGTATGAAGAGATTTTTTCTGTACAAAGGTTAGTTATATTTAAAATTTAAAAACTTAAATGATATGTACAACTGAATTTTAAGTACATTTATCACTAACTAAAATACTTATCAGTTAGTAGAAAAGTATTTTATATTGTGACTAGTTAATAATTTTCATTAATGGAGTAGGTAGCTATAATTTTTTAAATGAATTTCCATATTTCAAAAAAGAAACAAAATTTTTCTACAATTTTCTATCAAATATTTGTGTAAGTGAGCATTTTTACTTTATTCTTGTTTTAAAACAAGTTACAGAAACAAACTTGATGTGAAACCAAATTTAAGACTGAGTTTGTCTGGTGTGAAGCCAAACATTGCAAAACTTTGTTAAAATAAAAAATTCCCACACCTACATCAAGTTCATATGAGACTATTACATTAAGCTAAACATTTTTCAAATCCTAACTTATTTCATTAAAATGCTATTTATACTCAACAACATTTGTACAATGAAGAAATTCAATATGAAGCCTATGCTTATAATGGTAAACATATGAGATCTTGCTGGATTATTAATTTAATTCTTACACAATGTTCCACACAAAATAGTCATAATTATTTTACAATTAGAGTTTTATAATTCTGTTTTTAAACTTTTCATAGTAATAGTAGTGTAAACTTTTATATTTCATCTTTATAATTACATGTGTAAATTTTAATTTGGAGCTTTCAGGGCAAAATTAATCATTTTTGTAAGCAATTAATAAATAAGTCTAATAATATTATGAGTAGTATATGTAATTACCCTGGGGGTTCAAAACATTTTTTTGTTTTCGTTCTTCTTGAAAGAGGTTCTCAGTAAAGTATACTGGGAATCGCTGATATAGGAACTCTCTTGCAAGGAAAATCTGTCTACCAAAGCAGGATCCTTTTCTGAAATCTATAGTATTGGAGAGTTGTCTACAGTGGGATGGTGAGACTCAAAATAAATAAATATACAATAAAAACATAGGTAAAAATCCATTTTAAAAGTAAGTCAATGTGTGGTCCATCAGGGTCTTTATGTGTGGTCTTGGACTCCCAACTGCTATTTGAGTTTGACACCATTGTCACAGAGAAGTCAAATTATTTGTCCAGGCTCAAAAGGCCAGATTTATAGCCACTATGTAACACCGATGGTATATCTAATTAGGCTTACTATAAGCAGTGTGCTCATACACATAGACATTTTACCTTTCAGGAATTCATTAATCCAATAAACTCCATTATCTAGAGCACTACCAAAATCTCTGAAGAAAGGGAAGAAAGGAAAAAAAAAATGACAAGCAACCAAGAAAACCATTTATTCTTAATATATAAATGATTAAGTTCAGCTATGTATTTTGTTGTTGTTTTTTTCCTCACAACAAATTAGAAACAGTAAAACAGAAATAGAGACAGTAAAGGCAAATATATTGACAACAGAGATTTGAGAGCCTGCTGTGAGAAAGAGAAAAACTATGTGAAACAGACAAAAGATCTCAAGTTGCACAGAATTCTAGGGCTATTTTGTATCAGGACAAATCGTCTGATGCACTTTAGTAGGCATTTACAGAGAACATCTCTGTAATATGGAATAGGAAAAATGTCTGATGTGCATTAAGAAGACCCTGAGATAGCAAGAAGAATACAGCAATTACATTCAGTACAAGCTGTTTAAAAAACCAGGGAATTCTGTGGCACATTTTGTAAACATCTTTATCTGAAATGACTAAAATGGTTAGTAGTGGATTGGTAAAAAGCTTTAGTTAAGTGGAAAATCTACTTATGTGGGATATTTAATTCCACCATCACACTGAATAACTGAGACATTATTGTATTGGTTTTCAACTTCACCTGGAAAGTAGATGTGGTAGCAATGAATGTGCCATTGGTAGCATACACAGAGCAAGCCATCAACTTACCACCAGGAGGGAATTTAATTTTTTTTTAATTGGAGTGGGGTTTTCCTCCCCTTTGGAGAAAAGATGGATTTGTACTTTCATGCTCACATATCTTTGCACAGTCTCTACTGTGACTAAGATGCTTGGTGATTTTTAGTAAGTCATTTAACTCTATGGGCTTCTCAGTCTTTAAATGCATAAAATTACAATATTGTTTATTCAACCCATTTCACAGAGTTCTTGTGGGAATGCAAAGAAATGATATATTACATTGGTTTGAGTGAGAGCTGCCCTATGTAAAACATCAGACATACAGAGTCTGTAGAAATTCAAGGCAAAGAGAACTAGAAATTTTAGATGAACCTCAAAAAAGTTTTATGTAAATATAGCATGCTTCCAGCCTGTGATTTCATCTGGGTCGTGGAACTTATAGTATGGAAAATGCTCTCACCATTACAGAATGACACTTTGTCTAAGTAATAGTCTCAGAGTGTAACTTGAGGCACTGAGTTGCTCATAATCACACAACATTTATGTGTCAAAACAAGAATTAAATCCATTTTTTCCTGAATAACATTCTATTCATTACGCTACACTGTGTATAAGAGAAAAGTGTTGTCTATATTATTTTCAGTGGAACAGCTCTTGTCCTTCTTCCTTATAGGTGAATCATCAACTTGAGGAATCTAGACCACAGAAGTCAAAATTTAAATAACAAGTAGATTCAGAAAAACAAGAAAAATGAGGGCAAAAATTCACATTTGAGTGCAGGCAATGATGTTTTTGGGGAAACAATGTTATAAGAAAAAACAAATGAAAAGTTCCTCCATTTTCTTACTATAAATGATAGTTTGGAGATTTTACCCATTTTGGTTTTCTTTTGAATTTTAAAATTTTTTTAAAAAATTTTATTTTTTCAGTTCCAAATTCTGTCCTATCTCCCTCACTGCCCTACCCCTTCCTGAGAATGTAAGCCAGCAAATGTAGGTTATATACCTGCAATTATGTAAAATATTTCCATATTAGTCATTTTGTATAAGAGGACACACAAGAAAAAAATGAAAGAGTGAAAATAGCACATTTCAATCTGTATTCAGTTGATTTCAGTTCTTTCTCTAGAGACAGATAGTATTCTTTATCATTAGTTTTTTGGGATTGTCTTTGATCTTTGTATTCCTGAGAATAGCTAAATCATTCTTTATCTTCAAACAAACAAAATTGTTGTTACTGTGTTCAACATTCTCCTGGTTCTGTTCATTTCACTTTGCATCAGTTCATTTAAGTCCTTACAGGCTTTTCTGAAATCATCCTGCCTGTCATGTCTCATAGCACAGTAATATTCTATTAAAATCATATACCACAGCTTATTTAGTGATTCTTTAATTGATGTGCATCCCTTCAATTTCTGATTCTTAGGCAACAGAAAAAGAGTTGCTCTATTTTTTTTTTTTGTACAAATAGGTCCTTTTCCCTTTTCTTGGATGTCTTTGGGATATAGCTCTAGCAATATTACTGTTGGGTCAAAGGGTATGCAAATTGTAGTTTCATAGCCTTTTGTAATAGTTCCAAATTGCTTACCAGAATGGGTGGATATCTTCACAATTCTACCAACAATGCATTAGGGTCCCAATTTTCCCACACCCCCTCCAATATAAAACATTTTCCTTTTTCATCATGTTAGCCACTCTGATAGGTATGAGGTGGTACCTCAGAGATGTTTTAATTTGCTTAAGGTATAAACATTTAGGTGTAAATTATGTACCCATTTTGACCTTATCTTTTTATATGGTACGAGATGTTGTTCTATACCTAGTTTATGCCATGTTCTTTTCCAGTTTTCTGAGAAGTTTTTGTCAGGTAAGGACTTTATGTTCCAAAAGCTTGGATCTTTGTGTTTATTACATACCAGATTGCTATGGTCATTTACTATAATGTAATTTATACTTAATCTATTCCACTGGTCTACTACTCTATTTCTTAGACAGTACCAGATTGTTTTGATAATTATAGTTTTATAATACAGTTCAGGATCTGGTATGGTTAAACCAGCACATTTTTTTTTCTCATTAACTCCCTTGATATACCTGAGCTTTTTTTCTTCCAGATGAATTTTGTAATTAATATTTCTAGCACTGTAAGATAATTTTCTGATAGTCTGATTGGTATAGTACTGAATAAATAGATGAAATTAGGTAGAATTTTCATTTTTATTATATTGGCTCAGCCTGCCCATGAGCAATTAATATTTTTCCAATTGTTTAGATCTGACATTATTTGTGTGAAAAGTATTTTATTGTTGTGTTCATATACTTCCTAGGTTTGTTTTGGCAGGTGGACTCCCAAGTATTTTATATTGTTTATAATTATTTTAAGTGGAATTCCTCTATCCCTTGTTGCTGGACTTTGTTGGTAATAATATAGAAATACTGATGATTCATGTGGATTAATTTTATAACCTGCAACTTTGCTGAAGTTGTTAATAATTTTAGGTAGTTTTTTTTACTTGATTCTCTAGGATTTTCCAAGTACAATATTGTCTACAAAGAGTGATAGTTTTGTTTCCTCATTACCTATTCTCATTTCTTTAATATCTTTTTCTTCTCTTATTGCTGCAGCTAAAATTTCTAGAACAATATTAAATAGCAGAGATGATAATGGGCATCCTTGCTTCATCCTTAATTGTATTGAGGTGGCTTCTAGCTTATCCCATATATGGACAATACCTGTTGATGGTTTTGGATAAATACTATTTATAATTTTAAGGTAAACTCCATTTACTCATATGCTCTCCAGTGAAATTAATAGAAATAGTGCTATATTTTGTCAAAGGCTTTTTCTGCATTTATGGAGATAATCATATTTCCACTGGTTTTGTTATTGATATGGTCAATTATGTTAATAGTTTTCCTAATATTGAACCAGCCCTGAATTCCTGGTATAAATCCCACACAATCATAGTGGATGATCCTTATGATATATTGCTTTAATTTCTTTGCTAGTGTTTTATTTAAAATTTTTGCAACAACATTATTTAGGGAAATTGGTCTATAATTTTCTTTATTAGGCTCTTACTGAATTGGGTATTAGTACCATATTTTTGTTTTTGCTAGGTCAAAGGGTATGCATCATTTTACAGTGCTTTAGGCATAGTTCCATAGAATGGTTGAATCAGTTTACAACTCCACCAATGACACATTAATGTCTAATTTTTCCCATATGCCCTTCACTATTTATCATTTCTTTTTCTGCCCTATAAGCCGGTCTAATAGGTATGAGGTAGTACTTCAGAATCATTTTAATTTACATTTCTCCAAACAATAGTGAGTCGGACATTTTTTCATATGTTATAGATACTTTGATTACTTCATCTGAAAACTTCGTATCATTTGATAATTTATCAATTGCAGAATGGCTCTTATTTGTATTAATTTGACTCAGTTCTTTCAGAAATGAAGCCTTTATCAGAGAAACTTGCTTCAAAATTGTTTCACAGCTACTATTAGTAACCGAATTTCACTCCACTCTAGTGCTTCCACCATTTATTTTGTTCTCTTTCTCCTTTCACTCTGTCCCTCTTTAAAAGTGTTTTGCTTCTAACTACTCCCTCTCCCAATCTGCCCTCCCTTCTATCACCTTCTCCTTTCCCCTGCCCCCTTTCCTCCTTTCCTATAGGGTAAGATAGATTTCTACACTCAACTGAATATAAATGTTATTCCTTCTTTGAACCAATTTGATGAGAGTAAGGTTCACTACTACCCTCTTACTTCCCTCTTCCCCTCAATTGTAAAATTTTTTCTTGCTTCTGTTATATGAGATAATTTACCCCAATTTTAATTCTCCCTTTCACTTTCTCTTATTCCATCTTTCTCACCCCTTAATTTTTTTAGATACCATTTCTTCATATTAAACTTATACCTGTACCCCCTACACACACACACTCACACACACACACACACACACACACACACACACACTTATATGTATGATATATATATATATATATATATATAT
>CM053582.1:237869640-237889425 GCA_028627135.1 Pseudochirops cupreus
AATATTGTGGCCACTGTAGTGAAAACTGTGTGGCCATTTTCTGTGATAAGATGTAATGTTGTGAATATTATAATGTTTTGAATGTTTGTCTTGATTTGTAATGGAATAAACAGAGTGTTCACTATATTTTGTAATCTGAACTCTAAAAGCTGTTCACAGTAGCATTCCTTTGGGAATCTGCTGGTGCATGGCATTACAAGAGTGTATATCATTCCCTCCCTACCCCAAATTCAATTAGAGTAAGGGTGACCCATTCCCCTGGCTAAAGCATTTTTAAGGATAATGGATTAGATTTGCAATTAGAAAATCTGGATGCAGCTTCTAGCTCCCCCACTTCTTCTTTGGGTAACTTGGAGCAGATCCCTTAAAATTCCTTGAGCCTCAGTTTTATCATCTGTAGTAATAGGGAAGTAGCTTTGATTTGGGATTTCATTGATATAAGGAATTCTAAGATGAAGAGACTCCCTTTATCAATTCAGGTAGACATCTGTTCTACAAGTTGTATTCTGAGGAAGTTGCCTAGAACACTGAGTAATGAAATGACTTGCTTAGAAGAGAAGAACATCATCACTGTCACTTGTGTAGGTTGTAGTGAGATTCAGATTAGATAATGGATGTAAAATGCTATGTAATTGTCAATCATTATTACTCAATTCAATTTAATTCAAAGGCAACAAGCATTTATTACAATTTAATTCAAATTCAATAAGTATTAGAATTTGGAAACACAAAGACAAAAATGGAAACAACCATTACTCTCAAGAAGCAATATGTATGTAATATTAAACAACATGTGTATATACACACACAGATACAAACATATATACATATATATATCACTATAAAAAGTAAATATAAAATAATTTCAAGGGTGGATAATACTATTGGAGAAATCAGGAAAGGCTTGGCAGAGGAAGATGGCACTTGAGCTGATCCTTGAAATGAAATTAGCAATTTCAAAAGGCCTGGAGATAATGACTCATTCTAATGGGAAGAGCATGAGAAAAATCATAGAGATAGAAGATGCAATATCGAATACACAGAATACCATTTAGGGACAGCTTGCCTAGAAATTGAGTTTTTGAGGAGGAAAGAAGGAAAATAACTCTTGGAAAGATAATTTTGAGCTGGATTGTGAAGGATTTAACATGACAAATAGAGACATTTGTATTTCACCTTAAAGATTTCTGTAAAGTTTCTAAAGCTTCTTGAATAGAGGAGACTCGGTCATACCTGTGCTTTAGGAATATCAATTCTGTACTCATGTGAAGGAAATATTGAAGAAAAGGAGAGAAAGGAAGAAGACAGAACAGTTAGCAGGCTGGCAGCTGTGCGAGCATAGATATGAGACAATTTGGTGGTAGAACTGACAGGATATATTAACAGTGAATAAAGGGGGTGAGAGAGAGAAGAAAGAGTTAGCAATGGCTCCAGAGATCCGTATCAGAGTGACTAAAATATGATGGTACTATCAATAGAAACTGAGAAATTAGGAAGGGGAAAGGGAGCAATTATTTCTGTTTCTGATACGTTGGGCTTGAGTTGCATATGGGATATCCAATTTTCCCTATATTGCTTTGGTAATTTTGTATTTTGGTTGTTTTTTGTTTTGTTTTCTTGGGTGCCTGTCTTTAGCATTTCTTTTCTTTGACTTTTCTTTTCTTTTTTTGTTCTGTTTTATTTTATTTTATTTTACTTTATTTTATTTGGGGAGGGGAGGCAAAGAGGAACACGTGTGAGAAGCTCAATTCCTTTTGTTCCTAACATTCTGTTATCATAAATATGTCTGAATTGAGTGAATCCTTAAATAAAAAGAATATTTTGAAATGTTTACTGCATACCTGGCACCATGTTAAGAGTTCAGAATACAAATGTAAGTATAAAACAGTCTTTGCCCTTAAGGAGGACATTCTAATGGAGGAAGACAACTGTAAAAATGAGATAGAAAATTTATGTCTGTGTGTGAACGATGTAGGCTGTAATGTTGGATCACGGACTGAAAATGTTAGAAAGTGATGGGGTGGGCCTGGTTAGTCAATATAAGGTGAAAGTTCACCTATCAGAGGTCATGATCCCAGGGACAGTGTCTGAGCTCTGGCAGAAGAGGGATGAGGAGGATGATCAGAGTGCATGTCTTGGAAATAACAGGCAAAATATAATGAGTGTTGGGGCATCTGAATGACTCAGTAGACAGAGCATGGAGTCAGAAAGACCTGAGTTCTAATCTGACCTCCTACACTAACTAACCGTATGACCCTGGGAAAGTCACTTAGCCTCTCTTTGCCTCAATTGACTAAAGAAGGAAATGCAAAAAATCCCAATAATTTTTTGCCAAGAAAACCTCATGTACAGTACTGGTGTGCTATGGTCCATGGAGTTATGAAGAGTCTGACACAACTCAATGAAAGAACAACAGTAAGTGCTATAGGAGAAGCATAAAGCACAGTGCTGTGTGCATTCTAAAGGACAAATTACTTCCATAAGGGCAGATCACAGAGAAAGTGACAACCATGTTTGGAGTACAGAATGGGGAGATTAAAACATGGGGTGATAAATATTAAGGAATATCAAGGGGTCTCCTGAATTTATATTTATTAGTTGCCATATTTTCCAGAAACACTGAACCTGGAGTATGAAGGGGACCGTGAATGAGTCAAGGACTCAGCACTGCCTAGGTTGGCATAATGTGTTATTTGTGTTCCAAAATGGATTCCTTCTATTATGTCCTTGGAAGTCTAGGTAGGTGCCAGTCAGACTGCACTAGGCTGAAAAATTGTTTGTGTGGTTGGGACCATTATAGATAAACAGACCATCATGGTTTAACAGTTCCCAATGGAAAAGAATGCCACTTTTGCCATCCCCTTGCTCCTTGACTTCAGGAATTTTTATTTTTTTCACCATTACTACACCTTTCCCCTTCCCATGCCACACCCCCTTAGTTAGACATTTGTGTTTCCTCCCCACTTCACTTGTTGTACTGTTATAAATACGCGAACTTCTGTATGGATTGTGAACTTTTGGGGTTCCATGTACATGTCCATTCCTCTTATAATGAATTTAGTTTTCATGTAATTTCCTGAAGTTGTGATTATCTATTGACATAAGACATTAGTAACTAGAGAAATATTATTCATGGGTATATTGTGCAGTATCATAAGAATGACAATACTAACCATTTTATTTATTCTATGTCATACCAATCTAATTCCTAAAAGAGTATTTTATAGAGCTAGAAAGAGAATAATGAAATTCACCTAAAGATGTCAAGAAACACATGGGAAATAAGGAGCAGAATGGGGTGGGGGAGGGGAAAGAGGCAGGACTGAGAAAGAAGAGGACCTATAAATACTCAATATCAAACTATAGTACAAAGCAGCAATGATGTGAAACTATATAAAAAAATTGAGAGGTCAATAAATTGAACATATTAAATATAAAATGATCAGAAGAAAATATAAGTAATAATCTAGTGCTTGATACATCAGAAGATCCTAGCTACTTGAGTAAGAATTCGCTATTTGACAAAAATTATAGGGAAAATTGGAAAGTAGTCTAATAGAAATTAAATTTTTATTGATCCCATAATGTAGACCAGGATAAGTTTCAAATGGGTTCTCCATCATCGTCGTCATCAGCAGCAGCAGCAGCAGAAGCAGCAGCATAATCATCATCATCATCATCATCATCATCATCATCATCATCATCATCCTGATCTCATCAGGCATCTATTCATTTCATGGCTCATACAATGTTTATAGGGCAGTGCAGGGATGTGCTGGTAAATGTTCAACTAGAGTTTTAGGGGTGAATGCACCTGAACTTTAAAGTTAATCTGTAGTAATAAAATTTTCTAAATCTCAACAATAAACAAAATAACTAAACCCTGATTTGGAACTATTGTCCAAAAAATTGGGATTACTTTTTTTAATTAAAGGTTATATAATACGCATTAGAGGATCAAGGACCAAATTACCTTTTTTATTTAGTTGTTTTTACTTAGTATTTTATTTTCCCCCAGGTACATGCAAAAACAATTTTTAAACATTTGTTCTTAAAACTCTGAGTTCCAAATTCTCTCCCTTCCTCCCTCTCCACTCCATCCCCCTAATTGAGAAGGCAAGCAATATGATATGGGTTATACATGGGCAGTCATACAAAACATGAACATAATAGTCATGTTGTGAAAGAAAACATAGACCTCAAACAGCCCCCCAAAAAACAACAACAAAAAAGCAGGAAAAATGAAGAAAGTAAAAAAAAAGTATGCTTCAGTTTATATTTAGACACCACCAGTTTCTTCTCTGAGGATGGATAGATTTTTCATCATAAGTCCTTCAGAGCTGTCTTGGGTTATTGTATTGCTGAAAATAGCTAAGTCATTCCAAGATGATCATCTTACAATATTGTTGTTACTGTGTACAATGTTCTCCTGGTTCTGCTCACTTCACTTTGCATCAGTTCATGTAAGTCTTTCCACATTTTTTCTAAGAGCAACCTGTCCATCATTTCTTATAGCACAACAGTATCATATCACAATCATGTACCATAATTTGTGTAGCCATTCCCAATTGATAGGCATCCCCTCAATTTCCAATTACTCGCCACCACAAAAGATCTGCTATAAATATTTTTGTACATATAGATTCATTTCTTTTTTATAATCTCTTTTGGGCTATAGACATAGTACTATGACATGCTAGATCAAAGGGAATACATGATTTTATAGTCCTTTCATAACAGTTCCAAACTGCTTTATAGAATAGTTGAAGAGTTCACAACTCTAGCAGCAGTGCATTGTCTCATTTTTCTCACATCTCCTACACTATTTGTCATTTTCTTTTTCTGTCCTGTTAGCCAATATAATAGATATCCTCAAACTTGTTTTAATTTGCATTAGTGAGTTAGAGCATTTTTTTTTCATATGGTTATAAATACCTTTGATTCATTCGCCTGAAAACTGTTCATATATTTTGGTCATTTATCAATTGGGGAATAACTCTTATTTTTATAAATTTGACCCAGTTCTCTATTTGTTTGAGAAATGAGGTCTTTATCAGAGAAACATTTCAAATTTTTTTTCACAGTCACTATTGCTAACTGAATTTCTCTTCATCCTATTTCCCCCCATGTATTCTATTCTCTCTTTCCTTTCACCCTCTCCATCTTAAAAAAGTGTTCTTCTTCTCACTACTCCCTCCTGCAATCTTCCCTCCCTAATATCCCCCCCCCTGCACCCTCTTATCCCATTTCCCCCTCTCTTTCCTCTAGGGTAAGTAGATTTTTATATCAATTGAGTAACCTAAATCTGATTAGAGTAAGTTCCATTTACTCCTCCTCATTTCAAGCGCCCCCTCTCCCCCCACGGTAAAAGCATTTTCTTCCCTCTTTTATGTGAGATAATTTATCACATTCTACCTCTCCTTTTCTCTTTCTCCTAGTACATTTCTCTTTCTCATCCCTTAATTATAATTTTTTTGGATATCATACCTTAATATTCAACTCACACCCCTGTCCTTTGTCTATATACACTATTTCTAAGTGCCCTAACAGTGAGAAAGTTTTATGAGTTATAAGTATCATCTTACCATGTAGGGATATAAACAGTTTAACTTTATTAAGTTCTTTATGATTTTCTTTTCCTGTTTGCCTTTTTGGCTTCTCTTGAGTCTTATATTTGAAAGTCAAAATTTCTATTCATCTTTAGTCTTTTCATTAAGAATGCTTGAAAGCTCTGTATTTTATTGAATATCCATTTCCTCCCCGCCAAAAATTATTCTGCTCAGTTTTGCTGGGAAAGTGATTCTCGCTTTTCTAATGAGATGGTTCACATTATCTATTTTTTTCATTCTGTTGGTTTTGTTTTGTTGTTTATCAGTTTCTTATAAAGTCATTAGCTTCTATTTGTTCAATTTTAATTTTTAAGGAGTTATATTCTTCAGTGAACTTTTGTACCTCCTTTTCCATTTGACCAATTTGACTTTGTAAGGAGATTTTTTTTTTCAGTGAATTTGTGTGCCTCTTTTTCCACTTGGCCATTCCTGCTTTTTAAGGCATTATTTTCCTCATTGTCTTTTTGTACCTCTTTTTACCATTTGACCTATCAGTTTTTTAAGGTATTATTTTTTTTCTCTCTCTTTCTGTGTATGTCCTTTACCAAGCTGTTGACTCATTTCTCTTGTATCACTCTCATTTCTATTTCCATTTTTTTCTTTACTTCTTGTATTTGATTTTCAAAATTCTTTTTGAGTTCTTTCATGGCCTGAGACAAATTCATATTTTTCTTGGAGGCTGTGGATATCGGAGCTTTGATGTTGTTATCTTCCTTTTAATGTGTGTTTTGATTTTCCTTGTCACCACAGTAGCTTTCTATGGTCAGAATGGACTGTCCCAAGGTTCAGGGGTTTTGTGCAGCTATTTTCAGAGATACTTCTAAGGACCTGTAAGTTTTCTATCTGATCTAAGGAGAAGTGTTTACGCCTCTCTTTGCCTGCACTCTAGCCTGTGAGAGACCATAAGCACTCTTTTCTGCCTTGGAACTATGAGGAAAGTCCTTAGTCCACTGTGGCCAAAAGTTCTTGTGTGCTAGTGCTCCTCTTCACCCTATGACTACCAACCCAGAACTGTGACCCAGATCTGAGTATGGGCAAAGTAACAGAATCCTGCCTCAGTGCTAAGAAAGAAACCCATGTAATCTTCTGACCAGTTGTTTAACACACACTGTTTTACTTTCTGTGGGCAGAGAGCTCCAAAAGTAGGCTGCTATTGATTCAGTCACTCCAAAGGCCTGCTCCTGGTTTGCTAAGGAGGGTCAATACTGTGAAGGCTTGTGCTAGACTGAGTTCCTCTTTCACTCTGGTACAACAAACCTTTCCTGCTAATCTTCTAAATTGTCTTGGGCTGAAAAATCATTTCACTCCCTATTTTTGTGGGTTCTTCTGCTCTAGAATTTGCTAAGTCATTATTTAAAGGTATTTGTAAGGGTTTGGGAGAGAGCTCAGGTGAGTCCCTCCCTTTACTCCACCATCTTGGCTTTCCCTCCCTGAAATTACCTTTTAAATTCATGGAAATTGAAACAGTTCATGATTAAACAAAGGACAGAGAGGATCATAAGAGATAAAGTAGACAATTTTTCTTGTACAAAATTTGAAAAATTTTGGGAAAAAAATGAATTCAGTTAATATTTGAACAGAAAAAGTTTACTAAGAAAATTTATTTCAACTTAGTTTCTCTGATAAAGATTTTTTAAGTCCAAGACAAATAAGAATTTATAAAGGAAAAAAATGAGTCATTTCCCAATTGACAAAGATAAAAGGATGTTAATAGATAGTTTGAAAAGAAAAAAGAAAATCTAAGCATAAAGAATCACATAAAAATACTCTAATTCATTAATGAATAAAGAAATGGAAATGAAAGCATATGGGGTTCCAATTCATAATACCCAGATTGGCAAAGATGACAACAAAATAAAAATAATTGGTGGAGTTAGTGCAGGAAAGCAGGCCCATTAATGCAGTGTTGGTTGCACTGTAATTTGGCCCAGTTATTCTGGAAAGCAGTATGGAACTATACTCAAAAGTCACGACAATAGGGTTATTATTTAACCCAGTGACAACACTAACAGGCTTATATTTACAGAAAAATCAAGGAAGGGAAAAGGAATTATCAGTACAAAGAATATTTATAGCAGCTTTTTTTCTAATAAGCAGGAAGGATGGAAGGAAGGAAGGAGAGGATAGAGAAAAGGAAGGAGAGGAGGGAGGGAAGGAAAGAGGAAACAAAGAAAGGAAGGAAGAGAAGGAAGGAAGGAGGGAATGGGGGAATGGAAGGAAAGAAGGAAGGAGGGAAAGAGGGAGGGAAAAAAAGAAGAAAGGAAGGAAAGACTGGAAAATATAGACCCATGCCATCTGTTTGGGGGATAGCTAAACAAATCATGTTATATGAATGTAATAGAATATTATCTGTATATCCAGAGCAGGGGTGTGCTAGAACCAGGTCTAAATAGCTTTCGAGAGCCATTGCTGAATTTTCAGAGTGAATATTTTTACCTCTTTGGGCAATATCTTCAAATCAGGGCTTTTATTTATTTTCTAGAGTTAAGAAAGTGGTAATAATATAGATAAAACTTTAAAATGTTCATCCATTCACCCCTGTAGCCCTAGTTAATCAATTACTAGCATAACCCTGTATTGTTTGAGTTTAGTTGATTGTTGTCCTTCATTCTGGAAGAGGACCCAAATGGCATCACTATATAGGACTCAAGGTACAGTGTGTCTGACTCTGGGCAATCATATCAATATGAGTTCAGAAGGCTCTATTGACAGGATAGGCACAAAATAGCATATATGAACTTTTTTCTGTTTGAATTTATTTATTTACTTATTCTTAGTTTTCAATATTCATATCCACAAGATTTTGAGTTACAAATTTTCTCCTCTTTTCTCCCTTACCCACATCCCAAGACGGCAAGCATACTGAATACCCCTTCCACCAATATGCCCTCTCTTATATTCCCACATTCCCCCTTCCTTACTTTCTTGTAGGGCTAGATGGATTTCTATACCCCATTGCCTGTATATCTTATTTCCAAGTTATATGTAAAAACAATTGTTTTTAACATTTGTTTTTAAAACTTTGAGTTCCAGATTCTCTCCCTTCTCCCCTCCTCAACCACCCCTACTAGGAAGACAAGCAATTCAACATAGGTTATACATGTGTAGTAATGCAAAACATTTCTATAGCAATCCTATTGTGAAAGACTAACTATATTTCCTTCTATCCTAACTCCCCCCCCATTTATTCTAATTTCTCATTTGACCTTGTCCCTTTTCAAATGTGTTTGCTTCTAACTACCTTCTCCCCCAGTCTGCCCTCCCTTCCACCTTCCCTCCTTTTATTCCCTTCCCCTCTACTTTCCTATAGGGTAAGATACTCAATTGAGTGTGTATGTTATTCTCTCCTTAAGCCAAATCCAATGAGAGTACCGTTGTGTCATTCCCTTTCACTTTCCTGCTCCTACCCTCCATTGTGACAGCTTTCTTTTGCTTCTTTTATGTGAAATAACTTACCATATTCCATCTCTCCCTTTCTCCTTCTCCAATATATTCCTCTCTCAGCTATTAATTTTATTTTTTAGATATCATCCCTTCATATTCAACTCACCCTATGCCCTCTGTCCATGTATACATCTATACACACATATGCCCACCTATACACACATACATACATACATACATATATACATATATACATATATTCATACACACACACACATATATATTCCCTTCAACTATCTTCATACTGAGAAAAGTCTCATGAATTGCAAATATCATCTTACCATGTAGGGATGTAAATAGTTCAACTTTAATAAATTCCTTATGATTTCTCTTTCCTGTTTACCTTTCCATGTTTCTCTTGATTCTTGTATTTGAAAGTCAAATTTTCTGTTCAGCTCTGGTCTTTCCATCAAGAATGCTTGAAAGTTCTCTATTTCATTGAATGACCATATTTTCCCCTTAAGTATTATACTCAGTTTTTCTGGGTGGGTGACTCTTGGTTTTAATACTAGCTCCTTTGACCTCTGGAATATCGTATTCCAAGGCCTTCAATGCCTTAATGTAGAAGCTGCTAGATCTTGTGTTATCCTGATTGTGTTTCCACAATACTCAAATTGTTTCTTCCTGACTGCTTGTAATATTTTCTCCTTGACCTGGGAACTTTGGAATTTGGCTATAATATTCATAGAAGCTTTCTTTTGGGGTTCTTTTTCAAGAGGCAATCAGTGAATTCTTTCAATTTCTATTTTGCCCTTTGGTTCTAGAATATCAGGGCAGTTTTCTTTGATGATTTTTTGAAAGATGATGTCTAGGCTCTTTTTTTTTAAAATTTTTAATTATGGCTTTCAGGTAGTCCAATAATTTTTAAGTTATCTCTCCTGGATCTTTTTTCCAGGTCGGCGCTTTTTTTCAATTTCACATTGCCTTCTATTTTTTCATTTTTTTGGAATCTCTTTTATAGTATCTTGATTTATCATAAAGTCATTAGCTTCTATTTGTTCTAATCTAATTTTGAAGGAATTATTTTATTCAGTGAGCTTTTGAACTTCTTTTTCCATCTGGCAAATTTGACTTTTTTAAGGCATTCTTCTCTTCATTGGCTTTTTGGACCTCTTTTGCCATTTGAGTTAGTCTATTTTTAAGTTGTTATTTTCTTCAGTATCTTTTTGGGTCTCCTGTAGCAGGCAGTTGACTTGTTTTTCATGATTTTTTGCATCATTCTCATTTCTCTTCTCAATTTTTCCTCCACTTCTCCTACTTGATTTTCAAAATCCTTCTTGAGCTCCTCCATGGCCTCTGACCAATTCACATTTTTCTTGGAAGCTTTTGATACAGGAGTTTTGACCTTGTTGTCTTCTTTGGGTTCTATGTTTTGATCATCTTTTTCCCCCCAAAAAAGATTATATAGTCTGATTATGCTTCCTCTGTTTGCTCATCTTGCTAGCCAGTTACTTGACTTTTGACCACTTTGCCACAGTAGAACTCTGCTTCCAGAGTGGAAAGTGCTGCATCCCAAATTTCCAGGGTTTTGTGAAGCTGTTGTCAGAGCTTCTTCTAGGCACCTCACAGGTGAGGTGGACTGCATCTCCACAGATTTAACATGCTCTTCCATACCAGCACTCATCATCCCAGGGCCACCACCCAAGACAGTGATCCAGATGCAAGCAGGGCAAAGAAAGAGAACCCTCATCAGCACCAGCAAAGAGTGTCCTTTAATTACCTTCTGGACAGTCTTTGGGTCCCCCCATGATCTGTGGGCCTGGAGCTCAGGAAGCAGCCAGCTTGGCAGCAGCTGCAGCCACTGTAGTCACCTCTGTGGCCCAAGGGCAGGAGCTGAACTGCACTTTTCTTTCACTCAGGATCAATAGAGTTTCCCCTCACTGACCTTTTATTTTCTCTTTGGTGTTTATGAGTTGTGAAGTCTGGAAAATGCCAGTGATTAACTCCGCTGAAGGCTGCTTGGGCTGGTCTGTGCCACAAATCCATGCCACTGCGGCCCATGTGAGATCGCACTCCACTCCCAGTCTGGTGTGATAGATCCTTCCTGTGGGCCTGCCAGGATGCCTTCAGCAGGCGATTTCTTTCTTTCTGTCACTTTGTGGGTTCTGTAGCAATAAAATTTGTTTAGAATCATTTTTTGCATGTATTGGAGGTGGTTGCAGTGGGAGTTAAAGGAAGTTCCTGCTTTTATGGCATCATCATTGTAGTGGAGGTCTTTAAATTTGCATGTCTAACATTTCTTTTGTGCTACTGGAATTCTGCTTAACTCATAGGGCACACTGCCTTCTTTGATGCAAGCACACCATTCTTGATGGTTCTTTGCTAGTGTCTCCCACTAACCTTACAAGTAATTCCAGAGTTCTTCAGAGAGACCTTGAGTGTTTCCTTGTATTATTTCTTCTGACTGTCATGTGAGTGCCTGCCTTGGGTGAGTTCTCTGTAAAATACTCTTTTAGGCAAGCTTATGCTTGGTATTCAAACAATGTGACTAGTCCATTGGAGTTTAAATGCATGATAGTTTAGCTTAAGAAATGATTTCAGTGACTAGTACCTTATTTTGCTAGGTAATCTTCAGAATCTTCCTAAGATAATTCAAATGGAAGCTGTTCAATTTTCTCTGTGGTTCTGATAAACTAAGTTTCACAGGCATACAACAATGAGGTCAGCACAATGGCTCTGTAGACCTTCAGTTTGGTAGATAGCCTAATATTTCTTTTCTCACACGCTTTTCCTTTGGAGCCTACCAAATACTGAGCTAGCTCTGGAAATGCATGTGACAATCTCATCATTTTTGTGTACATCCCTGGAAAGTATACTGCCAAGTTAAGTGAACTTATCCAAAGTAAAAATTTTTCCATTTGTTGTAACTCATGGTTCTACAAATGGATGGTGTGCTACTGGCTGGTAGAGAAACTGTGTTTTCTTGATATTAATTGTTGGATAAAAATTAGCATAAGTAGCAGGAAAACAATCCATACTTTGCTGCCTCTCAGTTTCAGAAGCTGCATGGAGCGCACAATCATCTGAGAATAAAAAAAAACCTGAAAAACAAACAAACAAAAAATGCACCAACTCCCCCTTCACTTTAGTCTTGCCTTATAGCATTTTAAAGTTAGTTAAGCATTAGTCCAGTAGCTGACCTTGATGCCATTTTCAGCCTCATTGAAGATTTCTGACATTTCTGAAATTATCATTCTAAAAAGTATCAGTTGGTGACTGCTAAAGCACAAAAGAATCATCCATTTTCCAGAACTCAGGAAAGCTTGCCATCATGACATACAGTACTGATCAACTTTTCTAGACAACAAAATTTTCTCATAATTTTCCACAAGCCCTCATGACTGACCTTGAGTATCAAAAGGCCTTGGTCATGTTGATGAACATTGTATACACACCTCTGTTCTATTCCTGGCCTTTATCCTGGAGTGGTTGGGCAGCAAACACAATATAAATGGTTCCTTGCCCCTTTCTGAAGCCACATTGGCTCTTAGGTAGATGATAGTTTTCCAGGTTAAGGATCAGCCTGTTAAGGAGGACTCTGGCAGGAATCTTGCCAGCAATGATTTAGGAAAGAGACTTTCCTCTCCCTCCATAATTGTCAAAAGACAATCTATTTCCTTTATCTTTATAGAGATAGATAGTAGAATTATTTATATACGTTTGAAATCTGAGGGCTAATCTCATATTGCTTGAGTCAGGGAATGAGTAGAGGCCTGGTAATTTCAGGCTAATTTTGATAACAATAATGATGGTGATGATAACTGACAGTCATATAGATCTTTAGGGTGTGCATTGGTCTTCATAACAATTTTCTTATTTGAGGGCCACTTGGCATAAGCTGATCACTTGAAATCTCATCATCCTGCTGTGATTGATGCAATTTTTGATACTCGGTGCCTTCTCCACCAGCAGCTATGTGGCACAGTGGATACAGTTGCAGACCTAAAGTCAGGAAGTTCAGCCTTTCCCCTCCCCACCTTCTCTAGCTCTATTTTATAGATGAAGAAACTGAGGCAAACAGGGTTAGGTGTCTGAGGCTGAATATGAATTCAGAAAGATGAAGCTTCCTGACTTCAACTGCAAGTCAGACAGGACTGAAATGACTGAATAACAGCAACCACTTTGACTCGCTGTTGTCTTTCCCCTCTGACTAGAGATCTGGAGAATGGAGCAATAAACACCTCCAAAAGCCTTCCATTGTAGAGGGCTGAGACCAGAACTTTCTAGAGAAGTCTCTAATTTCCATCAGCAGGTCTTGGTTTTAATTACAGGGAACCTCATGTCCCTAGATAAGTACAAAGGTAATTCCCTCTGCCCCCTTCCTTCTCAGCTTCCTTTTGGTCTCTTCCTAAACCTCCATTAAATGGTAAGCTCCTTGATTCCTTAAAGGAAGGGGCTGTCTTCCTTTTTCTTATTTGTTTTTCCAGTGCTTAGTATAGGATTCGGTATATTTGTTCAGTTGTTTTTAGTTGTGTCCAACTCTCCATTTTGGAGTTTTTTGTCAGATACTAGAATGGTTTGCTGTTTCCTTCTCTACCTTATTTTACAATTGAGAAACTGAGGCACACAGGGTTAAGTAACTTGCCAAGGGTCACACAACTAGTAAGTGTCTGGGGACAGATTTGAACTCATAAAGATGAGTCTTCTGGGCTTCAAGCCCAGTGCTCTAGTCATTGTACCACCTAACTGCCCTGCTTGGTACATAGGAGGTACTTAATATGTGCTTTTGAATTTAATTGGATTTAATTTAATTGAATCTAGAGGACTGAAGATGAAGCATACTCTCTGTTGGATTCATGGCAGAGAATGAGGCACATTTTTTTTAAAACTCTAATTTTTGGGATAAAACAAGCATTTCCATAATAATAAAAAAGATTGCATATGAAACTGCAAATCGACCATGCACAAATTGCTATTCTTTTAAAATATATATCAATATTATCATGTAAATTTCCTTTTTGTCCTTTTTTTCTTCTCTCCCTCTAGAACACCCCACCCTCCCCCTAGATGTGGCAATGAAAATTCTAGAATTTACTTGGGAATTCATCTGGCCGTGGTGACTTTTTATTAGGAAGCTCACTGACAACTTGCTCAATTTCTTTTCCCAAGATGTTATTTAAGTGTTTTATTTCTTCTTCTGTTAATTTGAGTAACTTATATTTTTATAGACATTCATCCAATTTAGACCACCAAATTTATTGCCATATAATTGGGCCAAATAGCTCATAATAATAGTCTTAATTTCCTTTTTATTGGTGGTGAATTTACCCTTCTCTTTTTTGATTCTAGTAATTTGCTTTTCTTCTTTTCTCTTTTTAATCAAATTACCCAATTGATTATTTTTGTTCATAAAACCAGCTTCTGGTATCATTTATTAGTTCAATAGTTTTCTTACTTTCAGTTTTATTAATCTCGCCTTTGATTTTCAGGATTTCCATTTTAGTGCTTAATTGGGGATTTTTAATTTGTTCTTTTTCTAGGTTTTTTTCCTTTAGTTCCATGCCCAATTGATCAGTCTACTTTTTTCTATATTTTTTTGTTTTAAGCTATTAGAGATATAAAATTTCCCTTAAACACCCATAAATTTGTGAAATTTTTTCTCATTGTTATCAATTTTTTAAAGAAATTATTAACTGTTTCTATGATTTATTCTTTGACCCACTAAATTTTTTGGATTATTTAGTTATGATTAATTTTTAATCTATCTTTCCATTGCCTATTATTGCGTGTAATTTTTATTGTATTATGATCTGAAAAGGATTCGTTTACTATTTCTGCTTTTCTTATGTGGTTGTGAGATTTTTATGACCTAACAAATAGTCAATTTGTGTGTATGTGTGTGTGTGTGTGTGTGTGTGTGTGTGTGTAGGTGCCATGGATTGCTAAGAAAAATTCCTTTCTGTTTCCATTCAATTTTCTCTAGAGAGCTCATATTTAATTTTTTCAGAATTTTATTTGCCACCTTAACTTCTTTCTTATTTATTTTTTTGTTAGGTCTATCGAATTCTGAGAGGGGAAAATTGAGGTCTCCCACAAGTATAGTTTTATTATCTATTTCCTCCTACGACTCATTCAACTTCTGCTAAATTTAGGTACTATGCCATTTGGTGCGTGTAGGTTTAGTATTGCTATGACTTCATTCTCTATGACACCTTTTACCAAGATACAGTTTTCTTCCTTGTCTCTTTTTACTTGGATATACTTTTATTTTTACTTTGTGTGAGATCATGATTGCTACTCTGCTTTCTTTGCTTAAGCTGAAGCATAACTTTACCCTGTGTGTGTCTGCTTCAAATGTGTGTCTCGTAAACAAAATAGTGAAGGATTGTGTGTTTTATTCCATTCTGCTATACACTTCTGTTTTATGGGTAAGTTCATCTCATTCACATTTATAGTTATGACAACTGTGTATTTCTCTCCTTGATTCTCTCTCTCTTTCATTCTCTCTCTCTTTCCCTCTCACCCTCTCTCCCTCTCACCCTCTCCCTCCCTCTCTCTCTCTCTCTCTCCCCCCACAATCCTTTTCCTCCTCACAATTGTTTTCCTTCCAATTTCTGCCTCCCCCAGTCCACTATTTTTTTTATCAGTCACCCTCCACCATTAACCCTGTTTCTTTTTACTTCTTGATAGGGTAAGATAGATGTCTGTATCCACCTGAGTTATGTGTATGTTATTCCCTCTTTGGGCAAATTCTGATGTGATTAATGTTTAAGCTTTGCCCATCACTCCCCTCTACTTTCTCCTCCAATAAGTTTTCTCAGGCCTCTTTTATGTGGGATAATTTATTCTATTCTGTCTTCCCCCTCCTTCTTTTTCCAGTGCAATCTTCTTTCTCACCCCTATTTTTTTTGGAGGATATAATCTGTAATGGGAATGGGAATTTGAAGATTGTCCCTTCCTCTTAATAGATCTAGGGGTGAGTTTGAAGTTTCCCTAGTAAACTTTGCCCCCTAGAGCCCACAGGAAACTTCCCAGCTGTGAAGATAAGCTTTGCCCCTGATAGCCTGAATGTAGTCACATATAGCCTGCGGTGGAAGAAGTTTGCTGAGGAGAAGCAGAGCCCACAGAGAAGCTGGAAGAAAGCTAGCCTGATGGTTGGAGACAGTTAGAGATAGTCGGAGATAGTTGGGGACAGGAGCTTAGTACAGAAAGCTTAGGCAAAGAGATAGAGAGTTTTGTGAGTAAATATTGATCTTGTATTGGTTTGTGGGAAGGCTAAAGGATGGCATGGCTCTCAGCATTATTATGGCTTCTGAGTATCTTTAGTACTATGATGGAATCGGCTTCCTTGTTTTGGAATTCGGTTATCTGGTGTCTAAATAAATCCTTCAGCTTTATCCTCTTTCTGAAGAGTTTGGCATATATTGCAATCAAATGTCATGTGAGACTTATAGTCACCATCTTTATCATGATTGTGAGTGCTGTAAATATTGCATTGGTGCTACATTATCTCATCAAAGTCACCTCATATTTACACCCTTGGTCCCATATACTCTTTCTAATTGCTTTTATAGTAACAAATTTCTAAAGAGTTACAAATATTATTTTGCCATATAAAAAAATTAAGAGTTTAACCTTATTGAAGCTCTTATGTTGTCCATTTTTGTTTCTTTTTTACCTTTTTTTGTTTCCCTTGAATCTTGTTTTTGGGGGTCAAATTCTTTTTTTTTTTAATTCATCTCTGGTCTTTTATTTAGGAGTGCTTGAAAGTTCTCTCATTAAATATCTTTTTTTTTTCTCATGAAAGATTATATTTGGTTCCACTGGTTATGTGATTCTTAGCTGTAATCCTAACTCCTAATTTTAATATATCATATTCCAACCCCTCTGGTTGTTTGATGTGGAAGCTTCCAAATCCTATATAATCCTGATTATAGTTCCATGATATTTGAATTATCTCTTTTTGGCTGCTTGTAGTACTTTCTCTTTGATCTGTGAGCTCTGGAATTTGCTTATGATGTTCCTGGGATTTTCATTTTGGAATATCTTTCAGGTGGTGATCAGTGAATTCTTTCAATTTCAATTTTGCCTTCTGGTTCCAGAATATTAGTGCAGTTTTGCTTTGATAATTTCTTGAAAGATGTGGTCCAGGCTTTTTTTTTTTTATCATGGATTTCAGGTAGCTTGATTACTCTTAAATTATGTCTCCTGATTCTAGATCCATTGTTTTTCAAATGAGAAATTTCATATTTAATTCTTTTTTTTAAACTTTTTAAATTTTGATTGTATTGATGTGTCATGGAGTCATTAACTTCCACTTGCTCAATTCCAATTTTTAAAGAATTATTTTCTTAAGTGAGTTGTTTTACTTCCTATTCCATTTGACCAATGCTAATTTTTTTTTCTTTTTGGAGGGCAACTGGGGTTAAGTGACTTGCCCAAGGTCACATGGCTAGTAAGTGTTAAGTGTCTGAGACCAGATTTGAACCCAGGTCCTCTTGACTCTAGGGCTGGTGCTCTGTTCACTGCACTACCTAGTCATCCCCACTGCTATTTTTTAGAGAGTTATTTTCTTTGGTGATTTTTTATATTTCTTTTTTTCCATGCTGTTGACTTTTTTCATGATTCTCCTGTATCACTCTCATTTATTTTCCCAACTTTTCTTCAATTTTTTTGCTAATTTGTTTTTTAAAATCCTTTGTAAGCTGTTCTAGTTCTTTTGGGCCTGAGACAAAATTAATTTTGTCTTTGAGGCTTCACATACAGTGGTACCTTGACTTATGAGTTTAATTTGTTCTGTTACTGAGCTCGTAACTCAATTTGCTAATATATCAAATCAATTTTCCCCATTGAAATTAATTGAAATGCCATTAATCCATTTCAGCCCCCAAAATGCCAAACCTGTATTTTTTTGTTATGTATTTTTAAATAAGAAAAAGTACTTATAAATAATAAATATTGTATAAAAACATAATAAAAGAGAATGTGAAGAAATAAACTGGTTTTATAAAATGTATATTTACCTTGGATATCAGATGACTTGAGCTAACAGAAGATACAGGTGGAGGTGGAGGGTGGAGGAGAAAGACAGAGGAGGTTAGAGGAGTTTTGTTTCTTGCTCTTTATGTCACTTTCATTCACTTACTCACTACACTCTTAATGCTGCGCTTTATCCTTGAACTTAATTGCTACAATATCTTTTTTACTGTCGCTTAACTTAATTTTCTTCACTGGCAAGGTAAACACATGGAACAAACAAGTGAGACGTGGGCTGCTGGGTGGGCATTTGGTTGTGACTTCACTGCACCAGCTAGAGGAGGCTTGTAATTTTGGCCTGCAATTCAAAGCAAAAAAATCAATGGAGTGACAAGTCATATCTCAGAAATCTTGGAAGTTGGTGCACTCGTATGTCAAGGTACCACTGTATAGCCATTTTGACACTGTTGTGCTCTTCTAGGTTTGTGCCTTGGTCCTGTCTATTATCATAGTGGTTTTCTATAGTCAACTTGTTTTTTTTGGGGGGGGAGGGCAGGGGAGTAGCTCACTTTTTTTCTGCCTATTTAGTAATGTGGTATTTTTATGTGAGAGTTAGTCTCTGGTCCTATAGTGTCCTGAGCTTTTTGTTGGGGTTCTGGGTATTGCGGCTGGTTTTTACTGGGCTTCAGGAACTATTTGCTTACTTGCACTAGACTTTTCTTCTGGCTTGTACTAGGGGCTGAGCCTCCCTGTTGGTCCTCCCATAGTGTGGGTTTTTTCTGCTGGCTTGTCTCAGGGGTGGGGCATTCCTACTAGGTTGCTATGGAAACAGTCTTTCTGCTAGAAGTTGTCCCTGGGGGAGAGATCTGTTGCTGGTCTCCCCCAGGACCCTGCTGCTGGGTTGTAATAGAAAAGGGATCTCTCTTCTGGAGGGCCCTAAAGATGGAGTTTTACTGCTGACAAACTTCAGGGGCGGGAAGGGTCTGCCTTTTGGTTAGCCCCAAGGCAGGGCCCTACTACTGGTCAGTAAGGGGTAAAGGTGGCTGGTGCTAGGTGTGGGGCCACTGAGGTGATGCCTTGCTGATGGATTGCCAAGGCTAGGAGCTTTTCTATATGGCCCCTGCAGTGGGTCTAGTTGCTGTTGCTCTACAATCTTACTTCCCTCCCTCCACAATGAGCCACATCTTTCCTGCAGTGTTGCTAAGCTTCTTCCCTGCTGCTAAATCAATGTGGTTTTCAAGTAATTTGGGAGGATTTCATAGGGTTCCTTCCTCACTCTGCCATCTTGGCACCCAAAATCCTAAGATGTTCTTTTTTTTAAAAAAATTTTATTTTAGTTTGCATCATTCATTTTCACAAAATTTTGAGTTACATATTTTCTCCCCATCTTTCTCCTACCCACCGCCCCAAAACAGCCATCCCAGTGTATCCCCCTCCCCCAGTCTATTCTCTCTTATGTCTTCCCCCCTCACCCATCTGACCTTTCGGTAGGGCAGGATGGATCTCCCAACCACAGTGCCTGTGTATTTCAAGTTCCAGTTGGATGAAGTTAATACTACTAATAATAATTGCATATATATATATATATATATATATATATATGTATATAACATTTGATTATAGAATTTTAGATTCTAGATTCTTTCTCTTCCTCCCTCGTCACCCACCCCCACTGGAAGGACAAGCAATCAAATACTGGCTGAACATGTGAAATTACACAGAACCTCTCCAAAGTGAGCTCACTGTGAGAGTCTGATTATATGTCCCTTCTTCCTATCCTGCTCCCCCCAATCACTCTCCACCCTGTCCTTGTCCC
>CM053582.1:237889925-237924210 GCA_028627135.1 Pseudochirops cupreus
TTATGTGAGAAAAGGAATGAAATAGAATGGGAAATTGGAAAGCTCTGAGTTTGATTTTGTCTCTGTCTCTTGCTGGGTATGCGAGCTTGGGCAAAAATCCTTCAGCATCAGTTTTCTCCTCTGTAAAATGGGGTTAAGAATAGTACCTATTTCACAAGATTGTCATGAGAATCAAATAAGATAAGATACTACATATATAAAGCACTTTGAAATCCTTAAAGCACTATAAATAATCAGATATTATTATTATTGTTAATGTTTTTACTGTGGTTATTACTATTTTCTCTTTGCATTATTAATGCCATAAATGTGCACTATTAGTTGCTTTGAGGTAGGATATTGTAGGCCTTATATGTTAATTATGTTGCTTTGGGGGACTACTACATGAAATTGTTAGCCATTCTACTTTTGTATAGCTGCGTTAAGGTGCTGGGAATCCATTCAATCAGATGATAAACTTTCAGTGGAAAAGAAAGTAGCAAGAGAAGTCTAGAGCATGGATTGAAGCTGCAGGCAGAGCACCATCCAAGGAGAACTTATGTAGAGTGAAAGTTCTGATTTCCTTGGAAATAGTGGGAATGTGAGAAAGAATTGCCAATAGTATGGCTCATTGATTAGGAGTATGGGGATACCAAAAAAAAATACTATTCATAGATACAACCTAGGTAAAGACAGGAATTATACCTTAAGGGTGACATTTAAAAATATTGTTGTTCAAGACTAATGTGGAAGTATGCTTAACAGGACTGTACATATATAGCCTATATCAGATTGCTTGCCATCTTGCGGTGAGTGGGGGGAAAATTTAGAATTCAAAATCTTATAAATGTGAACACTGACACCTAAAAATAAATTAATTAATTTTTAAAAAAATGCTGTTACATTCTTCTGTTGTGCCCTCAGTGGTTATCTACCTTGTTTATATCTAGTCCAGTTCTATGGGAACCACAGAAATATTCCAGAAGCCATTTCTGCTTTATTTATTTATTTCGTTTTTAATTTATGGAATGAAACAAACATTTCCATAACATAATTTTTAAAAAAATGATGATTGCATTTGAAACTGCAAATCTAATACAACTTGCTAATCCTTTTGACTATATAATAAAGTTATTGTGTATTTGTTCCTTTTTTTTTTCCTCTTCCCCTCACCCCTGAGATGATCTTAGAAAAAAATGGAGGGACTTGCACAAAATAATGAAGCTTAACCCATTTCGACAAGTGGCATTCCTGACTACCACATCCATAGTTTTTTGTGAATTACACTGCCCACACACAGAGAACCTCCACCATCTCTCTAGGTGCAGAAGGCTGTAGAGTCAACATCCAGGAGAAGATAGATGGAACTGCTTTGGAAACACATTGAAGTACACATAGGCATGCTGTGATTGGTTCTAGTCTGTTAAACTCATCATCAGGGGAAGCCTCTTTGATTAGCATGAGTAAAACTAGGGATATTTTCACAAATTACTAGTTGACGCAGAGCCTTGGCCATGTCTCCTTAGCTTTCATGTTGATGAGTCTCTACTCTTGGTTTGATTCCTTTACTGATGGTGTCTAGACGTAGATCTCTTCTATTTTTGATATATAACAATACCTCAGATTCCAAAGAATACTTTTTTATATTAAGCACTACCCATTAGAAGGTTACACACAATGTATAAGAAATTGTTACTACCATGCCAAAGAGGTTGGCATAATTCCATTCAGATTGCCATAACCCCAGAAATAAGCATACAAATGATATTTAATCTTTAATATTGACATAGCAAAAGTCAGCAAGAAAATTCCTGTTATCTTAAGGGAATTCAGTCAAAAAATGGGGAAAATGTGCTCCACATAACTGTAGATAATCCCACATTAGATAATACAATTTCATATTCAAATGTAGCTTCTTAAATGGTATTGTTATCACAATCAGGGAGGCAAGGTATTGATGCTACTAGCACTGCTAACACTTAGCTAATAATGTATCCCTTGGTCAATGTATAAATGAACAAATTTATGAATAAACATATAGCCTCCAGGATCAAGTACAAAATCCTCTGGCATTCAAAGCCTTTCATAATCTAGCCTCTCCTGCCTTTCCATTCTTCTTACACCTTACTCCCCAACATGTACTCTTTCATCTGGTGACACTGATCTTCTTGCTATTCCTGAAGAAAACATTTCACCTCTCAGTTGCAGGGCATTTTCTGTCAGTCCCTCATTTCTGTAACGCTCTCCCTTCTCATCTCTGAGTACTAACTTTCCTGGCTTCCTTTAAGGCTCACCCAAAATTCCTGGAAGGCCTTTCCAACCCTTCTTAATTCTATTGTGTTTCTTTGATTTTTTTTCGCATTTATCCTGTTTATAACTTGTTTGTACATAGTTTTTTATGTGTTGTCTCCCCCATTAGATTGTAAGCTCCTTGAGGGCAGAAATTGTATTTTCCTTCTTTCTGTATCCCCAGGACTTAGCACAGTGTCTCCCACATAGTAGGTGCTTAATAAATACTTATTGACTGACTTTCCAGTAAAATCTACAAGCTAACTCAAAGGATCAGAAGGGAAGCTGGAAGGGAAATTAGTGGTCACTGAAAGAAATCTGTCTGATTTATATATGAGGAAAGTGAGTATTAAAGAAATTAAGAAATTTGTCCAGGGTCACAAAAGTAGTAAGAAGCAGATCTGGGATTTGAACCTTTGTCCTCTTACTACAAATTCAGCACTCTACCATCTTCCCCATTGTTCCATTCTGACTCTAGCCTTTTTTTTTTTATTTTTGTTTTTTTGGAAGGGAAGCAATGGGGGTTAAGTGACTTGCCCAGGTCACACAGCTAGTAAGTGTCTGAGGCTGGATTTGAACTCTGGTCCCCTGGCTCCTGGGCTAGTGCTTTATCTACTGAATCACTTAGCTGCCCATTACCTCTGGACTTTGGGAGGATTCCATCTGAAAAGTATAATCCACAAAGAGTTGAGAAACAGCAGAAGTCTCTCATTCTTCTGTTCTTATGAGTTCTCTTTATTCCTTCTTGAAAAGAAATATTTATGTTTGGTGTGCTCATAAGATGAGCAAAGCAGAAATAACTAGTAGAAGTTGTCCCAGCCTAAATTTAGGAGATGGAGTCCTAATTCTTATTCTGCCACTTGTCATTGTGTCATTCTGGATAAATCTTTAGTCTGATGACAGAGAATACTGCTACTGAAGTTAGTGAGATCACTAATAATTTTTCCGGGAGCAGCTTCATGCTTGTCTTCAACATTATAGAATTCACCCATAAGTTCCATGATGACAGCCATTTCTTAAAAGTTCAACTGAAGCCCCAGCCATTGTCTATTACTGGACCCTATAGAGTGGCTCAAGGAAGCCTACAAATTCAAACTGACTATGGGATGAATATCCAGGCTTAGCAATGAGTTTCACTTACTATGCAATGCAGAAAATAATGAGGACCTCAAGAGGATCCAAGGCAGCTCCTTAGCTATATAAAATACTAAACCATCATAAATATATACACTTCTACATAGTACCAGGTTTCCCAAAGGAGGAAGATGTTTTTGGAGCACTATAAACTTGTGCAACCCTACACATAGGCAGCATTTTAATCCCCTTTATTATGCTAGTAAAAAAAAATACCATCTAAGGCAAGCTAAATCTGCAAGGTGGCTCATTTAATAGAGACCCAATTAGAGCCATGGAGGTTTAATGGGGTACCCCAGAACAGTAAATGCCATGGTCAACTGAGTTGAACTGAAACATTGCACAAGAGAGAACACAGCTCTTGGTAGGGTTTTGTTTCTTTTGTTAATCATTATTGTTTTTCAATTCTTGTGGTTGCTTTGTTTTGTTTTGTTTCCCAGGGAACTCTATTTGAATACTTCTTTAAATTTGTTAGCATACCAAACTGATGAACCGCATTGCCTCCTGTGATCTTTTGCACTATGTTTTTATCAATTTCTAATTCCCTAGGATGCCCTACTCCCCTTTCCAGCTACCTATCATCACTGCATACTGAAATCCCACCCCTTCTTCAAAGTCTAACTCAAATGGTGTGGGTTTTTTTTTAATTTCTTTTTTTAAAAATTAATTTATTTACTTTTAGTTTTCAACATTCATTTTCACAAAATCTTTAGTTATAATTTTTTTCTTCACTACCTCCACCCCAAAATAGCAAGCCTTCTGAATATTCCTTCCCCCAATCTGTTCTCTCTTACATGCTCCCCCTCAACCCCCTAACTTTCTAGTTGGGCAAGATGGCTTTCTATACCCCAGTGCCTTTATATCTTATTCCTCAGTTGCATGTAGAAAACAATTTTTTTAAACATTTGTTTTTAAAACTTTGAGTTCCAGATTTTTTTCCCTTCTTCCCTCCTCTCCCTCCCCTGCTGGAAGGATAAGCGATTCAACATAGGTTGCACATGTGTAGTTACCCAAGTCATTTCCATAATTGTTATATTGTGAAAGACCAACTACACTTCCCTCCGTCCTATCCCATGCACCCCCCACCTATTCTATTTTCTCCTTTGGCCCCATACCCTTTCAAAAAGTTTGCTTCTAACTACCCTCTTCCCCAGGCTGCCATCCCTTCTATCATCCCCCCTCTTATTCCCTCCCCCCCTCCCCCCCGTTTTCCTGTAGGATAAGATACCCAATTGAGTGTGTATGTTATTCCCTCCTTAAGCCTAACTCAATGAGTGTAAGGTTGTCCCATTCACTTTAACCTTCCTGCTCTTCCCCTCCACTGTAACAGTTTTCTCTTGCCTCTTTTACATGAGATAATTTACCCTAATCTATCTCTCCCTTTCTCCTTCTCACTATGAATTCCTCTCACCTCTTAAATTTCATTTTTAGATATCATGCCTTCATATTCAACTCATCCTGTGTCCTCTGTCTGTGTATACATGAACATACATATGCCCATACTCACATATATGTTTATTATATACATATACATCCTCCTATACATACATATATATGTATGTATACATATATACATTCACATTCCCTTCAACAATCCTCATACTAAGAAAAGGTTTATGGGTTACAATGATCATTTTTCCATGAAAGAATGCAAATAGTTCAACTTTAATAAGTTCCTTAAGATTTCTTTTTCCTCTTTACCTTCTCATGCTTCTCTTGCTTCTTGTATTTGAAAGTCAAATTTTCTGTTCAGCTGTGGTCTTTTCATCCAGAATGCTTGAAAATCCTCTATTTCATTGAAAGACCATATTTTCCCCAGAAGCATTATGCTCAGTTTTGCTGGATAGGTGATTCTTGGTTTTAGTCCTAGCTCCTTTAACCTCCGGAATATCATATTCCAAGCCCTTCAATCCCTCAATGTAGAAGCTGCTAGGTCCTGTGTTATCCTGATTGTGTTTCTATAACACTTAAATTGTTTCTTCCTGACTACTTGAAGTATTTTCTCCTTGATCTGGGAACTCTGAAATTTAGTTACAATATTACTAGGGGTTTTCTTTTGGGGATCTTTTTCAAGAGGTGACTGGTGAATTCTTTTGATTTCTATTTTGCCCTCTGATTCTAGAATATCAGGGCAATTTTGCTTGATGATTTCTTGAAATATGATGTCTAGGTTCCTTTTTTGATCATGGCTTTCAGGTAGTCCAATAATTTTTAAATTGTCTCTCTTGGATCTATTTTCCATGTCAATGGTTTTTCCAATGAGATATTTCACATTGCCTTCTATTTTTTCATTTGTTTGGATCTGTTTTATAGTATCTTAATTTCTCATAAAGTCATTAGCTTCCAATTGCTCTAATCTAATTTTGAAGAAGTTATTCTCTTCAGTGAATTTTTAAAATTCCTTTTCCAGCGGTCAAGTTCGGCTTTTTAAGGTATTCTTTTCCTCATTGGCTTTTTGGGCCTCTTTTGCCATTTGAGTTAGTCTATTTTTTAAGGTGTTATTTTCTTCAGTATTTTTGGTGTCTCCTTTAATAGGCTGTTGACTCACTTTTCATTATTTTCTTGCATCATTCTCATTTCTTTTCCCATTTTTCCTTTACTTCTCTTACTTGATTTCTAAAACCCTTCTTGAGTTCCTCCATGGCCTATAAACAGTCCATATTTTTCTTGGATGCTTTTGATGCAGGAGTTCTGACTTCACTGTCTTCCTCCTGCTCCATGCTTTGATCCTTTTTGTCCCCAAAAAAGAATTCTATGTTCCGTTTGTGCTTCCTGTGCTTGCTCATATTGCCAGCCAATTAGGTAAACCTAGCTGTCACAAGCAGCACTTCCAGCCCTTTATATCTCCCCATTTCTCTATGGAGGACAGAGATGTGCTTCATTATCCATTATCCAGACTGATAGTTCAACACAATTGATGCAAGTTTTAGTGTTAATGATAATTTACATCTTTGCAAATTTCATTTTCTTGGTTCTACTTTCCTGCATTTCCTTCATAAAAATATTCTATTTTTTTCTGAATTTCATATATTTATCATTTCTTCTATTTTAATAATATTCTGTTACATTCATTTATCAGAATTCATTCAGTCATTCCTCAATTGGGCACCCATTTTTTGTAGGTTGCTTTTATTATTATTGTTACCACAAAGATTTCTACTATGAATTTTTTGTATTAATGAATAGGTGTTTATGTGCATGTAGATATTTGTATATGTTACATACATATGAAGGTTAATATACATATATAGATGCATATATACATAAAGCTGTATATACATACATATACAAATATGTGTATACATGTGTGTATATATGTAAAAGTATACACATGCATAAAAATGTATACACACACATTTTTTTCTTCTAATAGCTTCTTTGAGGAAACTGAGTCTGAGATAAGTTAAGTGACTGCCCAGGTAACAAAACTAGTAAATAGCTGAGTCAGAATCTGAATTCAGATGTTTCAGAATCCCAGTCATATCATATCTAGTATACCTCAAGTTATGATTTCTAGGTCAAGGGGTATAAACAATTTTTGTGAATTTTCTCGCATAATCTTAAATAATTTCAATACCTGGTTGGATTAATTCATAATTCTACCAAATATACATCATTAGTGTACTAGTATTCCCACAGTCATAGTAATATTTTTCCAATGTTACCATTTCATTATCTTTGCCAATTTGATGATTATTTTCTCTCATTTCTTATAGCAATCCTCACAAATTATTCTGTATTATGATTACTTGTATACAGATTTTCTCTTTATTACTTGATTGAAAACTTCCATGAGGTTAGGAATGATGTCTAATTTATCTTGTTATCATCCCAGTATCTTACCTGTTGGATACATTTAAGAAAAAAATACTGAATAAAAAATTTTTGAATGAAGACATTGAATAAGCCCTTATTATGTGCTGCACTGGGTCCCAAGTGTTTTAGGACTGGTCCCTACCCTTGAGAAGCCCACAGCCTAGTTTAAGAAACAAAATTTTCACATAGATAGCAATGAGAAAGCCATACAGGACAATATATCACTGACAGCTTTGTTAAGTATCCAGAAAATGGAGGGATCACTTGGAGGTGTGGTGAAGTAAATCTTTAAGAATGATTTGGATTTAGTTAGATGTATAGGATGCATGTGTATACATTTTATGCATATGTATATATTTACAAATGCATTACCAATAAAAGAGAAAAAAACATTAAATGAAGATAGGGAGTTATTTCTTTAGGGTGTTTGTGAAACAATGGGAAATCAGCATTACTCCACTGAAGGGATAAAGAAAAACATGCATTTGAGGATGCAATGTTGAGAGGGGGTAGGTAAACATTTTGATTATCTAGTTTAACAACTTGCCTTTCATTTGGAAATAGGCATCCCTCCATATAGAGTCAGGTGCTCTTGAAAATCTGAGGAGCCAAATCTGTCTCTCTAGAATATCTTGCCCATTTATTCCTCAAGAATTAAGTCCCTTTTACCTAAGAAGCCAAGAGGGCCATTGATAGTCATCCTGAACTATGTATGTTTTGCCGCTGGACTCCAAATGACTTTGAAGGAAAGAGTGAGTTGGATGACTTTGCACAATCCTGCCTCACTTAAATCAATTCACTTGCAAGTCAACGCATCACCCTGCTGATGCCATTGGTCCCCTTTGAGAATGATGGATGAACAACAAGAGGCCAACACATTAGTTTGTTAACACATCAACTGCCAGTAGTTTATCTGATAAACCTATTGCTATAAATGCCACTCATAGAAAGCAGATATCAAAAAGAGTAGAACGTTATGGGCTCAAGGGGTGGGATTGGTGTAGAAGGAAGAAAGACAGCATTTTAATTGCAGTTGAGGTATCAAATCAATATATATGATAGGGATAACTAGGATTAAGTGGATTAAGAATGGATTAAGCTCCACACTAGGAGTTAGGAAGAATTGAGCTTGAATCTTGCCTCAGATAGTATTTTTTTAAAATTTAATACAACTGGTCCACATGAGAATAAAATGTTGTTAGCTTTATGTTCTAATTCCCTGAAATGACTGAGATGGGAAGGCCTTAATCTGTCCCAAGAAACACAGCAGTCAGTAGTAATTTCACAAATCAAAACTACAAAGGACAGCATTGTAAGACTGAAGATAATGAAATTACTAAAGAAAAGCATCAGGTGGGGCAAGGGTCAGAGCAAATTAAGAATGCCATGCCAAAGGTAGGAAGGTGATGGTACTCCCTGCCATCAATGAAATGCAGTCTTTAAATACTAAATTTTATTTCTGATGACCAGAAGTGTAGGGCCAAAGTATCAGTAAAAGAGAGGGTCACCCCTCATGCACATTCAACCTCACTCCTTCCAAAAGATAATCAATCAAACAAAAAAACCTTATAACCCCCTTCATACAAATTCAGATTTCTCTCTAGGCTGAAAAACAAATTATGTTTATAGGGAAATTAATTCAGTCTCTCCTTGTTCCCCTTTTGATTGAGTCCCCTCTCAGATTAAGGGACAATTCTTCCTTCTTGCCTGACCACTCCACAACCTCCTTGTCCCCCACAGACCTACCCCTGCCTATTGGATTTTGTAATACTTTGCATTGACCCATGTATCACCTAGTAGATAAGCACTAGTGAACTTTCAGATATTCTCAGAGTGAAGAGTGTAATAGAGAATCTGTTAGAGAGTAAGAGGATTGCCTTTATCAAGTCTAAGTGACTTGCCTAGTGTTACACAGCCAGTGTAAAAAAAAGGAGTATGGAAGACAAATCTTCCTGATGCTAGTATCATATTACCTCTTATGATTTGCTTCAACTAAAAGCAGCCTTGAAATCTCGCCTTAATTTTTATAAATGCTAGCCAAGTCACTTAATCTCTTTGGCCTGTTTCCTAATCTGAAAATGGAATAATAATAGCACCTATTCCCAGGGCTGTTGTAAAGATAAACTGAGATAATATTTGTAAAGTACTTTACAAACCTAAAGTGCTGCATAGATGCTACCATCATCATCAATTTTTACTGTGAGGAAGGAGAGAAAGATGATGACAGTGATGAACCCAAAATTCTAAGAGGAAAAAGGTAACTGGCCACCTAAAAAGGGAGTCTAAAAAGGAAAAAAATATAAGTATACTTAAGATAAATTTCATTTGCTTCATAATTTGCATTTCCTTGGCTGTCCCTAAGATCTTCATGCCTTCTTTGACTCAGAGTTAGAGAGTTAAGGTTTCATTTTAATTTCCATTAAAAATACCTTTTAGAAGAAAATGACTTGATGCTTGGGGGGCTCAAACAATGTTGATCAAGAAAGATTACCTAATATTACAGGAATAATTACAGGAACATAATTTTAAGAGTTGGATAGAGTCCTAGAATCCACTTCATTTTATAGATAATGAAAATATGACCCAGAGAAGTGAAGTGAGATGCCCACAGTTTTAGAGATATTAAGTGGAAGAGATTTACTTGTACCCAGAACCTATATTTCTAAATGTGGGAAACTCCATAGCATCAGACATATATTCATAAGAAGCCACTTCTATAAGAACCATGTATTTCATGCTCTCCATCAAGATATCCAGTCATGTATCCCATAAGATTTTAAGTGTAGAGACAAAAGAGTTTTCTCATATTTTAGAGAAAGATATGTTGTGAGTTTAGTAGACACAGTAAGACTGATAGTGCCTTAGGTTCATAGAATTTCAAGAAGCTTCATATCAATTACTTCACTGTCTTCTTACAATCTCAGTAAGTTATCTAAAAAGGAAAGTATCATTGCCCCCATGTAACTGGTTTGAAAACTGAGGCACAGAGATATTAAATGATATTTCTAAGGTTATATTGTGAGGCAGGATCAAATAGGAGAAAATATGTAAGGAAATGAGATATCCATGTGTTTTTGAAGATTAATCTCATTTCTCTATTTCTATCTACCATGAGCTGTGATGAGAAATATTAAAATGGAGTAATTTAGAAATAATATCATTTTTAACCATTCATTCATTTTAAGAAAAAGCAGCAAACAATCACTTATGTCTCAGAGAATTTAAACTTCTTTAAACTCTTTTAACATTACACACAGTTCTGAACATGGGTGGATAACTACAACAAGGGAAAGAACTATTAAGTGGGCTCTTCTCCTAATTCCACATAATAAGCATCTTCTAATAATCTAACTCTCCTGGAGTGAAAGAGCTCTTTGATTTCATTTATTAAGAGCCTTCATTAAAACAATTTTCTCTACCCAACTGTCACAGAATCACTAGTCCTGATATCAAAAACATTATAGTAGCCAACAAAACAAAAAGGTTGGTGGCACAGGAGGAAGAAAAGATTTTCCTCCCATATTCCAAGTTGAATCTTTGACCTCAGAATTCAGGTTAATGAGATCCTGGCTGTATGTGTGCAGGACTAATTTGTGCTTCTGATTTGATTCAGTCAAGTTGTGCCATACACAAAGATGAGTCTCATGAGCTAATAGATGAGGGGAAGAAAGAAAAAGAAAACATAAGATGAGGAGTCAATAGGTCTGGCCAGTAGTCCTAACTCTCACAGTAACTAGTTTTGTGATCTTAAGCTATTCAACCACTCTGCACTCAATTTTATTATATGTCAAGTAGGGTTAACAATAGAGTTGGAAATGACTCAGAATTTTAAAGCTTGAAGGAACCTTAGTGGTAATCTCATCCAACTACCCTCATTTAATTTTACATATGAGGAAAATGAGAGCAAGTGTGACTAATTATTACTGCAAAATGATCCTAATGTGATTGGGGATATTTGTTGGCCTACAAAAGAGTAAGAAATGTGGCTTTCAAATCAGAAAAAAACTAAACTCAATTTCTCTTTTAGGCAAATACTCTGTCTAGTGTGTGGTCTTATCCACATACGAACAGCTCAAATCATTGGTAACAGGCTTGATTTGCATTTTGATATTCCTAACCATTCTATACAAGTTCTTTGAATAATATTGTAGAATTGGCTGTGGGCTTATGAAAGTAATCTCAAAAGAGTACAAGCTCTGAAAAGTTCTTTCCTGGTAGAAAACCTTTGAGTGTAGCTGGTTTTTGTTCTGAGGACTAGCCAAGCTAACTGCACAGAAGGTCATCACTAGTGGATTTGCCCATTGGGATGAACTATTTGGTCACAGCAACTCACAAAAGATTCAAAAGCAGAAAATCATCTTCATCCTTTAAAGCTTCCATTTTCTTACACATTAATGATGGCAGAATGGAGGAAAAGAGAGAAGGGTATATTAAAAATCAGTTTTTAGCTTCCCTACAGGATTTAACTTTAGTATTCTAAATGTAAAATTTCTATCCAATGAGCAACATGACTGGAGGAAATAAGTCAAATAATATTGACATTCATAAGAGTAATTGAAATAAGGAAACTATTTTAAAGAAACAATTAAAAATATTTCTAGGCTTTCCTCAGAATGGTAAATAAATGCATTGGTTATTTTGAATTGATCTTGCACCTTAAGGCAACAAGAAATCTTACTTAATTTCATGATCCTGCTTTCACTTCTCATGGGCAAAGACATCATAAGAGTAAGGAATGTTTTGAGCCTTGTTCTTGTATCTGTAATACCTAACATATGGTAGGAGATTAACAAATGATTAATTAAGTACAGTGGTTCCCAAAATTTGGTCATAGGATGCCTTTATACTCTTTCATATTATTGAGAAACCTTCCCCAAGAGCTTTTATATTGTATCTAATAATAGTTATTTTATGAAAAAGCAAATTGTTTCATTATATTTATGAAAATAGTTTTGACCTTGTGCACTTCCCTGAAAGGATCTTGAGCATCCCTGGACAAAATTTTGAAAAGCATTGCCCCAGAAAATAGTTAAAGTTTTGTTGTTGTTGTTTGTTTTGTTTTGTTTTGTTTTGTTGTCAATATCTGTTGCAAAGAATGGAAAAAAGTAGATAAATTCTATAAAGACTTCAAAAATTCTTCTTACTCTAAAATTGATTAAACACATACTTTGACACTTGGTAACTTCAATGAAAATGTGACACAAGAAAGGATAATTAAAATTTGATGGAAAATAGGATTTGAGATTAAGAGTTAAAAGAGGACAAATGTCAGTTTTTCATAACACTTATATTTTACCTTCCAGGAAAACTTATCAGGAAGAGAATTGGAAGACTCTAAAAACAGTGAGCACTGACAGCTTCAGAGAGGATGCAATTAACTACAAAGTAACAAGCAATCTATATAGTATGGAGGCAGCTATGTCGCTCAGTGCATAGAGCACTGGACCTGGCATCAGGAATATCATGTCAGACACTTGGTGTGTGAATCTGGCCAAGTCATTTAACCTCTGTTTGCTTTAATCCATGAAAAAAGAAATGTTAAGCCACTCCAATATCTTTGCCAAGAAAAGACTCTTATAATAGATGGCACTTGAACTGAGTCTTGAAGGAAACCATGGATTTCAAGAGGCAGAGATTGAGAAGGAGTTCATTCCATTATTAAATGGACAGATGTGAATCATAATGTGTTAAAACATGAAGGTCAGTTTGGCTTCATTATATATGATGTGGTAGATAGTAGTGTGAAAAAAAAAAGACTGAAAGGTAAGATAGGAGCATGACATTAAGAGTATTCTTGTAGATTTTTTGGGGGAAAATATCTCCCAAGCTCAACAAATAGCCTATCCTTTGGAATTTCATTTTTTAGGACAGAAAGTCCTAAATTTATACCTTTTTCTATTTTATCCTGACATCATAACTCCAGCAACTTCCATTAGTCTACAAACAATATACTTCACAGTTTTAGCTTGGGAGAGAAGTCAAGCTTTTAATGGTCATTTTTAGCTTGGGCTTACCTCATTTTTTCCTAGTCATTCAGTCAATCAACAAACAATTATTAAGCACCTACTATGTGTCAGACACTGTGCTCAATGTTAGGAATACAAAGTTAAAAGTGAAATAGTAGCTGCCCTCTTACCAAATTCTTTTTATGATACAAATATAGTACTGATACCTAAACCAGGAAGAAGCAAAACAGAGAAAATTATAGACCAATTTCCCTAATGAACAAAGGTGGAAAAATTTTAATTAAAATGTTAGCAAAAAGATTACAGTAATTTATTGTAAGGGTAAGGGGATTTGAAGATCTTCCCTGCCTCTTCATAGGCCTCACTTGGAATCTAACAAGAAAAGCTTGCTTAGGGGAGGCTTGTTTTTCAGGAAGACCCAAACCTTTTGTTACTTAGTAGTTAGGCAGTGGGTCACAAAAGTTGTAATGTCCTCTGATGCATATATGTGCATTTGTGTGTGTGTGTGAGTGTGTGTGTGTGTATGTGTGTGTATGTGTGTGTGTGAGTATGTGTGTGTGTGTGTGTGTGTGTGTATGTGTGAGAGTGTGTGTGTATATACTCCGAGGTAAAGTTTTGCTTTGGGGCTCACTAATGGAAAGAGTTGTGTGATTTGGCCAGATGAAATTCTGGGTAGTTGTTGAATCTCCTGGCTTTGAAATCCCAGATGTTGGTGCTTCTCTCTCTGATAGCTAACTATGTATGTATGTAATAGTCACAACTAGAAGTCCTGTCATTTGGTCTGCTGAATTGTGTTATTTTTTTCTGACTGTAATTTTTGTCGGCTTGTAATTTCTGTTTGTATTTTCTCTGAGGTTCAGGGTGCTGACTTTTTACCCTGAACTAACTGAATGATATATATGTTTGATTAAAGTAAATTGTTAATCCCTCTTTTTTTTTCTTTTTGGAGGATGGAAGTCAGGGCAATAGAGGTTAAGTGGCTTGCCCAAGGTCACATGGCTAGTAAGTGTTAAGTGTCCGAGGCTGCATTTGAACTCATGTTCTCCTGACTGCCAGGTCGGTACTATTTTCACCCAGCCTCCCCCATTAATCCCTTTTTGAATTTTTTTTTTAGACAAGTATATCAAAGAACCTGTGCTAGCAGTCATCCTGGGTATGCTGGGGTGCTTGTCATTACACTTATCACAAGAATAATACACTTTGATCAGGTAGATTGGTCTTCGGTAGCAAGAGAGAGAAAATGTAAAACTTATGAAAGTTAATGTTGAAAACTAAAAATAAATAAATTAGCCTTAAAAATAGTAGGTGCCCTCAAGGAGTTTATAATCTAATGAGGAAGACAACATGCTATTATTATTATTATTTCCTTTTGAGGAAGCACACTAGTAACTGATGGTGGAAGGAAGGGAACCAGGACATATTGATTAAAGAAAGAGAGAGAGGAAGAGAGAGAGACAAACTGACAGGAAAATAGAATATTTACTATGTTCTAGGCACTGTATTAAACGTTGAGGATACAAACATGTACAAGCAAGACAATTTTTACCCTCCAGAAATTTATAATCCAATGAAGGAAGACAACAAATAACAGAAACCTGAAAATAGGATAGGAGAGGAAGGACACACTTGAGAAATAAAGGGGTTGTTGAGGAGGTGAAGTCTACACAGTCAAGTCATAAGTGAAAATTGTTGAGGACCCTCCTGAAATATTAATCTAGATAGGCAGTCTCCCCTTATGAGAACAGGGTCTCAGGAGAGAGGGTTTTGCATTGTGGGGTGTGTGTGCATGTGTGTGTGTGTGTGTGTGTGTGTGTGTGTGTGTGTGTGTCTGTCTGTCTGTCTGTCTGTGTCTGTGTCTGTGTCTGTGTCTTTGTCTGTGTCTGTGTCTGTGTCTGCGTGTTCAAGATGGAAAGACAACCAGCAAGAACAGACAAGTCTGGAGAGTTGATTCAAAGGTTCCATGTAGGTGGTAGCATCCAAGGTTGACTGTAAAAGACACTAGAGATTCTAAGGGGCAGAAATATGAAGGGTATATTCCAGACATGAGGGTAAAACAGTCAGTGCAAAGGCAGTATAGAAAGAAAGATTGTGAATCTTGTGCACCAGTGATTATGCCAGTCTAACTTCAACAAAGAACATATAGAGGAGAGGAATGTGTAAGAAAAATGGAAAAGTAGGGAAGGATAATGTTATGAAAAGATGAAATGCCAGACAAAAGACTTTATATTTATATGGAGACATGAAATTTATGTAGTGAGAGATGGAGCTGAGGAAAGAGGGGACAACATGCCCACACCTTCACTTTGTTATTTTCTGCAGAGTTTCTCTTTTTTGAATTTCATTAAAAACATGAAATATTGTTTTTAATTACTTATTCTTTTATATTCCTTCATTTCCTGTGTTTTTCCAAATAAATTTTGAGCCCCTTGTGGTCTAGGATTCTATCTACTATTTCTTAATCTCCCAAGGACATTGGCTATGTTTTATACGGAATGAGTGTATAATGTGGAATAAAGGACTAGCCAACTAGATTCCAGTCCTTGGAGAATGTCTCTTTTTGACCAGTCCATCATTATGCCTGAATGTTTTGATTGATTCATTTAGGTTCTGTGGTCGATGTAAAATGTATAAGCTGTAAACTAGAAAATCTCCCAAACTCCCTAAAATGTAATCCACCTTCTCTAAACCTTATCTGGTATCAACTTTTTCACATTCTGCAAAGGGTATCATCTTCATTACATCTGGCAATTTTTGCAGAGTTTGGAGGTCTTCTCTAGCATAGGCTAGAATGTATATAAAGTGGACATAAGTACTCCTTTCCATCTTACATAAAGGAGCATGAGAACCTTACCTGGTTTCTTACAGTCAGGATCAAAAGTCCAGTTTTTCTCAGTGTTTTGAATTTTTCTTGTTTTCTTTTTATGGTATTCTTGCATTCCCAAACAGATACCTGAAGCCCAAGGGTAAGAACTCTAGTTGCTATTTTTCTTGTGTGCACTTGCAGAGTTGTAGACAATATGTGCTTGGTAATTAATTGATTACCTGAAACTAACTGTATTACAAGATTCCTCATGGATTTCTCTGAATGAACTCTTAGCTTTCTGTAAGTTTGTTGGTGGCTAGCATTTAAATTTCCAAAGTTTCTTTCCTTCACTTTTTTTTTTACCTTACAAACTCCCCATCCCAAAATTATTAGAGTTGTTATATAATACATTGATGGCACCTACAGTGACTTTTCTGTTGCATGTTGAGCCCTTTCTCCACACTGCTATAATAATAATTATTATAATTATAAATATTATTTTTGCTTTGTCTTGATAGCAGGTATTGGCACTTTCCCAGTTTGCTAAATGGCCCAGGAGGGGTTTGGGAAATGGCTTTGTTCAATACCATGGCTGAATTATTCAGAGCTTTTGCCAGCACCAGGCTATTTTTAGGAGATATTGCTTTTCTCTACCTTCCCTCTCCAATCCAGTCTTTTTCACCAGAAAAGCATGAACAACAGATGGGGTAGTGGTTCCACTGGCAATGCATCTTTCTCTCACTCTGTTTTGCTTTGGCTGAGCTTGGAAGATCAGATACAAGCAATTTTGGGGCCAAATTTTTCATTTGAAGTGTAATTTTATTGTTCAATCTCTTAACCTTGACTTTGTTACTATTTTTGGCCATGAAGCTATGTGATTTGAGTTTGGATAGGTGTAACTCTCTGTCTGCCTGTCTGGTTCTGTCTCCGTCTATACATTTTTCTTTCTTTCTGTGCCTCTCATTCTTTCCTTTTCTTCTTTATTTTCCTCACCTTTCCTCTCCTCTCTCTTGAAATTAAATGACTGACTGACATACAAGAAATTGATGTTGGGGGAAGTAAGTTGGTGTGTTGTGATAGAGTCAAATAAAACATGTGTGATTTAAGTAGACAGACCTGTCAAGAGAGAAAACTAGTTGGTAGAGGTTTAATTGCTGTCAGGATGGAAGGAAAGAACTAAAATAAGCAGCTGTCTGACTGGCTCAGACATAGAATATTAAAGCCCTGCTGCCTATATTGCCTGGTTTATGCAAAAAATGGAGCATGGTTCAGTCAGTGGACTAAAGGCCTGACTCAAAAGTCAGAAGTTAATTGTCTCTTTGTGATTAACTCACTGTCTAGATAAATAAGTCCTGTCTGAGACCTCCAAGTTGGAAGGAACTTTATACCCATCTAACCTTTATACTTTAAAAGGAATTTCTTTGACAATGTATTTGACAAGTCATCATCCTGTCTTTACTGAAGACCTTCAAGGACGGGGGAACCCATACCTGCCCAAGGTGGTCCATTCTGACTATTGGATACTTCTGATTGCTAGGAAGTTTATTTTTACCTCAAGCTTAAATCTATCTCTTTTTAAGCTTTAGCCCATTAATCCTACTTCTGTCTTTTGCACCTAAATATGAAATAGGATTATCTCCGTCCCAGGTGATCGTCTGTCAGATACATGCAGATAGTCATCATGACCCCAATAATCTTGTTTTCCCAGATTACATATCTACATTTGTTTCAGTTCATGTTCAATCAATCAGTAAGCATTTATTTTAGCAGCTATTTAAGTTGGAAATTTATTTAAGCAGCTATTATGGGCCAGACATCATACTATGTACTGCATATGATGGTGCAAATACAAAGATAAGGCATTCAAGGAGTTACATTTTCTTGGAAGTGTATGTGTGAGTGTGTGTGTATGGGTAGGTGAGTATGAGTGTGGCGGTAGATAATACAATATTTTCACAAATAAGTAATATATATATATAATATATTATGTATATTATAATATATATATTATAATATAATATAATATATACACACACACACATACATATACATACCTACATACAAACATACATACATAGATACAGTGATGAGGGAGGGCACTAACAACTAGATGACTCAAGGAAAGCCAATGGAAGAGGTTGGCAGTCATGTTAATTCAGCCTTGAAGGAAGCTGGGGTTTCCCAAGATAGATAGGAGGAGACCTAGCATCCTAGGTATGGGAAATAACCTGTATATGTGGAGGCAAGGGATAGAATGTCCTGTACATACTAGGAACAATAAATGGTCCAGTATGACTGGCATTTAGAATGTGTGATAGGTAGCAATGTGTAATCAGTTTGAAAACAGAGACTAGAGCCGAGTTGTCAAAGGCTTTAAATGACAAGTAAAACAGTTTAATTCCTACTTAAAGATGATAATCAACGAAACTTCTTGAGCAGAGGAAGAATGTGGTCATATTAATAATTAACATTTTTGCTATCCAACTTATCAATGTCTTTCCTCAAATGTAGTTCCCAGAACTCAGCAAAATACTTCAGAAGTGTCCTTACCAGAGCAGAATAAAGCAGGACCATCAACTCCATATTCCTAAATCTTATGTCTCTAAATGAAATCTAAGATTATTGAGAATGCCCAATAAAATGCTCAGTACACTGGCAACTGGGAAAATATAGTAATGGGTCTTCCTCCTTATAACAGGAGGTACAGCAGCCATAAAAATACCTTAAAAGCTTTGTGCGTATCCACTCCTTCTCACCTCTATATCTTTAATCTTACTGTGTTTGAAATAATCACCTACTTATGTTTGGAATGACTAGGTGGGACAGTGGATAGAGTGCCAAGTCTAGTTAGAAAATCTGACATCTCAGCTATTGTGACTCTTGGCAAGTCACTTAATCCTGTTTGCCTCAATTTCCTCATCAGTAAAATGAGTTAGAGAAGCAAATGTCAAACCACTGCAGTATCTTTGCCAAGAAAACCCTAAATGGGCCATGAAAAGTCAGATACAACTGAACGACAACTATGATTGTAATTATTCCTTTTACAATAGCAATAACTAACATTTATAGAATGCTTTAAAATTTAGCAAGTACGTTTCATACATTATCTCATCTGATACTTCCAGCAACCCTGAGAGTAAGTAATGAGATTGTTATTGTTACCTACACTTTACAGATTGGGAACCTGAGCTTCAGAGAGGGTAGGCGGTCGTTTCCATGTACATAGAGTGAATAACTTTTTGGAGCCAGGATTCAAATCAGTGTGACTCCTAACCTGACTCCAGGTTCAATATTCTTTCTTCTCTATCCCTCTGGAACTTTCTCAATCAAAGAGATGGTTTTTGGCCTGGATTTTGAAGGATGGCTATGCTTTGGATAAGTGGAGAGAAGCAGGGAGCCTGAGAGACACAGATGTAGTGATGCACATGAAATGAATCCCTTCAAGGTGCTTTGCGTTTTGAAATTCAATGAGAATTTTCTGCTGGCTTGTAGCCAGCCTGCTGATCCTTCCCTGTTCTCAGCATCTTCACACCCACAATCATGTAGATGAAAACAGGCACATCCTGCTTAGCATTGTGCAAAGTTTTTATTTTTCAGCTGCTAGAGCTTTGCTTCCTGTTCTTACTATGCAGTTGCCAGTTTTTTAGGGGAAAGAGAGTAGAGGAAAGGAGAGTTAAAGTAGAAGGAGGTGATGGAATTCCTGCAAATTCCTGAAAATCTGTTTCCTTTTTCCAACCTTCTACAATACTTGACCTTGGGAATAGAGACACTACCACTTACTACCCTACACAATAAGTAAATGCTCAGTATTGATGCATATGGTGGTGATAGTGATGCTTCTGCTATGGTGAAGGACATATACTTGGAGGTGTTTGGCAGGCATGCTTACATAAAAGTTAGAAATAACTTTTATGGTTTTAAGCACATATTTAAGAGAAGAAAGGGACAAACTAGAATAATAAGGGACAAACTAGAATAATAAGGGACAAACACAATTTTTAGGGTGCTGGGTAGCATACCTTTTGAAGATTGCTTGAAGGAACTAAAGATGAATCACTTTAAAATAAATAAGAGAAGGAAAACATGATAGCTGTCATTAAGCACTTGTTGGACAGTCATACTAAAGAGAGATTAGATGTTTTCCTTGGCCCCAAAAGGCAGAACTAAGGGTAATGGAGTATAGCGCAGACAAAAAAGCCCATCAGACATTTTATACTGAATATCTTGGGGGATTCTGACATCTTAAACTTAGCATATCTAAAACTGAACTCAACATCTTTCTCCTAAAAAACCTCCACTCTTCTTAAATTTCCTATTACTGTCACAGCCACAACTGTCCTCCCAGTTACTTAGGGTCACAACCTAGGTGTCATCCTCAACTCTCCCTTTCAATTGTCATACAATCTGCTACCAATTCCTGTTGATCCTACCTTCCTAATATCTCTTGTATATATCCCCTTCTCTTCTCTGACAGTGCCACTATTCCAGTCCAGGACCTCATCATCTCATTCCTGGGCTATTGCAACAATATTCTGATGTGTTTTCCTGCTCCAAATCTATTCCCATTCTCCACTCGGATTTCAAATCAATCTTCTTAAAGTATAGCTCTGTCTATATCGCACACCTCCAGCCAACTCTACTTGGTAAACTCCAGTGGCTCTTCATCACCTACAGGATAAAATATAAAATCTTCTCTTTGGCGTTCAAAACTCTTCACAACCTGGCCCCTTACCACCTTTCTCATCTTCTTCTATCTTACTTTCCCTCTCTATACTCCACCCCATGTACTCTGCTATCCAGCGATATTTCCTTGCTGTTCCTTGTACAAGACACCCTACTTTCTGACTCTAGGTATTTTCACTGATTGTCCCTCGTGTCTGGAATATTCTCCCTCCTCATTTCTACCTCTTGGCTTCCCAGGCTTCCTTTAAGTCCCAATTAAAATATCACCTTACACAAGAATTCTTTCCCAATTTTTAATTCTAGTGACTCCCCTTTGATTTTTTTTTTCTGGGCACAATTTGTTTGTACATAATTGTTTTCATGGTTTCTCCCCCATTATACTGTAATCATCTTGAGAGCATAAACTTTTCCTTTTTTTTTTTTGTAGCATCTTCAGTGCTTAGAAAGAGTGTGGCATATAGTAGGTGTTTAATTGATGTTTACTGACTCACTGCTTGACAGAAGATCTAGATTCAAATTCCAATATGGCCTCTTTATACCTGAAGGCCTTAGGACAAGGTGCTTCAGATTTTTGTTTCCTCGCCTGTAAAAAGTGAAGAATTTGGAATAGCTGACCTCTAATATCCCTTCAGATTTTAAATCTATGATCTTAACAACCTTGAGAGTTGCCTGTGGTAGAAGTTGCAAGAATGCAGATGGCCACTAGATATGAGGAGAAACTTGCTAAGTATTACAGATGGCCCAAAGTGAAATGAACTATAAGAGGAGTAGAAATGGTCAATTATAGAGAATGTTTTTTTGTCTTGCTCCTTTGTATAAGACATTTTCCCCCAAAAAGATAAACAGTAAATGTATGTGTACAAAAAGTTATCAAAAGAACTCAAACATTTATCAAATGTATGGGAAAAAGCTCCATGTGCAAACACAAATCCAAATCAAAGCAATACTCGAGTTTCACCTCATACTCAGCAAAATGGCAAATATCACACAAGAAGGGGATGTACAACATCTGGGGGTTGTGGAAAGATGGTTACGTTATTGAATTGTAGATGGAGATAGAATTGGTTGAACTCGTATGGAAACCAATATGGAAATATTGCTGAAAAATTGACTAAAATGTCCATGATCTTTGACCCAGAGATTTCAGTTCTAGCCATAGACTCCAAAAGAATCAATAATGAAAAGAAAAGTCCCACAAATAACAAAATATTTTGAATAGTAGTATCTTAAATCTGTATGTCTACTTAAGGCTTATCAACAACCCTGGGAGGTAGGTGCTATCCTTATTTCTATTTTTACATAACTTAGGCAAACATAGGTCACGGGTCACACAATTAACAAGTATCTGAGGCTGGATTTGAACTATGGACTTCCTACTTCTAAATCTAGCCCTCTTTCTGTCATACCACCTGGCGGCCTCTTTATAGAAGTAGTTTTTGTTTAGTATAGCAAAAAAATGGGGGGGAAAAAGGAAATGCCTATTAATTAAGGAATAGCTAAATAAGGTGTTGCAACCAAGATGTAATGGACTATTATTCTACTATAACATAGTATGATTATGATGAACTCAGAGAACATGCAAAGGTTTTGATGAAATAACTGAAAATAAAATAAGCAGAAGCAGCCAAACCATATACATATTCACTATACCAATGTAAGTGAAAAGAACAAAAGCAACAAAAACTGAAAACTAATGCTATAAAGCAATAATGACCAAACTTGGCTCCAAAGAAGAGAACAAAGATGTTCCTCCTCCATCTTTCCGAATCAGGACACTATATAGGTAGCATGCTGCAGAAATTCTCAGAACTTTTTTGTAATATATTGCTTAGTTTTAGATATCTTATATTATTTATTTAATATAATAATAACATTTATATTATCATACATAATAGAGCATAAAAATAAATATAAACAATATATTTATTTATGTATTTTATATATTGCTTAGTTTTACTGAGCTGCTTTTTACCCTCCTTTTTGTTCTTTGTGATAGGAGCTATTTCTTTGGGAGTTTGGAGGGGAGTGATATATTGGGAAACGTAAGTTATGTAAAATAACCAAGAATACTGATTTTTTAATGGAATATAAAACATTAATCTAGTTAAATGGGTGGAATTTTAGGCAACAGTTGAGTAGGGAAATATTTTATGGGTCTATAAGCAGGGGCTTTTTTTAGACACTCCCATTATAACTAGGATTTTTAATGAAATGGTACAGGCCAAATTAAGATGTTCAGTATGCAGCTAGCAGGTAAGTTCATTAACAAGGAAGAATTTGGGACTTGCAGGAGCAAATATAAAAGAGTTCCAATGTGAGTCAACAAGCATTCATGCAGGTTGGTGATATATAACAGTAGGCAATATGAAGATGTCAGAAGGGTCTAGCAGAGGGGAGTCAAACTCTGCTTAAAGGAGCTAAAGTCGAAGATCGTGACTCCAAACCCATAATGATTAGGAAAAGGGAAACTGGAAGGATCTTAGTCTGAGAAGAAAAGGGAACATTACTCGAGGAATTGAATCAGAGTTCAAACAAAGGGGGAAAAGTCAGGCATCCAGTTATTGGAGCAGGAGTTTAATCTCAGATGAATAATCAATGCCCAGTTATTATTCCAGGTACAAGGTCAGATTAGTAGCTAATATTTAAAAAAAAGCTGAACTTCTCAAGTTATGAAGGGATTCATGAATCCCTATAGTTCTCTTCTATTAGCACTATTAGAGAAGTATTTAGGAAGAATAAGGACTAAATGAATCATATTTTAAACAATGGCAATTATGGAATGGCCTAGTGCATAAGTGTGGGGAAGGTCAGATCTAGGTGAATTCCCTGGTTGATGAGAGTAAATTGTCTGAGTTTTCCTAGACATGTCCCTAACGAGGACTTTTTTTTCTGCACGCTTTTCTTCTGGAAAATAAGCCCTGAGACAACGTAACCACGTTTACATTTCTGAGTGATCATTAGTTCCTAATGTGAAAAATGTCTTTCATGTACAGCCCAAGCTATGTTAGTAAATATTTAGCAACTGTTTCTCAAAAAAAGAGGCAGGGGGGCGGGGACACATGATACACTTTTATGGTTATCCTGCATTATTAATATTTTATCTACCATTTTCTTAAATCTACAAATCAAGAAAACAATAAATTAAAGCCCTGATTTGTAGTGTTTGCAATGCATAAATGCTCACTCTGGAAATTTAAATGGCTCAGGTTTGGTTTAAGCTGGTTCCACCAAATATCTCTGTAGCCCAGGCTATATTTCTAATATAAGAATATTTTCTTAGATTCTGTTTCATAACTCTAAGAGTGTTGTGATTGTTGTGGTTGTTACTGATATTTTTATTTTGAGAACTTCAAATATAATATTTTGTCCAGGGACTGTAATGGGGCTCTTGAGCCTGATGTGGAGCTGTTTATTAGCAGTTGTTAAGAGGTTCCACCATTAGGGACTGAAGATTTTCAAGGAGAGAGGACTAAGCTAATTATTACTAATTTCTTAAATTATGCCACATAGGTGGCTACTTTCTATATCCAAAACAGTTTATGATCTTATTGGCTTGTGTGTTCATTCCAGGGAAGCAGATGACAACCATCCATTCCTAATAATGTGCAACTCTCACCTATGTCCTCCCATTAAATGAGCAGAGGAGTTCCATTCAAAGTCCTAGAGATCTTCCTTTATTGCCCTAACTTTTTCAGGCTGCCCACCTGTCATCCAATTACCCTGTAACATATACTTCATATACTTCAGAGATATCATTTAATTCTATTCTCTTTCCAAAAGCCTCATCCATTATATGTTGCAGCCTCTTTCCTTTCATAATGGACTTCCTTGTTTCTTCTGTACTACATTACTTTTCAATTCTTTAGAGACTGATCTGACATACAGAAATGTTGGTAGATTTTAAGAACTTCCTACAAAAATTTAAGGAAGACAATCTATTGATTTTTATTTTTTCATTTTGTATATTCCAACCAATCTTTCTATCCTCACCTTATAGTTTTACTAGTATTTCTTCCTAAACTGGACTTCTAGTTCCCTAAAACACCTTGTACTTTTCCACCTCCAAGCCTTAGCTCATTTTGTTCCTCCTGCCTCTTGAAATCCTTCCCACCCATCCAGACCCATCAAATGTAATGTCTTCCATGAACCCTTTCCTCATCTCATCACGCAGAGTTTCTTTCCTTCCCTGACCTCCTCTGATTCTCTGCATCTTCTTTGTGACACTAACAATGCATAGCTTCCTTGTTTATTTATTTATATTCGTGTCTTATTCCTCTACTAGATAATAAGGTAAGACAATAAGTTATTCATCTCTTCATCTCTTATAGTGCCAAGAATTGTGTCTTATTTATGGTAGACATCCATTAAGTATCATTGGAATGAGCATATGTGTTTAAAAACTTCCCCTAGCTTTATGAATGTCTCTGTCTTCCTATCCTAGATCAGTATTGAATGACTAGTGATAGCATATTGCCAAGAGGCGAAGTATTCACAGAATAGGAAAAGACAAGCAACTATTAAAAAAAAAAACAAAAAACTTCAATCCAATTAAATTCAACAGTATTTATTTAGTCCCTGTGATAGATTTAGGTCCTAGGGAATTTTTAAAAAGCAAGAATTCTTGCCTTTAATGACTTCAATTCTTTTAGGCCAAAACTACATTAACAAAAAAAATTAAATACAAAATATTTGTAAAGTATTTTCTGAAGTGATGACTCTAGCAAATGAGTAATCAGGATAGACCTCCTATAGGAAATGATACCTGAACTAAGCTTTGACTGAAATTATGATTCTATGAAGTAGAAATAGAGAGAGAAAGAATCATAAACATTGGAGGACAGCCTGTGCAAAGATCCTTGGCTTAAATCCACTTCATTCACTTTCACAACTAGAAAGATCATCTAGTTCAAACTTCTTATTTTACAGATGAGGAAACTGAGGCTCACAGAGGTTAAGTAAACTGTGCAATATCACATAGCTAATTAGGGACAGGGACTCACCATTGCTTATCATTATACATTTTTAAGGAACCGGTATTCACATGACCAGTTTTTACAGGTTCAGATCAAAATATTTTATACTACCTTTTATTAAGAAATGCTTAACAAAAAAAAAGCAAGATAAAAGAAATTATATTTTTAAAAGATTAATATTATGGGGGCATTGCTATTAAGGAAACTTCAAAATATGTAAACAGGCAAGGAGGGATGTTTATAAATAAGGAATTACTATATTCTGATATTTTTCATTAGATTTTTTTTTCAAATATGGAGGCTTTTTTTCAGAATTCACAATCTACCATTATTTTCAGTTTATGATAAATGATAACCCAGTATTGCAGTCCAATAGTAAATAATGAAAAGCCATTCTATGACCTTCATATCAAGGCAGAGACAGTGTGTTTCAACCTTCTGTTTAAATAGGGGTTAAATGTTTTACTCCCTATCACAATACCCTAATTAGAAGTCCCCTCCATTATGTGGTTTCAAGGAATCTATTGTTGAATCCCATAGAAATGGAATAAGATTAGAACAATTGTGCTTAGTATTTATATAGCAGAGTGTCATGTTGGGTAGAGTGTATATTTATGTGAAAGACAATAAGACATAGTGGATAGAAGACTGACCCTGAAGTAAGAAAGAACTGAGTTCAAATTTTGCCTCTGACACACAATTGAACCATGACCCTGGGCAAATTATTTAACCGTTCAGTGCCACCAGTCTTGCTACAATTTAAGTAGTAGAGTAGGTACTATTATGCCTTGGTGGAGGGAGGTTCCTCCTGGGCATTCCCTATAGCAATGAAACCACAGACCCAGTCTCAAAAATTTTTATAATATTTGGTAGTTTCAAACTTCTTCTCTTCTTTTACAATCTCTTTTCCCCATGATCTCCATTGAGCAAATTAGAGAAATACTATTAATCTTCCTCTTACATAGGAAAACTGAGATTTGTTGGCAAATCAGTAATGTAGCAGATCTAGATCTCCAGTCTTCAGACTTCATCAACTGTTCCTTCCATTACATATTTAAATATTTTGTCTTTTTGTCTTGATTTCTTTTATTATATAGACATAGTTTCAACAGTTATAATTAGTTATATAAATGAGAGATTCATAAAACTTTAAATACTGGTGCCATTTATAACCAAGAAAATATTAATCCAATAAAATGTAAGGAAAGAGAAAAACTGAAAACTCAGAATAGTAAAATGCTATTTCAACTAACAGGTATTTCACATTTTCTCTAGGGTGTCAAAGAAAACTTGGCCACAATTAACTGATTTTTATTTTCCTGAAAAAATAAACAGAAAGGCAATCACACCCATACTAATTCCTTCTCTGATTAAGAACAAATCAAGGTTTATCAACACTTTGCCTTTTGGGATTTTTTTCTGATTAAACTTGAGATGAAAAACTGAAATGTAAATATGTGTCTCAAAATAAGGTACACAACATTAAAGACCCAACCCCCAAACAAATGCTGGCATCCCAGTGGGAGTGGCCATAGGCAAGTAGAGCTCTCTTTCACCATGACAACGACCTCCTGTCAGGTTACAGTTTGTCCTCAGGGAGCCACTCATTTTCTGGCAACCAGGTAAGCATCCATAGTGACCTGGGTGGTTGGTTATTTAATGGAAATTAGAAGATAACAGAGAAGTTATTCTTTTGAGAATTATTGTGCGTACCTGGAATCCCCATATGGCCAACACTCAACAGGGTCAGGCCACACTGAGACTTAGATGGAAGATCGCCAAATCCAGACCTGGGCCATCATAATTCGGTAGGTGGCACACTTAATCCTCTGTCTTGATTAAATAAATATATGATCTTTGAAGAAGTAAATTAAATTTACTATGGTCTGTGATTCATTTATGTATTGTGATACTCAGTAACCAAAGTCTAAAATTTATTTTTATCTACTTTGAGACATATTGCTTCTTCATGAAAAAAAGAAGAAAAAAGACTGTACAAAGAATAGACTGTCAATTGTCCAGATGTTTTATCCAGATGTTTGACAAGTATACTTGTATATTTAACCATTTTTGTCACTTTTCCTTTGGCAGTTGGGAGACATGTAGACATAACTAGAAAACCATAATCTTACAATATGTGGAATCTTTCAGACAGTACATCATTTGATGAGCCTAAATAAAATTATGCCTCTTCCAAAATGGCTGCTTTGACTGCTCCAGGCCTCAGTGATCTTCATTTTTTTTTTAACATTCTACCACACTTATTTTATGTACTACACAATTCAGCATAGAATTATATACTGTCATATTTATTGTTTTCTGTTGTTTCTTTTAGTCAAGTCTCATCTGCCCAAACTATTCTTTACAATCCATAACTGTAGGGATTATGTTCTGTCTTCCTAGAGAAGCATTTGTTAAGTCCTTTTGTGTGTGTATATGTGTGTATGCATATGCATGTATATATACATATATGTATATACACATATACATAATCTGATAAATTACAATGAATTTACAATTGGTGAATGTCAAAATGTTTAAATACTATTTTGTAAATGTTCTGCAATGCAATATAGGGGAAAGATGGGCAGATTTGGAATCAGAGGAACTCAGTTGTAAAATTAGAGAGTTCAACTAAATGATCTCTACAATCCCTTCGGTTCTAAATTCATAGTCCTTTAATCTTATAAACACTGTAAATGAGACACTTACTACTAAAATGTTCAAAAATCACTGGCCACAAAATTCAACTTGGTTATTAGTAATAACTGAGCTGTGTGATACAGAAAATGAATGGACCTCTCAATGGATGAAAGTCAAACAGATGGAGAAACACAGGGAGAGCTATGAGGAGCTTGGCAAACTGAGCTTCAACCACATCTCTGACCTTGTAAAGGTATATTTGAATACATGACCCTGATTGCTGAAGTTGAAAGCTACCTTACTTGTTGATGTTTTTGTCCTTAGGACCATGACTAGAACTAGATGTTCTTTTTCTCTAAATCTATGTATTCATCATCTACCTACCTAATAATTAACAGAAACCAGATTCATCAGGGACACTCAAATTTTGGCAAAGGTCCTTTACATTGATAGTACAGAGGAAACAAAAACAAATATGTATAGAATGGAAGGAAGACACTAGAAGAGAAGAAGAGATTGAGGACTGATGAATTTTATTTCTCTACCTGAATTTTCCCTAATTTTGCTCCCTGGCTAAAATCCTTTATTATAATCTTATCTATCCATTTTGCACACTAGCCCTACCTTAATCTTCCCAATGCATAGAACTTTTGATCTTCATTGTTTTTCCATTAAGGAATCACTGAAGAGGGGGTTGACAATGTCAAACTCCTTAACCTGATACTCAGGACCCTCTACTATTTAGCCTAAACTGCCTTTCCAAGTTGTTTTTTTCCTCTATTGCCCTATTAGAATCCTTTCTTTTTCAAATTCGTCTGTACTGGCCCTGAATATAACTTATAATTTCCTAACTGTGCTTTTTATCAAAGCTAATCCCTGGGCCTGGAATGTTTTCTCCCTTCTTCTTCCAATTGGAAGCTTTTCCTTCATCAGTTTCAAAGCCTAATGTTTCTTCTAGCTACAGGACCCTAGTTCAAGTCCTAGTTTCCCTATGGAGTCTTTCCTGAACATTCCAGCCAAACTGATCTCTATATATCCACTGAACGCCCATTGCCCTTTATTTAGATTATATTATGGTAGGCAAGAAATCAACAAGTAACATGAAGTACTTATTATGTGCCAGGTACTGAGTTAGGAGCTAGAATTACAAAGACAAGCAAAAAGAAATAGAGCCTTTGCTCTCAATGAGCTTACATTTTAATGGTGGAGAACAAAATATAAAAGAGGGCTTGAAAGCATTGGAGGGGTATGGACAGTAGTGGCTAAGTCCACAGGGCTGGAGTCCACAGAGCACAGTTAGAAATGGAATGAAGCATGATCAGCCGGGGTCCCCAAAACAGAGACTCTCGAAGGAATGCATCTATGAGAGAAGGGAGGCAACAAGCTGGAAGGATATTAGAGAAGGCAGCTGAATCTAAGATCTGTGTCTAAAATCATATAATCAGAAGGACATTCAGGAGGGGAATAAAATAATATATCTTACATCTTAGAGATTATAGTAGATGAATTATCAGATGCAGACAACAAGAATACATGAACTTGGGTCTCAGGTATGCCACTTACTAGCTATATAACCACAGACAAATCACTTTGCCTCTCTGTGTCACAATTTACATCTATAAAATGGGAAGATTAGTTCTTATGTATCTACATAAAAAGATGAAAGCAAAAAGTCTTCTGTAAACTGTATAGTGCTATATAGGATATGCACTATTCTTAGCTTTTTCACATGTGTAATTCCAATCCCATCAGCTAATTTATACTCTGGGAGAGCAGAGATCACAGCTTCCAGATTATACTCTCTGTGGTACCCTGACTAGTATTAGGCATAGAATAGGTATTCAATAAATAGTTATTGAGTTTATCTCAAAGAAAAAAAGATGAATATATGAGACAGAGAAATGAAGGACGTTGTAAATACACATGAAAGCACCATTTCCTTTGTCTTGACAGCAATAAGCCATTGCCTGTAAGTAGCTGACAAAGTATGTACCTGTTAGGCCCTTGCCCATCACTGTTAGAGTGGCAAGCTACCATTTTTGTGCACACTCTCTTTCCATGTTCCCTATGAAATGCCTCAGTGTCCCCATTCTTTTACAGATGAGGAAATGGTGGCATCTACCAGAGCACTTTAAAAAAATGTGCCTCCTGTCATGTACAAGGCAGTGAAAGGGCTAATATTTCATTTAAGTGTGTCAGAGGCTCCAGTTTAGCCCACTGATGTAAGTTAGCTACTGACAGGACACTTTGGTGGAAGAAGTATAGAGTTGGAATAAAAAGCTTGCCCTCAAGGAACTTACATTCCATTTGATTGTACATAATCTGCTAAATTATGACAAATTAGTATTGAAAAGCATTAAAATGATGAAAAAGTTGCCTCTGATGAGTTGTGTGCCCATGGACAATCACTTTTATAGGATCACAGAATTATAGATTTTGATTGGGAAAAGGCCTTACTTAGAGATCATCTAGTTCATCCTCTTCCTTTTCCCAGATTTTGCAGAAGAAACTAAAGCCCAGAGAGGATAAATGACTTGTCCAAAGTCACATAGGTAGTAACTGAAAAAGACAGACTTTGAACCTAGGTCATCTAGTCCTAAACCAGCACTGTTTTATACTGTACCACATCCTGAAGTCTCTTACTATAGTCCAATCTATCCATTTTGCACACTGGCACCCAATTAATCTTCCTAACATGGAACTTTTGCCTTCTTTGTTTCTCATTGGGGGAAGAACAAAGCCAAATTCCTTAGCTTAAGACTCAAGGCTCTCTACTATTTGGCCTAAACTGCCTTCCCAAGTTTATTTTCCTTTACTGTTTCCTCATCCACAAAATGGGAATGTAAAAATACCTGCCTCTGTTTATGTTGAAGATTAAGTGAGATAATGTATGTTAAGGGCATGAAAGCCTTAAAGCTCTATATAAATGATTCCTATCATTATTTAGATCTGTGTGTTGTTATGGAACATTGAGAGGCATGGAAGCATGTGACTGCTGTTTCTTGAGCAAAGTTAAGAGGTTCTCTCATCTACCCCCTCCAGACAGGCAGGAAAGGATTTTTAAAATCCCAGCTAATGTTCATGCATGCTTTCATTGAAGGCTCTCCAGGGATGGTGGCTCCATCAGTTCCCTTGGTAGCTTTTACTGTCTCACAACTTTCCTAGCTTGTTAGTTTTTCCTTTCACTGAAACTAACCCCCTTCTGCAGCAATCAAAACTCATTTTCTCTTCAGGTTCTCTGTAGGGAAAGGACTTGCTAGGTATCATAATGGATGATCCAGTCAATGAAATTCAGAAACACATTTGTTAAAATAAAGCTATCTGATATAAAAAACACTAACTCTAAATAAGTAGAGTTTATGGAAAGCTGGAGCTCTGAAACAAAGCTCTCTGACTTTAAAAATTGCCTTTTTTGGGTAGACATTAAAAGAAAGAAAGGAAATTATTCTCCCCAGGGAGGTTAGTGTGCAGTCCTCCATCATCACTTTCCTTTTTCTCTACTGGCTTTTCTAAAAAAAAAAAAAAAAAGGAAAGAAGCCTTAGTAGGAAGAAGAAACAGATCGATGGAGAGAAATCAGTGGTCAGTCTAGCTTCTGAATTAAAGACATTAACCCAAATCAGTAATGCTGTAAGTAAAGGGAATGTTCTCCATTCCCTTATATGTGGTAAAGGTAGCTGGAATTATCTGTCTTTGGTTTCACATTTTTTTCAAGCTCTTAAAGGATTAAACTTTTTTTGGGGAAATTGTATTTAACCCTAAACACGGAGTACGCATTTTTGACTCAGTTGCTTCCACAAAAATGAGCTCTTTTATCTGCTCTAAGCTTACAAGTAAAACACTAGTTTCCATCCAGGGTCTGGAAGCATACCACAGAGGAAAACACCTGCTGACTACAGTTAAGACGTATCATACTTCTCTCACCACCAACCAAGTAACTAATAGAGCACTAGACTGAGAGTCAGGAAGACCTTTTTATATACTGCCTTAGCTACTAACTAACTCTGTAACCCTAGCTTAGGCACTTAACCTCAACTTTCCTCAGTATTTCTTCATCTATAAAATGGGGTGTAGAAGGCATTAAATTCAACAGACTCTAAGGTTTCCTCCAATTTTAAATTTATGATCCTATGAGCTTTAAAATAAACTGGGAGATTTTGTATTTTGTATAAGGTGAGGCACATAGAGTATAGAAAAAAGTCTTCCACAAAAAACAAAACAAAAGTCCAGAATCATGGCATTTAAATTTGATTTTAAATGAAACAAATTCTCATCCACTTTAATCTCTGAAATCAAATAATAATGACACTGCTCTACTGTTTGTAAAGCACTTTACAAATATTATCTCATTTTACTTTCACAACAAACTTTGAAGGTAAGTGCCATTATTAACCCATTTTTAGAGATCAGAAAACTGATGGAGGCAGTGATTGACTTGTTCAGATTCATCATGGCAGCGAGGTGGCATAGAGAGCTGGCCCTGGAGTCAGGAAGAGCCCAGTTCAAATCCTGCCTCAGACTAGCTGTGTGAACCTGGGTAAGTCTCTTAACCTTGTCGGCCTCAGTTTTCTCACTTATAAAACGAACTAGAGAAGAAAATGACAAGGTACTACAGTACTTTGCCAAGAAAATCCCAAATGGGGTCACATAGGGTCAGACATAACGGAAACAACTGAACAACATCAAGAATTACACAGGTAAGAAGCTTTCGACCAGGTTTAAACTTAGATCTTTCTGACATCAGATCTAGCACTCTACTGCAGCCGCTAAAATAAAATATCTATCTAATATTCATTTAGTGCTCAGCACAACGTGAGATACTTTAAAGGGAAAAGAGAAAGTGATATTTCCATTCTGGAGGAATCTTTAATGCACTTAAAGAGTGTGATGATCTCTTGGAGTTTAGGAACTTGCTTCATTTTACTGCTACACCTGGATTCAAAATAGGGCATTTCATTTCACCTTCTTTCTCTTATGTTAACAAATTATGTGGATTTTAATCATATTCAAGAACAATAACAATGTTCTTGAAAAAGCAAGCATCATAACATCAGAAATACATAATCACTTAGCACTTCTACTTCCCCCAGCAAACTACATCCCCTCCCCAAAGCTATAACTATTCTCTCCCCTGCTCCCTCTGACTGAAATCACTAATAAATATTTATTAATTATTTAATATGTTCCAGGTATTGCACTAAGTTTTGGAAATGCAAAGAATAGCAAAAGACAGTTCCTGTCCTTCTGGAGCTCACATTCTGTTGGGAGTGAAAACATATAAACAACTGTGTATGTACACATCAGATACAGTGAAAATGGCAGAGAATCTCAGAGGAAAGGAACTAGTATTTGGGGAAGTTGAAGACTTTTTGCCAAAGAGGGATTTGAGCTGACACTTGAAGGAAGCCAGGGAATCAGAAGGAAGATATGAGAAGGGACACCATTTTAGGTGTGGGAGCACAAGCAATAAAGAGGCACAAAGTTGGGAGTCTGATCTCTCCCAGCTTCTTGGAAATGAGAAACTGGGCAGTCATTCAATATGGAGAGGTCACAATAATGTACAGCTGTGCTTCTAGGGGCCTGGACAGCAGCTCTTGGGGTTTACTGGCTTCTTTTTGTTTTGTTTTTTTTTTTTGCCTCAGTCTGTTGCAGGAACTTGGGCTTCTCCAGACAGTAGCTGGAACACTGTCCTAATCCGTGGGGCTGAGCAAGTGTATCAGCAAGCACCCTAGCATACCTAGGGCGGCTACTAGCACAGGTTCTTAGATCTGCTTTTCTAAAGGAAAGCAACTCAAAATGGGCTAACAATCTTACTTTAATTAATCAAATACCATTTACCTAGTTCAGGGGAAAAAGTCAGCACCCTGAACTTCAGAGAATACAAACAGAAGTTACAAACAAACAGAAAAACAGATCAGCAGACGGCTTCCAGCGTCTGACCATTACATCAGTTACCTAGTCAGTTACCAGAGAGGGAAGCACCAACATCTGGGCTTTTCAC
>CM053582.1:237924710-237941720 GCA_028627135.1 Pseudochirops cupreus
TCACCTCTGACTTACACCCTGTTATCACTCCTCTTTTAGAAACAGAATTCCTTCCTTTTTTTTCTCACACACTCAATACTAATAGATTATTGAGTAGCATATAGAATAGTAAATATAACTTTAAACCAGCATTCTTAATTTATCTTGCACTCTTTGGCAGTCTGATAAAGCCTCTAAACTGTTCTCAGAAAAATGTTTGCAAATGTTTAAAATAAAATACTTAGGATAAGAAAGGAAGCAAATTATTTTCAAATACACTTAAAATATATATAAATTTTAAAAAGATCTTCATCAACTGCAGGTTTAGAATATCTGATTTAAAATAAAGTCAAACATCTGGAGTATTGTGCTTGGGTTTAAGAACACTGATGAACTAGAGAACATTTGAACTCTAAAGGTGACTAGGATGACATGAATATTACATGAGGAACAATTCAAAGGACAAAAGAAAAGGTGAACAAAGGAAAAAGTCAACAAACAAATCAACACATTTAGTCAACTGGCTATATAACTAATGTTAAGTTCCTGCTTTGTGTCAGGCACTGTGCCAAGCATTAGAAATATAACAAAAATCAAATAGCTCTCAGTCTGATGTTTTCAAAGCTCAGCCTCTAATGCAAAGGACAATATGCAAACCAGTAAGTGTGTAAACTTGATATATACAGCAAAATTGGATATAATTATCAGAGTGAAGGCATTAACATTAAGGAGGTTTAACAAAGACTTTTTAAAAAAAGTGGGAATTTTAAGATGGACTTGAAGGAAGTCAAGAAAGGCAAAAGATGGAGATGAAAAGGGAAATGATTCCATATATGGGGGACAGCCTATGAAAATTCAATTCAATTCAATAAACATTTGTCTGGCCCCTATTGTTCACCAGGAACTAGGCTAAATGCTGAGGATACAAAAAGAGGCAAAAGGCAGTCCCTGCCCTCAAGGAGCTTACCATTTAAAAGGGAGACAACATGCAAACAAATGCATACAAAGAAAGCCCTGGAATTAAGAAGGGTTGGGGCATGGAGATGGAAGGTGGAATGTCTTCTTTGAGGAAGAACAAGAAAGACAGAACACCAGGAAGACAATTAAATTTTAAAATACTTGAATAATAGGACAACATCAGATAATGATTATGGTCTTCAAATAACAGGTATTCATTAAGAACCTACAGTAGGGAGTGATAGGAGTTTGTGGAAGTGGTTTTTAGAAAAGAATATGACCTCTGCTATTAGAGACTGGAAAGCCAAGCATGAGCAGCTTTCCAGAGGACTACTGCTGTGAACAGCTTCAAGGTTCTGATTGTATAGTATAGTGAACTTTCTATTTATTCAGTAATAAACTAAGACAAAACATTGACAGAAACCAAAGTACAGCATTCACAATGTTATAGCATAACAAGTTATCACTAAAATGGCCACATACCTTTCACCAAAGTGGCCACATGGTTTTAAACAAAGTACAATCATTCAGTAATTCCTTAACTCAATCATCCTTAGGAAGCAAGCCTCCTTAAGGGATACAAAATACAAAACTCAAAATTCTCCACCCCTAGGTCACATTGTCCTAATCTTTCAGATAAAAGTCTTCTTTCTTCTTAATTGGAGATTAGTTTCCAATCATCCTTAATTGAATCATCCTGAAGAGGTACAGGATACAGAGTACAAAGTCCTCCTACCCCTAGGCCACACAGTAAATCATGGTCTTCTCAGTTTGCATTAAATACCCAAGGAGAGCTCTTTTCATCTTGACTTGAGTCTGGCTCTCAGATTCCATGGTTCCTCTTCCATTGTCCAAACTCTGGCCTGAATGTACCAAATTGACACCTGGATTAAAGAGTAGGTAGCTCTCAGTTCTTTGTCCAGCAACTTGTCCAGTTCTTCATCCAGTTCCTTGTTCAGTTTCCATTCCATATTGAAGCTCACAATATCCAGTCCACCTCAAGTCCTTCACAGTTCTTGTCTCCAGGAAGACAAAGCTTAAAAGAGCCACAGTAACACTTATATACATTGCTGGCACCATTATCAATTCACTATCTGCCTGTGAAATCAACACAGAGCCACCAACAAGGTCTGATAACTCAATACAACTATCCTTATAGTTGCAGTACCTTCAGAACCCTCTCCCAGAACTTCTGTAAACAGACAACAAGAAAAATCTTTTTCAGGGCTTCCAGCAAGGTCCCAGGGCTTCTATACAAAGTATCACAAACAAAAATCAACACAGACAGAAAAGACAAAAAGAGTGCCTGGCCACCACAAACTTCCCCTCCTCAATTCTGCTCTCTCCTAGCCTGGGCTTCTCTTTATATAAGGTCATTAAGCATCTCCCTGTTCTGCCCCTTCCTGTTACATCAGCAACAGGGGTTCATAAGTTCTATTTCTTAACAAAAGACTGGATATATTCAGGGGCAAAGCTTAAAGGAAACAAGGTGCTAAACAATTAAATAGCTGAAACAAGGTGTTAACTACTTCTTTGCTTATCATTACAGAGATTATACTTTAATGGTAGGATAATACCAGGGCAGATTCCAATAATATACACAGCTACATGACAAATTCATTTGTTACAAAACAAAATATCTGACGTCAGAGAAGGGAAGTCCATTACCAACACTGTTAATGCTATTATTTATGTAGCACATTAAATGTTTATCTCACTTGTTCACTTAAACAACTCTTTTATGTAGCTGATAGTCTATAAAATAGGGAAACTGAGACTGAAAAATGTCACATACCCTCTAATTATCTATGGTAAGTTTGACATTATGTCTTCTTGCCTCAGAACAATGTTACATCCCGTACATCACCTACCTGCCTCTACTGAGACTATGCTATCTGGAAGAGGTGTCATGTACGTTGGACTTTAAAAATTACAAAGATTAACATTCTAAGTAAAAAGAACACCACAAATAAAGGATGAAAGACCCTGTTTGGGAAGGACAGGATTGATCTGTTTTTCAGAAGTCTAGAATACTCATAGACAATGGAATAACATGGAATAAGGTAAGAAAACTAATGTGATACCAGACTGTAGACAGCCCTGATCATTAGGTAGTTAATTATGAATTCTACTTATTAAGCAAAAAAATTGCCAAGTATTTGAATAGTCATCATATGGAAGACTAAATTATTTTGTTCTGTATTGCTGCCAGTGGCAGAACTAAGAACAATGGGTAGAAGTTATAGGTAAATTGATTTCAGCTCAGTATAAATCTGAACTTGCTAACAATTAGAACCATCCCCCACACAGAAAGAACTATATCACAAAGAAGTGATTTTCCAATATATAGAATTATCTTAATAAACACTGGATGATCACCTGGCAGGGATGTCATAGAAGAGATTTCTCCACTAAGTGAGTGTTGGACCTCTAAGATGGCACCTAACTTAAAGAATAATAATACATGCTATTTACATACTACATTAAGGTTTATCAAATGCCTTCTTTGCAACAGCCCTGTGAAGGATGTCTACAGATATAAATCATCCCTATTTTCAAGTGAGGAAATAGAGTTTCAGAAGATTCTGGTGATGTGCCCATGACCACACAGCAGAAGAATATCAGATCCATAATTTTTACTTTCCACTATACCTTAAGATTCTATGATTTTAAAATAAAATTCATTTGCTGAAGAATTTAATTTAATAAACCTTTATTAAGAGTCTACTATTTGCTACATACAAGGCAATCGGTCAATCAGTAAACATTTATTAAGTGCCTATAATATGCCAGGCACCATACTAAGTACTGGAGCAACAAAGATAAAAATTAAATATCACATGCCCTTCAAGGGGCTTATATTCTATTAGGGTTAGAATTCAAGGATATCCTGACACAAACAACTTTTTTCAATGAGACTGGAAATATTAAGACCTTATAAAGTCTGGAGAGTTGCAGCAGATAGATGGTACAGGAAAAGAGTATTCACTGTGTTCTGTTCAGTTACCTATAATTAATTATACCTGGGAGTTTAAAAAAAAGGTTTTGTTGATTTTTCCAGACCCAGTGATCTATCTATTTTGTCATATAACTAGATATAGACAGATAGACAGAGAAATAGTATACATATATACACATATGTGTATATATGCAGATAAATATATATGTAGATAAGTATGTAACTATATATGCGCATATGAATTTTTTTTCATTTCATTTCATTTTTTTCCCTTTTAGGAAAGAAGTAGGTCCACCTCAGGTTTGTGTAATGTCTGTTTATGTCTGTGCATTGTACAAGTTCATATATGTATGTTTGGTAGGGCTACGAGAGAGAGCGCTGAAATACTCGTGAGATTTCCCTAGATCAGGTACAAAGCTACTCACCAATATTCCAAGAGAAAGGGATAGGAAATGAGGAGTCCTGGGAAAAGAACATGTTAAAATAAAGTAATGGAAGACCAGTTTATCTATATATAGGTTAATGTAGGTTAAATGTAGAATATTGTTTATAGCCTTTAATCATAAAATATGTGTCAATGCTTGAGGAGTTCTTATATTAAGTAGACTATCAGTCATTTCTCTTACTGAGAATTAATTTAATTAGTTTGCTTTCTTTCTCAAGCCAGCTAATGTCAGCACGTTGAAAACAAATGGAGTACTAATAATAGCTTTTGATAGGAAGTGTTTACCTGAACCAGCTTCTCTAGGCCCCAACTTCCCAGACAATGTCAGCTTCCTCCTTCCCTTAACCTGATGGCCCCAGTTTCCCTGACACTACTGCCTGGTCTTGAGGAATAAATAGTCTGATCTGCCTCTGGTCTGGACCTCTTAGACTTGGTGGACATCTATTATTGAGTGATTAAGGGTGACTAGTTTCTGGAGGCTACCTGGAGAGGACAGACAATGGTGGGCTAGGCCAGTTCAAGGGTGTAACAGATTTAGGTATAGATATTTGGAGAGGATCAAGAGTGGGAAGTTGCTGGACAAAGGAGGGCTAAACGAGTAACAAAGGTGTGGGCAGAGCCATAAGGAAAGGCTTATGGCCTCAGGCAAATGCTTCCTGTGGGAAGATTCAGGGGGAGCTCAAGGGGGTTCTGGTCTGGACCTCTTAGACTTGGTGAATGTCTAAGATACCAAGTTACCAAACATGGCTGCATGATTTGTCAGACACAATTTCCATTTGGAGACAAGGAGGCTGGTGTACAGAAAAGCCAAGCGCCATCATGCCTGTGTTGTGTGTTTTTGATATCTTAGGCAAAAGTCAATTTTCTGTGTTCAATGTTCACTAACTTGTGAGTGTCTCGTTTTGTCCCCACATTGAACCTGAACTCTGAGGATGGCATCTTTAGATATGTACCTACCTAGGTCAAGGATGTCTAGAGAAGGGGGATAAATGGAGAACATGGCATACTGATTGTGGTGACAGACTATGTTTATTTATGTCTACATAGCTGTAGCCATATCTATATCTATATTCATTTATTGTTCAGTCATTCAGTTGTATCTGACTCTTTGGGACCCCTTGGACCATATTGTACGTGGAGTTTTCTTGGCAAAGATATTAGAGTAGTTTTCCATTTCCTTCTTCATTTCTTCTCTTAGATTAAGGCAAAAAGAGGTTAAATGACTTGCCCAGGGTCACACAGCTAGTAAAGTGCCTGAGGCCAGATTTGAACTCAAGTGTTCCTGACTCCAGGCACAGGGCTTTATCCACTGAGCCATCTAGCCAGCCCATCAATATTTATAGCCATATCTATAACCATATTACTATGACTATAAGTATAAACACAAACACATCCACAAACATGTATGTATATATACATTTATAAATATATATTTAGTTGTATAAATACATATACCCACATATATTTATCCACATATATCCACATATGCATATGTATGTATGTATGTATATATGTATATATGTATATATGTATGTATGTATACTATCTAGTGTCTATATATATAATATCTATCTGGCTGTCTATCTGTTTATATGTAGTTATATGACAAAATGGATAGATCACTGGACCTGGAGTCAAATATCATCTCAGACACTACCTGTATGATTCTGGCAAGTCACTAAACCTCTACTTGTCTCAGTTTCCTCATCAATAAGATGGGGAAAATAATAGCACCTATCTCCTAGGATTGTCGTGAAGATTAAATGAGATATTTATAGTGTTTAGCACAGTGCCCAGCATACAGAAGGAACTATATAAATATTTTTATTATTATAAGATAGGTATCAATTAAGATATCAATGTCTGTGGGCTGCTAAGTGGCACAATGCATAGAGCGTTTGACCTGGAGTCAGGAAGAGTTCAAATCTGACTATAGACATTTACTAGCCATGTGACCCTGGGGAGGTCACTTAACCCTGTTTGTTTCCATTTCCTCATCTGTAAAATGAATGGAGAAGGAAATGACAAACTAGTCCAATCCTTTGCCAAGAAAACTCCACAAGGGGTCACAGAAAGTTGGATGCAATTGAAATGACTGAACAAATAAATGTATGCATAACTATTTATATGCACACATATAGTCACGTATGCATATGTGCATATATGCAGTATAATGTAGTTTTGCATTGAATCACAGTGCATCATATCATTTCTTATTGTATTGTATCATATTGTATTGTCTCATACTGTATAGCAATACCCAGATTTGGATCTAGGTTTTACAAACCAAATTTATAATTCCTTCCTGTATCTGAAAGGGGAATTTCCAATTGTTCTTTTCTAGATATTTATTTATGTGACAATAATAGTGCAAATGGTGACTTTGCAGAAATGGAGTGTTCTTTCTAATTTGAATCTAATTTAAATAATTTGAATCTTGGATCCCAGGTGCTGTTTTAGGGTGACATGGACTTTAAAGAGAGGTATTGGGGTCCTTAATCATATTGTGTGGTGTAAGCCCTACCTCAGAGTGATGAAGTGCAGGCTCTGGGAGCCCCCTTGAGCTCTTCTTGAATCTTTGAGGTTCAGGCTCTGGGAGCCCCCTTGAGCTCTCCTTGAATCTTCCCAAGTAAGGAATTTGCCTGAGGCCGTGGGCCTTAAATTTTGGCTCTGCTTAAGTCTTTAGCCCTCCTTTGTACAGCAGTTTCCCACCCTTGATACTCCTGTTCCACCCTTGAACTGACCCACCATTGTCTGTCTTCTCGAGGTAGCCTCTAGTAACTTCCCACCCTTAATCACTCATTACTGGAGTCTGATCTCATCTGACTCCTGAAGACCCTCCCCAAACTCATTACTGGAGTCTGACCTCATCTGACTCCTCCTGGAGACTCTCCCCAAACTCCTCCTCCAGACCAACCCTAAATTCCTCCCACAACCTTTCTGTATATAAGACTCCTTCTTGCCCTCATGTCTATGAGAGCACCATAGAATGACCTAGCACTGACTCACTCTGTGTCAGATGATTCTTGCAAGCTTGTCCAATACAAGCCTTACAGATATCTAGGCTCCTTAAGAGTCTACTCAATATGGTGAACTTTTAAGGAACTTTTAATAAACTTTGCTTTTCTTTGGCTGAAAGAAGATTTGAATCAGATTCATTTGGCAGGATGCAGTGTGTAGGGATTTTGGGATCTCGAGCACCCCTGACCCTAGACATCTACATTTTATGGGTAACAACATCAAGAGTCCCAAGGAAAAAGATGTAAACCTAGATTTGGCCCACATCTAGGGTCTCCCTAATAGGAGGTAGAAAGGCACTCAACAATTTACATCAGTTGTAGGACAACTATATATTTTGTAAGCATAAGAGAAATATTTAAGACAGAAAAGATAGATAAAAGTGATTGACAAAAAACTTTAAAAATGAAACATTAATCTGTAACTCCAATTATCCTCTCCTATGTGATTTGTAATTAAAACATTAAAACATGGGGCATATAGTGAGACTATTAAATAGGTATCCCATCTTCCTCTTAGTTCTGTACAATCCTGAACAACTTTGACAGGATCTATGTCTTCTGGAAAGCCAGACAGGTTCACTCTCCTGTGAGTGGTCAGTTTCTTCTCTAAGGAATATTCTAGTATACAAGAAGTACCTTTAACAGTATAGTTGTAGCTTACTAAAAGACCCAAGAACTTTGTAAGTCCTGAGACTTCCTCCTACCCAACACACACACATGCGCGCGTGCGCGCGCGCACACACACACACACACACACACACACACACACACACACACAGGAAAGGAAAGAAGAGAAAAGAAAAAGACCCCCTTAATAAAATCGCTTTTCACTCACCAAAATTCAGGGAAAGAAACAAAATATGATGAGGTAACCTAGGACCTAAAACCCAGACCCAGATTCACCTAAGAACTCCAGTTGCTATCTATAAACAGCTGCTATGATGACAAGAAGAAAGACTTTCCTTCTCTACTGTAAAGTCCCTGAAAGAAGGTCCATGGAACATGTTTCAGAAAGAGGAAGAAAGAAAAAATGAGAACAGATTTTCTATCCCTTACAACCAACTACATGAGCAACTCTTCCTGGCTCATTACCGATTCTCTTTTGACATTTAACCCTTTTTCTCTGCTGTCAAGTTGGATCAAGAGATTGCTCTATCATGCTACAGAACACAAATGGGGCAGTAGAGGTGACCTGGTGAGTTCAATTCAGGTCCCCACATGATCCAAAGGAGTATACTCCCATTCCACCCTCTCCTCAATCCCTACACTTTCATCTAGGCCAAAATAATCTGGCAGAATTGTAGTTTTTCAGAGTCAGGCAGAAAGGATGACATGGTCAGGGTTCTGTGGTGAAGCTCTTATTACAGAGAATAGAGATTTATTAGCAAGATTAGGGGGGGAAATTACACATTCCTTGTTAATTGAACTTAGGCTGGGGTTTGGCTTTGTAAAAAAAAAAAAAAACAGTTGCCTTACCAAGAACTACACATGGCCCCTAGTGAATTCAGGAAGAACTGTTATTTAAAGTTCTTCTAAAGGATGACCTAAAAAAGAAGACACATTCTTGCACAAAAAGACATTTATTTTCCTGTCCAGAACACAAATCCCTCCCCTGGTTCCCCATTGGTTGTGTACTGTAGAGTTTACAGAATATCCAAAGCATCTACCACCTACCCTCCCCTCAGGTGGATCTCCATCCCAATTACATTTTCTCATTTCCTACATTTCAAGCCCTGCATACTTTTTAGAATATTCCTGACTCAATGTTTGTATCACATAGATTTATGATGTCCTTATGTGTTTAATCATAGCATGAGAAAGAAATTTACTCAATTAACAAGAGAGTTGAGAAAGTATCAATTGAAAATACAACCCAGGATATCTGGGTTTCCCCTACCATTAACATAAGAAAAGTCCCATTATTCAAGACAGTGTCTGGGGTCAAGGCACCTCATCCTTAATGGAGAATTGTTGACACAAGAAAAGTTGTTCTCTGGGTTTACTCAGAGAACACAGAAAGGGATATCTACTACCACTTTCTTTCCTGCATTAGCTGTAAGTAATTAATAAGTGAGAGACTTTTTGACAAGTATGACTCCTTAGGTTTTGCAAATCACATATCATATGATTTCTGTGGAAACAAAAGTTGAATCATTCCTTACAGCTACTACTGCAGCTTTCTGTTTATCTATGTTAACTTCTTGGTACAAATGATAATGACTACCTTGTAAGGATGTATAGCAAGAGAACTTCAATTCTTAACTTTGAATGAGCCCAACCCCTTCCCTTTCTTGAAAGAACACTTAAGCCTCTGAAATCCTGTCTCCCTGTCATTAAAGAAAATTTGCCAATAAAGAACAAGTATTATCTGAGGGATTAGAGGTGAATACAAGTCCTAAGGAAAGGTAAATGCTTCTCAGTAGGCTTTCAAGCAGGTTTTTGTTCTGCTTTTCACCATAAGAAGTCCTTCAATAAATGTGCTCACAATAGGGGGAAAAAACACAACAGGGGAAAAATATCTTTTTATAAAAATAGTGTGAAAGCTTTCTTCAAAGGGGATTCCCAGAGAATGGTTTCTTGTGAGGAGGGAGGAGATACAACATCAAGGAGGGAAGAAAATAAAATCAGTTCATTGACAAGAGATTAGAGAAACTGAGACAGACCAATCCACTGAGTTTTGGAGGTGACTGAAGGAAAGAAAAGCTATTGCAAGTAATTGGAGTAACAGCTTATTTATTTGTTGTGAAGGGGAAGAGGAGAGGGAGGAATTTTTTTTTTCATCTGAATGAATGTTCCAGATAAATGAACAACACTATCTGTTCCCAATTTAACAGTTTTAATGAAAATCTTTCTAAAATATAATTCACATTTCCCCGCCTTCCAAAACAGAAGCTATTGAGCTTTTATTTTTTAAAATATTTTTTATCTTTTATTGAAAACTCACGCTTACTGAGTGACCACCTATACAAAATTCCTCCCACCCAAAGAAATGTGTGGGTAAGAAACCTCACTTACCCAAATCAAAGGAATGTAGAAGAGAACTTCGGGTGGACAGGAGTTTTATTCTTTAAAAATACCCTGGGGAGAAGCCTCTCCCCGTCACATGTCCGAAGAAAAAGAGAGAGAGCACCCTTCCAGGCGCCCTTTTTTAAAAACCCTGAGAGTCATAAAAAGTCATAAAAAAGCACATCTTTGAAGTTCTGTTGGGTAAGAGAGAGGGTACGGACTCCACATAGGTAAAGTCAAAAGGGTCTCTGACTTCTCATTGGAGGAGGGGCGGAGTCCCGTTTTGGCGCGAATTTAAACAAAGAAAGATTTCTCCCCTGTCCCACTCACCTTTTGCTTGTGCAAAAGGTATGGGCGCACAGTCTTTACGTAGACAAGCAATTCTCCTGGGATTTTTGTCCCCACCCCCAGCCCACAGCAAAAAGCTCCCTTCGGTCTACTTCTAGCCCACCCTAAACAAAAGTTCTGATTTGCATTCTAATACTGCCTTTGGAGAATCTCAACTTTAAAGGCTTCCCATTCAACTATATAATTCATCTGACAATAGTCATGCTTGGCCTGTTGACTTCTCTCAACTGGGGTTGTTAATGTCTTATAATATTATTTAACTTTTTCATGGTCTATGTCTTATTTCCATAACTAGCTTATATGCCCCTTGAGGACCAATACCTTTCTAATATCACTGTAGCACCTAGCAGAGGCTCTCATGCCCTGTAACAATTTAACACATATTTGTTGATTTGTGTTTATGAAATAGAATTGCTTGCATTTTATGGAATAAAAGGTTAGAGCCAGTATGTAGCTGCCCATCCATTTTACAATTGAGGAAATGGAGGCCCAGAGAAGTTGAATGACTTGTCGAATTTGTGCAACTAATAAGTGGCAAGAAGCAGGATTTGAAACTAGGTCCTTTGATTCAAAATATATTGCCAGTCAGTCAGTAAATAAACAATTACTAAAGGCCTATTATGTTCCAGGCACTGTGCTAAGTAAGCACTGAGGATATAAGAAGAGACAAAAGTCAATCCCTGCCCACAAGGAGCTCACAGTCTTCTGGGGGAAACAATCTGCAGTATATAGATAGATTTAGATATAGATATAGATATAGATATAGATATAGATATAGATATATGTGTATATATGTGTATATATGTGTATGTATATATGTGTGTGTGTGTGTATATATGTTTGTATATATATATACTACAGATTGTTTATATATACATATATATACATACACATACACACATATATATGTATATATATATATATACATACACACACACACACACACACACACACACACACACACACACACACATATATATATATAGCATAAACACCACATAATTAAGGGAGGACAGCACTAGAATTAAGAGGGGTTTGGAAAGGCTTTCTGTAGAAGGTGGGATTTTAGTTGGGATTTAAAGGAAGCCAGGAAATTAGTAGGTAGAGTTAAGGAAGGAGAATGTTCCAATCTTGGGGACAGTCAGAGAAAATTACTAAAACTGAGAGATGAGATGTCTAATTCATGAAACAGCAAGAAGGTGTAAAGCCAAGCATGATCAGCTTTCCAGAAGACTGCTGCTGTGAACAGCTTTTAACATTCTGATTATATAGTTTAGTGAACTCTCTATTCAATAACAAATCGGAGCAAAACATTCACAGAAAATCAAAATACAGCATTCATAATGTTACAACTTATCATAGAAAATCAAAATACAGCATTCAGCATGTCACAACTCAACAACTTATCACGAAAGTGGCCACATAGTTTAAATCAAAGGGGTCGCATAGTTTTCAAAAAAGTACAATCATTTTGTAACTCAATCATTTAGTAACTCAATCATTCAATGGTTTTTTTTTGAAGAAGGTGCACTCATTTATGCAATCAATCATTTAGTTAAGTCCTTAATTCAATCAGTCTTAAGGAGGAGAGCCTCCTCAATCCTTAACTCAATCATCCTTAAGGAGGCAAGACTTCCTTAAGGGACACAAAGTACAATACTCAAAGTTCTACACCCATGGGGTAAAATTAAGTTACAATATCAGTCACTACTCAGTACTCTCTTAAGGGGTAGTGGAGAATACACAGGCCATCCACCCCTAGGTCACAAGTAAGTTACAATTTTATCAGTCATTTCTCAGTATCCATGGAGAGGTTTTTTTCATCTCGACCCAAGGTAGGCTCTCAGATTCCCTGGTTCCCCATCCATGGCCCCAGCTCCTACCTGAATTCACTAAACTGTCACCTGGGTACAAAGACAGACAGCTCCCAGCTTCTTGTCCATTTCTCTGTGAAGTTCTTGTTCCACACTGAAGCTCACAGTGTCCAGTTCATCTTAAATCCTTCACAGCCTCTATTCCTGGGAAGTCAAGACTTAACAAAGCCACAAATAGACAAAAGTACCAACACCACAGTCATGCTTCCTTTGGCAGCTCCAGGCTAGCCCTGGGAAGTCTTCAGCAGAAATTTCGGCTGGTTTTCTGAAGCTCTTCAGCAGAAGTTCCCAGAAGAAAGATCTCAGCAAAAGTTATGCCATCACAAGCTCGAATTTTGCATTCTCCTCTTAGTTCTTCTCAATTCTCAGTCCAGCCTTCAGTCCAGCAGCAGCTGCTGTGCCTCCATGATGCTTATCCCAAGAAGTTCTGACTGTCCAGCTTGTTCTCTTCCTTAAATACAGTATAGCTCCTCCCTGTTCAGCCCCTTCCTGTCGCATTAGCAACAGGGTTTCCCTGTTCAGCCCCTTCCTGTTACATCAGCAACAGGGATCCATAACGCCTGTTCCTTTACAGAGGCTTAATTTGAAACTAGGTGCTAAGAACTTGTCAGCTTTCCAATACAAAGAGATCTTCAAATTTCATTACCATTACAGAAGGTCAGTGTGACTTGATCAAAGAGTATGTGATGAGAAGTAAGGTATAAGAAAACTGGAAAAGTAGAAGGGAACTAGATTACAAAAGGTTTTAAATGCCAAACAGGATTTTGTACTTGATCCTGGGGGTGAAAGGGAGCCAGGGGAGTTTACAGAGTAAAGGTTAGACTTACACTTTAAGAAAATCACTTTATATAGCTCAATGGCAGATGACAGGAGTGGAGAGAGACTTTAGGCACACCCACCAGCTGATTTTCGCAATAGTCCAGGGATAAGGTGATAAGATCCTACACCAGGGGGGTGGCAGTATTGAGACAGAGAAAAAAGCATATTCCAGAAATGTTGCAAAGCTGAAATTGAAAGGCCTTGGCAAAAATACACACATGTGTATAGATATATACATATACCTATATGCATATTACACATACACAACAAAGACACAAGTACAGGAATGCTCACCCATAATACATTTGTAAGAATGTACATTTATGCAAATATATACATATATACACAACATATAGAAATAGATGTATCTATACATATACCTATGCATATACATATGGATAAACATGCAATATAGAGACAAATAAACCTATATGTACATATGTATAATACACATATACATACATACACGCATATACAATATATATGCACATATGTACACACATAATATATACAGATATATCTGTATACATGCTCACTCCTTTGTGATTGTTTTTCTTTGCTATTTACTCTGGTATACATACATATATACATACATACACACAAATATATACATATGTGATGTGGATAAAAAGGTGCCCTAAGGGTTGAGTTGTCCTTTGTCTGGTTTATCCTCTAAACTGAAGGGGCCGTAAAGTCTCTTGATACAAAGGTGCCCTAAGGATTGGGTTGCTCTTTCCCTGGTGTCCTAAAGTCTTTCCCCTTATTTTGAAATATGATAAAACTTCCACTTTGCCCTGGACTATTGAATTCCTCATCACCCCCCATTCTGGGTCATAAGATTCTCTTGTCTCCCTTATCTTGTGTCCTTATCTTGCAAGACTAATCCTGTCCCTAGATCTCCAACCTCCATAAGAAACCCTAAAATCATCCTACAAACCATATGGCTTTCTGTCTATATAAATCTGTTTCTTTTCCTATATCTGTTTCCTATATTTGTTTAGCTCCTTGCTAAATCTCAGATCCATAATGCTTTTGTGTTGATAAAGCTCCCACTGGTTAAAGAGGTGTAAGTGAATTCTTTCAAATATGAACCAGCTCTCCCACTCTGACATCAACATATGTACACACATTCACACAACACACACACAATGTATTATATCACATAATGAAGTATCATGCATATACCATATAACACATGATATATGTATTTAAACGATACACATTACGTATATGGGTGTTGAGCTATATGTATACAATTACATAATGAAATAAATTATAAAATTATATAGAGAGATTCAAAGAAAAGTTCTGTAATTATTTTAAATCACCTTAAGAGCCAAAGAAATCAAGAATAACACATTTTTAAAAATAATGTTTAGTTATTAAGTTTTGTCTCTTCAAACTCAAAATTTATGATCCTATTGGATAAAAGTGGACTTTAAATATACAGGGTGTCCTAAAAAGTCTTAATAAAGTTTAAATTGCACCAAGATTTTTGGGATACCCTGCATAACATGTACATATATTGTCATATCACTCAGTTTGAATTGATCTTTGGTATATAACTGGTCACTTCTAAAATAGTGGGAAATTATTTTATATTAGGGCCAACAGAAAGAAAAGGAGATCTCACATTTATATAATATTTTATACTTTATAAAACAGTTGTCACACCAATCTTAGTAACATGGGTAAATATTTTACAGGCAAGAGAGGAAAAACTTTGAAGAGTTAAAATGATTCATCTTTAGTCACACAGCTTATAAGTTTCAGAATCGGAACTCTAACTCAAATCTTTGGATTCCCAAGTCAGTACTCTTTCTTCTTCACCATGTTTTTTCTCCATGTATGAGGCTAGTGAGATACCCATTCCCCTTCAATTCATGTCTTTTTTTAACCTCAGGATTAAAACATGTAACAAACCAATAGGTGGGGCACTTTGGGCCCTTTTGCTAGTACACATCTTTGTTGATATATATAATTGCTCATGTTAACCTTTTAAAAGTTTGGTTAAAGGAGGCAACAGGCTAGGTGATATACAGTTAACAGCATTTATTCCTTAAAACTAATGAACTTGTAAAAGAGTTAGGAGCTAATTCCTAACTAACTTGAATAAAGGAATGAGAAAGCTTAAATACATTTTAGAACCATCTCAATTCAGGGTGACTGTGTCACAGAAATTTATGAGCTGCATAAATGTTTAAACATTGTATGAGAAAGGAATTTTCTTAATTAAATAGATGGTAAATACAATAAAATAGGAGAGTTGACAAAATGTCAATTGAAATTATGACTCTGGATATCTGTGGTTTCTTTACCATTAACTTCCATAACATACAATATGTCCAAAAAATATTAAGATAAGAAAAAGTCCCATTACTCAAGTTATTGCCTTGAGCTAAGGGGCTCATCCTTAAGGGCCCTAAAGCCTTTTCTGGCTTTGTTGACAAGAAGAGGTATTCTGTGAGCTCACTCAGAGAGCAAAGACAAAGCTGGGTCCATTTGGAATTTGTGATCTCAGGATGTCTTTGTTTTCCTTCTGAATGGAGTATGTCCCAAGATAAGGAGAAACCCTGTTTCCAGCCTTATCTGGTCTCTAGAGTTGCTGACACAGAAAAAAGGCATTTTCAAAGCAAGGCAAAGCATACTGTTTGGTTAATTCGGACTTTGGCAAAAACTACGATATTTAATGATTATCAATCATATTAGCAGGGGGTGTATAAAGGTGGGGGACTGGGGGACAGGGCAGGTGGGGGCAGGAATTACATTTTTACAGGCATATTATGCCTAACTTTAATTGTTTCCTTCGAAAACCCCACAATGTCACAATCATATGAAACTATGATTCAGGGGCAAGTTAATTCCACAGAACCAATGGAAAACACACAATAAATTCCCAAGCAGACAGAATTCAGACTAGTAAAGCTTAATTTAAACCATTAACTGAAAATATATCATCTTTTTTAAAATTTTTTTTTAGTTTACATCATTCATTTCCATGAAATTTTGTGTTACAAATTTTCTCCCCATCTTTCCCCTACCCACCACCCCAAAACAGCCATCCCAGTGTATCCCCCCTCCCCCAATCTATTCTCTCCTATGTCTTCCCCCCTCACCCCTCTGACTTTCTGGTATAGCAGGATGGATCTCCCAAACACAGTGCCTGTGTATCTCAAGTTCCAGTTGGACGTAGTTAATAATAATAATAATAATTTTATATATATACTTTTAACATTTGATTATAGAACTTTAAATTCTTGATTCTTTCTCTTCCTCCCTCATCACCCACCCCCACTGGAAGGACAAGCAATCAAATACAGGCTGAACATGTGTAATTACGCAGAACCTCTCCACAGTGAGCATATTGTGAGAGTCTGATTACATGTCCCTTCTTCCTATCCTGCCCCCCCCATCAACTCTCTACCCTGTCCCTGTCCCTCTACCGAAGTGTGAACTTTCATCAGCCCTCCCCCCCACCCTGCCCTCCCCTTCATCACCCCACCTCTCATCCCCCTTCCCCCTGCTCTTATATGTGGCAAGATGTCCAGTTTAGAGTTTATGTCCTTCCTTCCCTAAGCCAAATTCAGTGAGAGTAAGGTTGAC
>CM053582.1:237942220-237968311 GCA_028627135.1 Pseudochirops cupreus
CTAAAGTAAGGAAGGCCTGAGTTCTAATTTGGTCACAAACAATTCCTAGCTGTGTGAAACTGGATAAGTCATTTAACCTCTGCCTGCTTGAGGTTCATCAGCTGCAAAATGATGATAATAATAGCACCTAACTCCTAGGACTGAGTGATAGAACATCGTTGAGGGCTTTGCAAACCATAAAGCACTATATAAATGCCAGCTCCTAAAATGATGATAGTGATCATGATTATCATTATATATTAACAAAATTTGAAATCATTAGCATCATTGTTACTATTAAAATGACAGCTTACAGCTCTCAATTCTCTCCTAGAGTTAAATGGGGGTGATTTATAAAGCTCTTAGCACAGTGCCTGACATATTGTAGGTACTTAATAAATGTTTGTTTTGTTCCTGATTATATATTTTATGTTACACATTTAAAAACATGATTCTGAGAAGGGTCCCAAAATTTTCACCAAACTGCCAAAGGGATCCACGACACACCAAAATTTTTAAGAACTCTTTACCTGGAAATTAACATGAATAGTGTAACATTTGTATAGTATTTATTTTCTATAAACAACAATCAGCAACAAAAACAAACATGTTAAGATATTAGTACAGTTATATTATATAGTCGAATAAGGTACTTAAAAATTGATCTGCTAATGTCCTCTTCCTTTTTTTATCTATGTCTGTCAGGACTAGCCTGCTAACCTGCCTCCTTTCATCAACACCCTGTCCAAGTTGAATTCAACTCTTGGAACTAATATCTGTAGTCAAACAATGCAAATCAACACACTGACTAAAACTGAGAAATTATTTCTCATTCGGTACCACTCTTTCATTACTTCTCATCCAAAATATGAAAGGTATGTTTTGCCATTAGTCTTTGAAATTGCTCTAGGTTGCTGCTGTGGTAAGCATTTTGAGGCTTTTCAAAGATTTTCCTCACATTACTTTAGAGATTATTATATAAATTGATCACTTGGTTTCACTCACTTCATTTTTCATCAGTACATAGTGAGAGAAAAGATTATTTCTCCCCTTTATTAATAACCAATTATTAAATTAGAAATAAAGTTGTTCTCCTTCCTGTTACTTATTTAGAAATCAGCCCCTGAATGTTATTCAAGCAGCCTTTGAAGTACAGGGCTCATAATGAGGTAAAGTCTTGGGTGAAAGTAACCCAAATGGAAAATTCATACTTTATCAAAAGATAAAGAAATTTTACTTCTGGTGAATTGATGGATTCTGGTCCATTGTGTTTTAGTTGAACAGGTTTTTTGTCTATATTACCCTGGCTGGGGTGATATGGGCATAGACAAGTCTCTTTGAGAAAGACTGAGAGATCAGTCTCATCCCTCAGTCCCTCATTAGAATACACTCACCTCTAATTATAATATTTATTCTCTCGTTAATTGTTAACCAGTTATAGTAGATTTCTACCATCAGGAATACCTACTCTTCTTGGAACACATGAGCTTGAGTGGGTTCCATGAGGGATCTTTGGCATTTGAGAATGTTGCTGACCCCTTTTATTAATTATCCTCTAGTATGATTAGTAAAATGATTAATTACTCAGAAAACTGTCTCTGGAACTTTTTATATATCACAATAGAAATCTCTTTCTATTTTTCCTCCAGATGAATTTCTCTATCATTTACTCTAGCTATTTAAAGCAATTCTTTGGTCACTTGATTGGTATGGCACTGAAAAGTAAATTCATATAGAGAGTATTATAATTTTTATTTTATTGGCTTGACTTAATCATAAACAATTAATATTTCTCTAATTGTTTTGATTTGTATAAGTGTGAAGTGTCTTTTAAATTGTATTTATGTAGTTCTTGAGTATAACTTGTCAAGCAGTCTCCCCAGAATTTTATACCTCTGAAATTATTTTAAGTGGAATTTCTCTATGTCTTCTTGTTGGGTTTTGTTTATAATGTATTTATCTTTTAGCATCCATATTATGTTATTGAATAATATTGGATTTGCAGTCCACTAAATCCTCCAGATCAGTTTAGATAAAATACTGACTAGCTATAGATTCATACACACACACACACACACATCCCATATGTATGTATGTATGTATGCAGGTATATGTATGTATGTATATGTATGTATGTATGTGTATGTGTAGATAACATTTTCCCATCAAAAACTTTCTTTTTAGATTTACCCTGGTGCTCTGAATTTTTGAGGTATTTTTTCAATTCAATCAATTAAAATATTAGCTATTTTCTCCAACCTTCACTCTTACCAACAGATTTAATGAGAATATCATCTACTGTATTGTCTTTATATAAGTCATTAGTAAAGAAAAAAAATAAATAAAAGATAGATGGAGATCTCTGGAGTGCCCATTAAAGATCTTTTTTTCATGTTGACAGTAAATAGTTGATGACAATTTTTTTTAGGTCAGACCATTCAACCAGTTGGCACCCACCCATCTATATTATTGACTGGCCAATATATCTACATCTTGTTCTCAAGAATAACAATGGAAACTAAGTCAAATGCATTGGTGAAATTTGGTTAAACTTCCATAATCCCTACTTTATGTAATGCATATTTCACTAAACATTGACATGTCATAGATTTTATCTGAAGGCTAATAGAGGACTCTGCTTCATTCCTTTGTTCATTCTTTTCAAAAAGTTCAGGCAAGAACTTTAATAAAATATTGAGTTAATTTTCATAGACTAGAATTGAGTAGTAAGGAATAATGCAAAATCAGGCCATAGAAACTTTTTGTCTTCTCTCGCCTGTTCAATAAATATGGGGACACCTCCTATAGTCTCCAAAGGGATTCTCTTCTAATTCTTATATTCATGGGAAAAGACTTAGGTTTCAGTACTTTGCATTACAGCTTTACCTTTCATCTTTGTCTTCACAGTTTGAATTGTGACCTGCTCAAACATCTTACTTATAGATATTCAAATGACTCAGTGTGATTTCTTTAAGTATCTACCAGGGCTTTTAGGTATTAGATTATCATGGCAGTTCTATTTCATGTAAATCAAGCTGTCTTCTTACTCCAACAGCAGCTAGGATTAACTTCTCTGTTTTTACCAGTGCCCATAGTCAGTCACTGCACATTTTAAACCTCTTGCATTTCAGAAGATTCTGAAGCAATGAAATCCTTCTTTGGGACCTAACTGTTGGATATCCAGATATTAAGCTTCCTGGGATATGGAATACTGAGAAATTCTTCAAAAAATCTCTAAACGCTAGAAACATACATAGCATTACAAGAAATATAATCTGATAGATACTCAATTGCAAACGTATTTTTATTGCTCTGTATTTTGAAATATGGTCTCACCTCCCACATTTTATTTAATCTACAGAAAAATCAAGCAAGACAGGTACTATTACACTTATTAGGCACCTAGATGGCACAATAAATGGAACACTGGGCTTAGAGTCTGGAAATCAGGAACACCTGAATTCAAATTCATCTTCAGATACTTAACTAGCTATGTGACCCCTGTCAAGTTGCTTAATTCTGTTTGTTTTAGTTTCCTCATCTGTAAAATGATCTGGAGGAAGAAGTGCCAAACCACTCCAGTATCTCTGCCACAAAAACCCCATATGGCATCACAAAGAGTCAGATACAATTGAAGTAAAATTACTTATTATAATAGATGAGGTGACTGAGTATTAAAGAAACAAAATCTATAATCCAAGAATAAATAGCTAAATGGTCAAAAGTCTAATTCGCAATGTTGTGCTCTATTCATTTCATAATACACCTTATTACCCATCGCGGTTTCACATTCTTGCTTTTCCTTCAACACAATAAAAAATATGAAAGAATCTGAAATTGCTGATTTAAACAACTATATAACAAAAAAAAAAACACAACTATATTTTACCCCAGTCAAAATTTAAACACTCTAAAAATAATTGTAACTTAATCCATAGCTCTCCCTATGCAAACTCTAACAAAATTCGAGATGAAAAATTGATATTTTTTACACATACCTCCTAATAGATCTCCTCTCTATTCTAGAAAATCATCCCTTATGACAGGTAATTTTTTAAGGAGAAAAAAAAACCTTAAAAAAAACTAAGACACATCAATCAACAGCATTATTTGTAGTGTTCCAGACCCATAGACTTTGACTCTGTTAAAAGGGAGCAAGACACATTACCAAATATCTGTTTGGGGCATATTGGATAATTATAATGTTTAAACATTCTATTTCACTTACTGTGTTGTTTGTGTTCCTTACATTTAAAATGTTGCAGGTATTCATATACTGCTTTGTTGCTCTGATTACTTCATTTAGCATCAGTTTGTATGTCTTTCCAAGTTTTTCTACATTTACCTTCTCAAATCATTTAAATCATTTTGTTCCATACTAATTTCCCCAATCAATGAGCATTCATTTTGTCTCTAGTACTTTGCTACTAGCAAATATCTTGTTATAAATATGTTACCGTGTATGGGACCTTTGTTTTTCTTAATAACTTCTTTGTGTATATGCCCAGCATTGCTGAATCTCTGGGTTAAAGAACAGGGACATTAATTCAGATCTAAATAATTGGAAAAACATCAGTTAATATAATAAAAATGACAATACTACCTAAATTCGTTTACTTATTCAGTTCCATACCAAACTACCAAAAATTATTTCTTTGTGCTAGTAAAAATAATATTAAAATTCATCTGGAAGAACAAAAGTTCCAAAATGTCATGACAATTAATGAAAAGAAATGCTAGGGAAGGTGATCTAGCCGTACCAGATCTTAAATTGTATTATAAAGCAGCAATCATCAAAACTATTCCATACTGGCTAAGAAATAGAGGAGTAGATCAGTGGAATAGTTTAGGTACACCAGACACAGTAGTCAATGATCATAGCAATCTACTGTTTGATAAACCCATAGATCCTAGCTTCTGGGATAAGAATTCATTGTTTAACAAAAACTTCTGGGAAAACTGGAAAATAGTATGGCAGAAACTGGGCATAGACTAACCTCTAACACCATATACCAAAATAAAGTCCAAATAGGTACACAATCTAAGTATAAAGGCTGATTCTATGAACAATTTAGTGGAGCAAAGTATAGTTTTCTGTCAGATTTATGAATAATGGAGGAATTTATGACCAAAAGAGACAGAGAACATTATTACATGCAAAATGGATAATTTCAATTACATTAAGTTTAAAAGATTTTGCACAAAGTCAATGCAACTAAGATTATGAGGGAAGCAGAAAACTGTGAAAGAAGTTTTACAACTAGCGTCTCTGATAAAGGCCTCATTTTTAAAATATATAGAGAATTGAGTTAAATTTTCAAGAATACAAGTCATTCGCCAATTGATAAATGGCCAAAGATAATGAATAGGCAGTTTTCAGAGAAATAAATTAAAGTTATCTATAGGCATATAAAAATGTTATAAATCACTATTGATTAGGGAGATGCAAATCAAAACAACTCTGAGATACCATATCACATGTATTAGATTGGCTAACATTGAAAAACAGGAAAATTATAAATTTTAGAGAAGATGTGGGAAAGTGGGAACACTAATTCATTGTTGGTGGAGCTGTGAGCTGATATAACTATTCTGGAGAGCAATTTGGAACTATGCGCAAAGGGCTATAAAAATGTGCATACCCTTTGACCCAGCAATACTACTTCTAAGGCTATATCCCAAAGAGATCATACAAATGGGAAAAGGACTCACATGTACAAAAATATTTACAGTAGTTCTTTTTTGGTGACCAAGAACTGGAAATTGAGGAGATGCCTATCAATTGGTTAATAGTTGAACATATTGTGGCATATAAATGTAATGGAATACTACTGTGCTATGAAAAATGATGAATAGGCAGACTTCAGAAAAACCTGGAAAGACTTATATGAGCTGATGCCAAGTGAGGGGAGCAGAACCAGGAGAACATTGTACACAGTAATCGCTGCAGTGTTTGAGAACTGATTTTGATAGACTCAACCCTTCTCAGTAATGCAAGGACCTAAAATAATTCCAAAGGACACACAATTGAAAATGCCAGCTACATCCAGAGAAAGAGCTATAGAGTAAGAATGCAGAATAAAGCAGACTATTTTCTTCCTTTCCCTTTTTTCTTTCTTATGGTTTTCCTCATGCATTACAATTCTTCTATGCAACATGACTAGTGAAAATGTGTTTAATAGAACTATATGTGTAGAACCTATATCAGATTCTAGCCATTTTGGGGAGGGAGGGGAATAGGAGGAGGAGAAAATTTAAAAATTATGGAAGTGAATGTTGAAAACTAAAAATAAATAATGTTTTTAAATGCCAAAAAAGGTGGGCATTTTATTCAGTTTCTTAACATAATTATAATTTTCTTTCCATAGTTCTTTTACCAGTTCCTTGCTCCTCTAAAAATACATCTGTATGCCCTTCCTTCCACAAACTCTCCCACACTGAGTAACTTTATTTTTTGTCATCTTTGCCAGTTTCCACGATACTTGAATTGTTTCTTTCTGACTTCTATTTTCTCCTTGAATGGGGAACTCTGGAATTTGGCCACAATATTTCTAGAAGTTTTCCTTTTGGGATCTCCTTTGGGAGTTGATTGCTGGATTCTTTCCATTTCTATTTATCCTTTGGTTGTACAATACTGAGGATGTTTTCTTGATAATTTCTTGAAAGATGATGTCTAGGTTCTTTTTTTCATTATAGTTTTCAGGTAGTCCAGTAATTTTTAAATTATATCTCCAGTATCTATTTTTCCAGGTCAATTGTTTGCCAATGAGATATTTCACATTGTCTTCTGTTGTTTTCCTTCTTTTGGTTCTATTTCATAGTTTTTTGATTTCTCATAGAGTCATTAGCTTCCATTTGCTCCATTCTAATTTTTAAGGAACTATTTTCTTCAGTGAGCTTTTAGATTTCCTTTTCCATTTGGCCAGTTTTGCTTTTTAAGGCATTCTTCTCCACATTGGCATTTTGGATCTCTTTTGCCATTTGGGTTAGCTTTTTTTTTTTTTTTGCTTTTTGAAGCAGGGAAGGAAGGGCAATTGGGGTTACATGGTTGCCCAAGGTCACACAACTAGTAAGTGTCAAGTGTCTGAGGCTGGACTTGAACTCAGGTCCTCCTGAGTCCAGGGCCAGCGTGTTATTCACTGAGCCACCTAGCCACCCTTGGATTAGTCTATTTTTTAAGGTGTTATATTCATCAGTATTTTATTTTTTGGCTCTCCTTTACCAACTTGTTAACTAACTTTTTCATGATTTTCTTGCATCACTGTTATTTCTCTTCTCAATTTTTACTCTACTTCTCTTACTTAATTTTCAAAAATCTTTTTGAGCTCTTCTATGACCTGCAACAAATCCATATTTTTCATGAAGGTTTTTGATGTAGGAGCTTTGATTTTGTTGGCTTCTTCTTGTTGTATGTTTTGATGTTCTTTGTCAACACAGTAAGATTCTATAGGCTAAGTTTTTTTACATACTGTTTGCTTATTTCCCCAGCCAAATACTTGACTTTTTAACCCCTCGTATGACTCTGTTTTCAGTATGGAGGTTGTACTTCAGGGATTTTGCGTAATTGTTTTTAGGGGTTTATAAATTTTCTTCCAGGGTGATACAATCAAAGGAGGTGTTTACTCCTTTTCTGGCTTGTGTTCTGGTCTGTGAGTGACCACAAACATTCTTTTCTGCCTTGGAACTGTGAGAAGGATTCCCTCTCCACCACAACCAGAAGCTCCTTCCCATTCCAGGACTGTCACACAGGACTGCAACAAAGATCCAAGCAGGGCAGAGCAAGAAATCCTTCCTCTGCCCCAGCAAAGAAATTCTTGCAATCCACTTGATCCCTGTACTATCTATGGGCTGAAACCTTTGGAAGCAGTTGTCACTGCTGTTTCCGCTGCCTTTTCCTCCTCTGCCACCCTGGTGCTGAGGCCAATATTTTCTTTAAGGCATATTTTGTAATTATATCTGCACAGGTCATGAGAGTGCCTTGGTGGATTTACACTCAGATGTCTTTAAAACATTTTTTAAATTAATTTTTAATGGTTTTGCTTTTTATTACTCATTTTTAAATTTTGTTATTAAAACATGAAAATGTTTATTTTACAGGGCTCACTTTATTTTCTAATATACTGTCTCTGACATTTGCCATGATTCTGATGCAGGTCCTTATCATCCTGTACTTGGGCTATTATAATAGAATCCTGATTGGTTTTTCTGCTACAAGTTTCTTCCCACTCTAGTCCATCCTCCATTCTGTTCTGAAAGTGATCTTTCTAAAGCACAGATGGGGGGGAGGGGGAGGCAAACCAAGATGGCAGAGAAAAAGCAAGAAATTCCATGACCTCCCCCCATAGCCACCTCAAATACTTATAAAATGTGACTCTAAACAAATTTTAGAGCTACAGAACCCACAACATGACAGAGAGAAACAAATCTTCTGCTGAAGGCAGCATGGCAGGCCATTGGGAAGGGTTCATCACAGCATGATGGGAGCCGAGCACAGTCCCATGTGAGCCATGCAGTTTTGGTCCCAGGGAGGCAGCAGCAGCCAGAGTAGATTTCAGGACAGTGAATCAGCAGCAGCTGTGGCAGTTTCCAGACTTTTCCACCCATAAATGCCAAAAAGCAAGTAAAAGGTTAGTTGAAACTTTGTTGGAAAGGAAGGGTGTGGTCTGGCCCTGCCCCCAGAGCAAGAGGTGATGGAGGCACAGCAACTACAATAGCTCCCACATGGCTGCCTCAGGAGCTCCTGGCCTATAGATTGTAGGGGGACCAAGCGACCATTCAGAGGGTAAATGCTCTTGCTTTGACTTGCTTGGAACTAGCTTACTTTCTTGGGTGGTGGTCCTGGAGTGAGAAATGCCAGTTTGCCAGTATGGTGTCTATAGAGAGGGCACCCTCCTCGACCTCTGACAACATTTGTGAAAACCCCAGAAATTTGGGACAAAGCTCTCCTCTCTGGAAGCAGAGCTCTACCATGGCAAAGAGCTGAAAAGTCAAGTAATTGACTGGCAATATGAGTGGGCAGAGGAAGCACAAACAGACCATAGAATCCTTTTTGGGGACAAAAAGGATCAAAGCATGGAACATGAGGAAAACAACAAAGTCAGAACTCTTGTATCAAAAGCTTCCAAGAAAAAATATAAAATGGTTACAGGCCATGGAGGAGCTCAAGAGGGATTTTAAAATTTTAGAGGAAAAACTGGGAAGAGAAATGAGAACTATGCAAGAAAATCATGAAAAGAGAGTCAACAACCTGACTGAAGAAAATAAAGCACATTCTGACCATGTCACCTTTTCCCCACACTCCATCACTCAATAAACTCTAATCGCTCCCTGTAACTTCTAAGATGAAATATAAAATCCTCTGTTTGGCGTTCAAATCTCTTCATAATAAACCTCCTTATGTTTGCAGGCTTTTTACTATTCTACCTCAGCAGGAGTCCTCCTGTACTCTTCATTGTAATGACATTAGTCGTCCTCCTCTTTGTTCTTCAAGCAAGACACTCTATCTCCCAACTCTGGGGAATTTTCACTGGCTATTCCTCCTACTCAGAATGCTATCTATCCTTATCATCATCTCCTGGCTGACTTTAAGTATAAACTAAAATCCTGCTTTCTACAAGAGACTTTTCTGGAGGCCCCTTAATTTAGTTCGTATGTGTGTGTGTGTGTGTGTGTATTATGTCCAATTTATTCTCTTATCTATATGTGGGTTGTTTTTTTTTCCTTTTTTCTCTACCATTAGACTGAATTACCTGAAAGCAGGAACTATATTTTATTCATTCATTCATTCATTCATTCATTTGTTAGTTTCTTCATTCTTTTGTTTATTATATTTCCAGTGCTTTGTTCAATGTCTAGCATAAAGTGGATGCTTAATACAAATTTACTGACTGGAGAATACATTGCCTCAAAGAATGTCTTTGCTGAGTCCCTAAAATTTCTAAGTAAACCATCATCTGGTCAGCAAATTGAAACATTCCTTTATCTATCCCCTTTTCATTTTTGCTTTTAATTTCATTCTTACTGCAATTGCTAACATTTCTGTTACTGGATCAAATAATAGGAAAAATATATAATTCTCACTTTATTCCAATATTTATTGACAAGAGTTCTAGCACTTCCTCATTGTATATAATGATATCATTTGGTTTTAGATGAGTACATTAAAAAATATTTAAAAGATCCATATCCAGACTTTTCTGCATGTATTCATATGGTCATTTAAATTGAATTTTTGTGTTTTGTATTTAATATTATTTTAAAATTTGATAAATTTATTCCAACAATTTAAATGTTGCTACCTAAAAATTTCAGTACTATACCTAAAGATTTTCATCTGAAGAAATCATAGTCCTTTTAACTCTATATAAAGCTATATGGTTCAACTATTATTAACTCAATATTTTGCTCAGGACATTGAGGCATACCATATAAATAATACGCTCAAGATTAGTTAGCCATTGAAACTTGGTATGTATTACAATCAAATTCTCTTCCCTCCCTAGAAACTTTTCTATTTTAAAAGATTCTATTGCCTGTTAATTGAAGTGTTGACTTCACACCTCAATAGTCATGTAAATATTGCTATTAACTTTCCTTTGTCAAAATGGAAAAAAAAAGCCCACAAAGAAAATTCAACTCCATTTTCAGAATTAATAAAGAAAAAGCAATTTCTGTCCTTTTAAATGACTCTGAGAATAGAAGATAATTACTCATCTAAGAAATGCTCCCAACAATACATAAAAAGAAAATATAAGAAACTTATACTTCCCACTATGATTGATACAGACTTCTCAACTATAACTCTCATAGGCCCATCAGAGCATAGTATAATTTTTCCTGAAGTACATCAGTTATTCCTTCTCTCAATGGGAAAAATCCAAGCCCAATTGGCTGGTAAATAAACCACTCCTCATAAATCTTCTGACCAACCAGTCAGTCAGTCTCTCTGTTTGTCTGTCTTTCCAGATTAAGATGCAAATTTTAAAAACAAAAGCTACTCCCAAAAAGTGCAGAATAAAACAATGAAAGTAGACTACTTTTTTTCAGCACCTACTGTTGTATTGAATGTCCAAAAGTTCCCCACATCTAAGGAAATATTTGTTGAATGGCTACATAAAGAATGCATAAACGAAATAATCTCAGACCAACTACTTCAAGTAGCCTTCATCTTTAAGAAATGCATGACCTTGTGAGCAATCATTTTTTTTTCTTATTTATAACAATACATAAACACAAAACAAAATTATTCAGCTTTTTTCAACTTGCTGGGGTCCACTTGATAGCATCATCAACTGTGATTGGAGACCAGAGATAAACCAGGCAGGCAGTTCAGGGTAGAACTTCATTTATTTATACAATGAGCAAGGTTTTTATGAAGTAATGAGACAAAGAAGGTAACTAGCAGTCACTATGTTTTACATTACTGCTTTGTTTAATTCCATGATGTCAGGTAGATGATGTCAGGCAGACCTTGAAGGCTATCATGTAAATACTTTATCTAGTGTTCCCATTTCACATGGGATGGGCTGTACACTCCCTTGTAATTAGTTCCCTTTGTGTCACTGCTATCAGTGTGAGCAAGAATTCAGGGCAGTCTGTACTTTACACATCACAGAGAGTAGTGAGCTAGCATCCGGTTGACCTAGTAGCAGCTGCAAGAAGCTGGCTGTTTCTACCTGCCTAACTGAGTTGGCCCTCAACATCAACTAAATTTAATAAGTATTCACTATAATAACAAAAGCTCATATTTATATTAGTTTTAAGTTTTAAAGGTCATTTACCTACATTATTTCACTTGAGGCATGAGTCTAATACTAGGGATGATGGGAGATAGAATGCTAAATTCTCTGCTCTCTAGATTGTACTGGGGAAAGAGCATTGGTTTGGAAGTCAGAGGACTTCTCTTGACGTTTTCCTTTCTGACTTTAAGCAAGTCATTTAGCTCCCTAGATCTATTTCCTCTGGTATAATAAGAGGTTTGTTTTTTGTTTTTTGGGTTTTTGTTTTGTTTTGTTTTTTTTTTGGTTTCAGTTTGTATTTGATGTTCCCTTCCAGCTCTAACTTCATAATCCTATGATCTACTAAATTATATTGGTGCCTTCAATCTGTAGATATAGCATCTTATGAAGTTATAATCTCTAGTGACAGGGTATGACATACAACCATACTACAAACGAGTATAAGTCGATGCCTGTAAGTGAACATATTCATTGAGCATCCACTATGTACAAAAAGAATACCAGAGATATTTTTGGAGGTAAAATAAGGTCACCCAAGGTCAGTGTGAGGTTGGTAGATATGGAAACAGGGAGGGGTATATGAAGGTGGATGGGGACACTACAAAAGATTTGACTGCATGTGAGCCTCAAGGCATTTTTAACATCAGCTGGGAAGAGCTAAGTGGATTCCAGCTGAAGCATTTTCTGATTCTAAGATTTTATTCTTCCCTGGGGGCTACCTCCTGTAGTCATTGTTCAGCCACCAGCAGCTCTCTCTGTGTGTTTATAACTCTACGAATATCTTACATTTGTGTTGGAATTTAGTATTTTCTGAGAAGTGCTGTGTTGGAAATAAGGCAAGGACCGAGACTCAGGATTTCAGTATTCTACTTCCACCAATTATCACTATTTGGAATCATGAGATAGTCTTGACTGTCATGTTCCCCATAGAATAGGAAAAGCAGCAACTATAGGAGCTCTCCAACTGAACGACTTCAGGAGATATCTGTTGTTCAGTCGCGTCCAACTCAATGACCCCATTTGAGGTTTCCTTAGTGAAGATACTGGAGTGGTTGGCCATTTCCTTCTCCAGCTCATTTTACAGATGTAGAAACTGAGGCAAAGAGGGTTAAGTGACTTTTCCAGGGTCACATAGCTTACCTCAAACTGACATTTATTTGTTAATAACTTTTTGCCTGCCACAACTCCTACCATGACTTGCTGAATAGTAAGCTAGTGCTCAATCCTGGACTTTAGCTCACACTAGCCCTCATTTATGCCTAGTTTTAATTCCTGTTCTTGACCCTGTTCCTATTTCAGACCTTGTTTCCTACCACTGACCACAGCAACGTGAATTACTTCCTAGATCTTAATCTCAACTGGTATATAGGCTCATAGGATCACAGAGATGGAGATGGAAGGGACCAGAGATTATGCAGTATATCCCTCACATTTTAAAGATGAAATATCTGAGGATTATAAAGGTAAAAATGACTTATCCAAGGTCACATAACTAGTATAGTTACATATGTACGTTACATAGTATATGTTACATAACAGTAATAGACCAGAATTGAATTCAGGTCTTGTGATTTCAATTTCAGCAGTCTTCCTACTATATCATACTACCTATCCTTTGAATGCTATTCCTCACTTTCAGGGTAACTTCTTGACTAAAACTTTCCCTTACCCATCTCCACAAAGTAGAGTATGTTGAATTCATTGTAGGGATCTTATTTGGTATCAGCTTTTTCTTATTTTTAATTTTTTAAATTCTTGCTCTCCATTTATCCCTTCTCCACCGATTGAGAAGACAAGAAATACAAAATCCTTTGTACATATGAAGTCAAGCAAAATGTAAGTAGCAGGCTTTTTTTTTAACAGCCCCTAACTGAGCTCAGTCTTCTAAAACTTGAAAAGTGTCTGTGATTCTTAGCTTGGCAAATGATAGCAGTTATAGGAAAAGTTATTAATTTCCTTTTTTTCACTTTTTTATTTATTTAGTATTTAATTTTCCCCAGTTAAATGTAAAAAATATTTTTACCATTTGTTTTTAATACTTTGAGTTCCAAGTTCTCTCCCTTCCTTCCTCCTCCCTCCCATTGAGAAGGAAAGTAATTCCATGTAGCTTATATATGTATAGTCATACAAAACTATCTGTAATAGTCATGTTGTAAAAGAAAACATAAACAAAAATACAGAAAATGAAAACAACAACAATTTCTTCAATCTGCATTCAGACATCATCAGTTCTTTCTTTGGGAATGGATAGCATTGTCCATCCTACGTCCTCCAGAAGTACTTAGTACTCTGAAGTAGCTGCCATGGATCATTGTATTACCGAGAATAGCTAAGTCATTCATAGCTGATCATCCTACAATATTGCTGTTACTTTATACCCATTCCATTTCACTTTGCATCAACCCATGTAAACCTTTCCATGTTTTTATGAGAGCATCCTGCTCATCATTTCTTATAGTATAATAGTATTCCATCACAATTGCATACCACAATTTATTCAGTCATTCTCCAATTGATATGCATCTTCTAAATTTCCAATTCTTTACCCCCCCAAAAAAAGAGTTACTATAAATATTTTTTGTATATATAGGTCCTTTTCCTTTTTTTGTTTTTTTGTCTTTTGGGGGATACAGACCTAGCAATGGTATTGCTATGTCAAAAGATATCCATAGTTTGTAAACCACTGGGCATAGTTTCTAATTGTTCTATAGAATGGTTTAATCAATTCACAATTCCTACAACAGTACATTAATGTCTTATTTCCCCCACATCTCTTCCAACATTTGTCATTTACTTTTTCTGTCCTATTATCTAATCTAATAGGTATGAGCTAGTACCTCAAAATTGTTTTAACTTGCATTTCTACAATCAATAGTGAGTTAGAATATTTTTTCATATGGCCATAGATACCTTTAATTATTAAACCTGAAAACTGATTATATCTTTTGATAATTTATCAATTGGGGAATGGCTCTTATTTTTGCAAATTTGACATTGTTCTCCATATATTAGAAAAATGAGGCCTTTATCAGAGAAATTTGCTTCAATTTTTTTTTCAGTTACTATTGCTAACTGTATTTCCCTCCATCCTATTCCTCCTAGATCTGTTTATTCTATTCTCTCTCTCCTTTCACCCTCTCCCTCCTCAAAAGTGTTTGCTTTTGATTATCCCCTCCCCCAATTTGCTGTCCCTTCTATCACACCCCCTTTCTTTTATCCCCTTCCTCTTCTGTTTTCCTACAGGGTGAGATAGGCCATTACCTATGTATCTTATTTTCCAGGTACATGTAAAAACAATTTTTAACATTTGTTTTTAAAACTTTGAGTTCCAAGTTCTCTGCCTTCCTCCCTCCTGACTCACCCTCATTGAGAAGGCAAACAATTTGATACAGGTTATACATGTGTATCTTTGCAAAACACTTCCATAATAGTCATATTGTGAAAGACTAACTACTTTTTCTTCCACCATATCCCACTCCCCATTCTCTCCTTTCACTCTATTCCTTCTCAAAAGTGTTTGCTTCTAATTAACCTCTCTCCCAATCTGTCCTCCTTTCTATCACTACCCCCAATCCCCTTCCTCCCCATATTTCTGTAGGGTAAGATAGAATTCTATACTCAATTGAGCATGTATGTTCTTCTCTCCTTAAGCCAATTCCAATGGGAAGAAAGTTCACTCATTCCCTCTCACCTCCCCCCTCCTCTCTTCCACTGTTACAGCTTTTCCTTGTCTCTTTTATGTGAGTTAATTTACCCCATTCTACCTCTCCCTTTCTCCTTTTCCTAGGACATTCTTTTCTCATCCCTTAATTGCATTTTTTAGGTGTCATTCCTTAACATTCATCTTAACCTGTCCCCTATGTCTATATATATTCCCTTCAACTACCCTAATAATGAGAAAGGTTTCATGAGTTAAAAATATAATAATTCTAAGTAGGAGTGTAAACAGTTCAACTATATTAAGTCCTTTATGATTTCTCTTTCCCGTTTACTTTCCCATGCTTCTCTTGAGTCTTGTGTTTGAAGTACAAATATTCTATTTAGCTTTGGTCTTTTCTCAAGAATGTATTAAATTTCTCTACTTTATTGAATGTCTATTTTTTTTCCCTCATGGATTACACTCATTTTTGCTGGGTAGGTGATTCTTGGTTTTAATCCTAGCTCGTTTGACCTTGTGAATACCATATATCAAGCCGCCCTCCCCCCCCCCCCATCCTTTAATGTAGAAACTGCTAAGTCTTGTGTTATCCTGATTGTGTTTCCACAATACTTAAATTGTTTCTTTCTGGATGCTTGCAATATTTTCTCCTTAAGCTGGAAACTCTGGAACTTGATTATAATATTTCTAAGAGTTTTCCTTTTGGGATCTCTTTCAGGAGGTGATAAGTGGATTCTTTCAATTTCTATTTTACCCCCTGGTTATAGAACATAAAAGCAGTTTTTCTTGATAATTTCTTGAAAGATGATGTCCAGGCTCTTTTTTTGATCATGGCTTTCAGGTAGTCCAATAATTATTAATTGATCTCTCCTGAATCTGTTTCCCAGGTCAGTTGTTTCTCCCATGAGATATTTCACATTGTCTTCTATTTTTGATTCTTTTGGTCTTATTTTATAATTTCTTGTTTTCTCATAGAGTCATTAACTTTTATTTGCTTTATTCTAATTATTAAGAAAATATTTTCTTCAATGAACTTTTGGGCCTCCTTTTATATTTGGACGATTCTACTTTTTAAGGCATTCTTCTCATTGGCTTTTTGGAGCTCTTTTGCATTTGGTTTAGTCTACTTTTTAAAGTGTTATTTTCTTCAGCATTTTTTGACTCTCCTTTACCAAGTTGTTGACTAATTTTTTTCACGATTTTCTTACATCACTCTTATTTCTCTTCTCATTTTTTTCCTCTACTTCTCTTACTTAATTTTCAACATTATTTTTGAGCTCTCCCATGCCCTAGGAACAATTCATATTTTTCTTAGAGGCTTTGGATGTAGTAGCTTTGACTTTTTTGTTGTCTTCTGAGTGTATGTTTTGATTTTCCTTGTCAAGAAAGTAAGATTCTATAATATGAATTTCATTTATTGTTTGCTCATTTTCCTGGCCTATTATTTGACTTTTTAACTCTTCATTAAGGTAAAGTTCTGATTCCAGTGTGGAAGTTGAATTGTACCAAGCTTCAGGGGGTTTGTGCTGCTCTTTTTAGGGGTACTTCTAGGAGCTTGTACATTTTCAATTCTTCCAAGGTGGTATGATCTAAGTAGAGGTGTCTACTCCTCTCTTGGCCTGTGCTCTGGTCTGTGAGTGACCACAAGCATTCTTTTCTGTCCTGGAACCATGAGGAGGCTTCCCTCTCCACTGTTGCCACAAACTCTGCTGTGCCCGTGTTCCTCCTTACCCCAGGACTGCCACCCAGAACAGTGATCTAGATCCAAATATGGGCAAAGCAACATAATCCTTCCTCAGTGTCACCAAAGAGACTCCTGTAATCTCCTTCTGACCAGTTGCTCAATGCTTTTTCTGTCTGTGGGCTGAGAGATCTGGAAGTAGCCATGTTCCTGTTGCCACTGCTGATTCAGTCACTCCTATGACCTGCTCCTGATTTGTCAGGGCTGAACTGTGTTCCTCTCTCACCCAAATCTGATAGCCCTTTCCTATTGACCTTCTAAGTTATCTTTGATTTTTGTGGGTTGAGAAGTCTGGAAACTGCAATAGATGGAAGTGATTCAGTCTGCAGAGGCCTGTTTCAGTTTTACTGGCACTGGTCTTTAGTGTCATAGGCAGCACTGGACTGTGCTCCTCTCTCAACCTGGTACAACAGACCTTTCTCATTGACCTTCCAGATTGCCTTGGGCTAAAAATTTGTTACATTCTGTATTTTGTGGATTCTGCTGCTGTGGAATTTGTTTAGAGCCATTTTTTGCAGGTATTTGGAAGGGTTTTAGGGACAAATTCTGTTGAGCCTTTGCCTTCACTCAGTCATCTTGGTTCTGCCCTTCCACCCTCCCCCTCCTTGTCCTATGTTATTCATTTTCAAAGGGGGTCTCTGTCACCATTTGTAATGGTAATTAATTTGGCAAGTACTTGGCCCTTAGTGACTAAGGGCCAAGTACTTCTGTGAAAGAGGCAGAGAGTGTGAACTCTGTCTCCTGCATGAAAGAAACAAAAGGTATAAACTCTATCTCCTGTGTGAACAGAGGCTGTAAACTCTGTCTCCTGTTACTGATGTGGCAGGAGGGGTTGGCTGAGACAGGAGGTCAGTGTATGTATATAGGAAGAATTCCAGAGACAGAGAATCAGAGTCAGGAATTTTCCTCCTGGTGGCTCCTGGTGGAGGAAGCAGGGATGTCCCAGCATCTGGGAGATGGGCTTGCTGGACTGAGAACTGAGTTGAAGTTTTCTATGAAACCAGAATCTGGTGAAGGCTGGTTTCCTGGAAGGCTGAGAGAGCCACCTGGAAGGCTGAGATTCCTTCTGGGTCATAGGGCCAGCCAAACTGCTGGAGGACTGAAGAAACATGACCAGGATGCTAAAATTCTATTTGTTTGTTCACTATACTGTGTAATAAGAACCTTAAAAGGTATTCACAGTAGCATTCTTTTGGGAATCTGCTAGTGTATGGCGTTTCAACACTAAAGCTGAACTGATTTAAGCAAATGGAAAGAGCAATTAATTGTCCTTTGCCTTGTCACCACATATTTAATTTGGAGACATGAAATTCCATATATAATGTTTTAATTTTCCTTGTCATCAAAGTAAGATTCTATAATATGAATTTTGTTCATTGTTTGCTCATTTTCCTGGCCTATTACTTGACTTTTTAACTCTTTTTTAAGGTAAAGTTCTCCTTCCAGTGTGGAAATTGAACTGTCCCAAGCTTCTACACACTTGCTTGGAAGGGTGAGTCTACTTTTGAAACTAAATGATTGGAAGAAAGTTTAAGGACCTTAGTAGTAATGGTCTAGTCTAGGTTAATAAGAATTCCAAGATGGACACATAATTCTGCTCATGACTTATGAACTAAATGCTCTGCAGTAGGATTAAATTGAGTTTAGATATTTTCTTGTGAGAAAAGAATCAAAATGACCTGCTGATCTTCTTATTGGAGAAATACAAACAGTAATATCTGACTTACAGAAAGAAGGAAGAAGGATCAGAGCAAAGTCCACCAAAGGCTGTCTGTATTTGGAGCGTATGATTTCAGTTTGATCTCTAAAGAATGTAGCATGATAACAAAAAAAAAAAAAGAACAAAAAACCAAATAAACAAAACAAAACAAAAAATAAACAACAACAACAACAAAACCTCACTTGATTTGGAGTAAGAATACCTAAATTTGTTTATGTCCTGTTCTGTATTACCCATGTAACCTTGGACAGGTTATTTGACCTCTCTTGTCCTAAATTGTATATCTGAAAAATAAGGGAGATGGATTAAATATTCTCTAAAGTTTCTTCTATTTCCAAATTCCATGATAAATCTTTATGGATGTCTCTTTAAACTTCTAATTTCAATAGTTCTATGACCATAATCATACTAGAACACAAGTTATTTTTGGTAACTTTAAAAATTGAGTAGACAAAGCAGTACAAAACTTAATCTGACATTTGACATTCAGTTCTTTACATTGCAATGATTTATCTTCCAAGTACCAAGGAGGAAATAAATCTCTCTTGATTCCTTCATATCCAACTTCAATCCCCAGGTACTTTAGTAGGGAAAAATTTTCCTAGACTTGTAGGAATCCCCAGAGGTCTGAACTCTCTGAGTTTACTGCTACCTAATTCACAGATTGGACCAGTTGAGACAAGTACAACTAAAGTATTTATTCCATTGATAGAAGAAATCAAAACCATGAAAGTACAAGACCAATTTTTATCATTCCTACATTCAGCTACAAAGAAGCATTTTATAGTGCCAAGGGACTAAAGTTAAGGACTCAGTAAGACTGAATGTAGAAGCAGATTTCTTGATGAAGAATTTAATGTTGATTTAATCATGTAGACTATGTGCTATAGAATTGATAAATGTTCATGTTGAAAGACTGGGGCTTGGGAAAGCACCCAAGTAGGCTATGAAGAAGACATGACAGATTCACAAATAAGGCAAATCCAACAAACTGGATAATCAGCACCTAAGTTTCTTCAGTTCCTGAAATTATGAAATGGCAGGGTCAGTGGCTTGATCTGCAGATGAAATGGAAAAGAAACATGAACAGTGGAGAAAAAGTAGTTTCTCATTTAAGTCAGTGGTAATAATAAGAGAATAAAAATGTATAGGAGATGAATTGTCAAGATAATAACAAGTGAGCTTAACATCAGCCCAAGGAGAGGGGTAGTGCTGAGTAATGGAGTTAGATGCAGAGTAACAACCTTTGTATGCATTTATCTGGAAGGGGCAAGTTAGTTGGTTGATTCCTTATTTAAAAGATTGTGGATGAATTTTGGTAACTACTTATGAGACCAATAGTTAATAATATCACTTTTACATGGTTAAAGTTATTCCTATAATTTAATTCTCATACATTTATCTGCCTAAGGTACCAACTTATTTACCTGTTCCATTGAGACACTCGTTAACTTTGTCTTTGCTCTACCCAAAGGATCTGGTATAGTAACTGAGCTCTGAGGTAAATTACTTATCTTAATTTTAATGAGTTATGACCTTAGGCCAGGGGCAGCTAGATAGTGCAATGGATAGAGTGCTGAGACTGGAGTCAGGAAGACTTGAATTCAGATCAGATCTCAGACACTTACTAACTGTGTGACCTTGGAAAAGTCACTTAACCCCAATTGCCTTGCCCTACCCCCTACAAAAAAAGATAAGAACAGGAAATTTGTACCCAATGTGGGAGGGGACATATCTAGTCAGAGCCAGATGTGCTGGAGAAGTTTTCTGGCTCACTTGTAGATGTCATGCTTGGGTGAGGCTTAGGAATTGGGAGTTTCTTTATCAAGACTAGATATTAGGAGAAGGTTCAAGTAGGGTATGTCAGTCAATAGGAGAGTTGACTCATACAGCTACAGTCAGTCAAGTGTTTTATCAAATAAGAAGCTATAAACATTAGCTGCTTGACAGAAGGTTAATATAGGTCAGGAGAGTAGAAAAGTACAAAACTGTCTGCTATTGCCTATATTCTTTATGGAAATGATGACGACTTAGGCTAAATGATTCTATATTAGAGTCCTATCATCAAACATCAATAACATAAAAATTACAATTATCACACTTGATTATTCCCCAGAATAACTCTTTCCATTGTTTCTTCTATCAAATATCATAAAATATCAAATGTCTTTCTAAAGCCCTGTTATTTTTACTTTTGATAGATATTTCTTTATCTCATATACATCCCCTTCTTTTGGCTCATATTTTATCAGTATAGTGTAGGCTCTCTTCATCTTATGTCCAAACTACTTCAATAGGCTGATATTTGGTCTTCTTATCTCTTATCTCCTTATTGAAGTTAAACTTCCACTAAGTTAACAAAGTGATTTTCCTAATGCACAGGTCGAGTTATGATTATTAGGCTCCCAACACTCAACAAACTTCTATGACTTTCTATTATATCTGGGATCAAATGCAAACCCCCCCCTTTTTTTTTTAAAAAGAGCTTTTAAAGCCCTTTGCTACTTGTTCTCTTTCTTCCTGTGAATTCTCTGTCTATCCCATTATCCTTAATCTATTGAATGCTGTATCCAGCTCACTATCCATCTTCCATACTTGTCCAAGATCTATGAATTAATAAACTAATCATGGTTTGCTCATTCACCTGCATGTTATAGTTGTGAGGAGAAGATAAGGATGTTTTAAACTGCATAAAATCAATTTCATCTGCTCCTACAGATTTTTCTAAGGAGGGAATGAATTACTCTACTTGTTAACTACATCCTATATTCTAGTTAAATGTATAGCAAAAATGTCTATATAGATTTTTTTCTTCATTCTTCCCACTTTCTATTGCCTCTTTGGTCACTAGACAAATGTTAAAAATACTGTTAAATTGGCATTTTTAGACTACCTAATAACTGTGGAACTGCAGAAACATTACAGTATCACAGAATATCAGAGCTGAAAGTGATGTGAATTTTAGTCCATATCACATTCAAAAGTATTATTCATAATATCGTAACTGACAAGTGGTCATCTAACTTCTGTTGAAAACCTCCAGTGAATGGGAAGCCATCATCTCCTGAAGTAGCTTAGTCTACTTTACATTATTACATTATTTTATTTACATTATTGTTCAGACTACTTTAGAGAAATTCCAATGATTAAGAAGTATTTTTCCTGTTATCAAGCTAAAGCCTCTGAAACTTTTACTCTTTACTCTTAGTTTCATCCTCTAAAGTCAAACAGAACAAATTTAATCCCTCTTCCACATGACAATCATTTTTGTTTCTCTTTTTTTTTTCTCTAGGCTAATCATCCTGAGTTCACAGAACTAATTGTCAAATGCTGTGGATTCAAGATCTTTCAGCATCTTACCTGCCATTTTCAGGATCTGCTGTTTTTCTATGCAATTTTACAATAAATATTTTAAAACCTTGCTAGTGACATCTTTTAGTTTTGAATCATCTATTTCTCAATATATCTTTATACTCCAATTCCTAGGGAGATATCTCTTTTTAGAAAGAGAGAAAATCCTCATTTCTGGAAAGAAGAGAGAAAGGTGTCTCCTCATATTTCTTCTTTGAAGAGAAGCTTATTCTTTATGATTTAAAAGCATTCTTTTTTCTTTTCTTTTTCATTTTTCAAATTTTTTTACACTGTCACAGTCTGTAGTTATTGTATATGTGCTTTCCCCATTTCTGCTTTTTTTACTTTGTATTAGTTCACATTAGTTTTCCAAGACTTTTCTCTATATTAATCATCCTTATACCATAGTAAACTTTGATTATATTCAAATATCACAATGGTTATCTCCATCTTTTCTTTCTAAAAAATAAACGTGTTAGATAAGTCCATATAATGGACTTTTATATTTACCTTCTTAGGTTATATGTCTAGCAATATGATCTCTGGGACAAAAGGGGAGAATATTTTATTTACTTTACCTTCATTATTTGAAATTATTTTCAAGAATAGTTTAAACAGTTTTCAGCTAAACCAAAAGTGCATGAATATATCCATATTTTGACAGTAACGATGATTATTCTCAACTATTATAATCTTTATCAATGTTCTGGGTATTCAGTGAAACCTCAGGGTTGTTTTAATTTTAATTTTTTTTAAAGTAATTTGAAGTATTTCCCCCAGAGCTAGAACTGTTTTGCAAAGATCTCTTTTGAGAACTTTTTATAGATTTTGACAAGTTATTATTTGGGAAAGTGTATTTATTTCTATATCTTTGGATTAATGATACAAACACATGCGTGCACATATACATACTATGTGTCTACACACACACATACACAGAGAGATCAAAGCCTAATCAGGAATATATGATTGAATTATTTATTCCTGCTTGACTGATTCTCTACTTATTTTAGTTGCATTAACTATATTTATTCAAAACCTTTTCAATTTTGTACAATCAAAATTTATAATTCTCTTCTAAAATTTTAGAGCTCATCCTTTTAAAATTTAGAAGAGAGCATATCAGTTACTTTTCACAGCTATGACTATGTGCTGAATTTCCAACCAAATAAGAGACAAAAGCAATTGTAATATATAAAAGGTAATTCTGATTATACATTCATGTCCTATAGTGATTTATTTCCTATTTAATTTGTGGGTTTTTTTTTAATATTTGTAAATGTGGTAATTGATTTCAATTATTTCTGTTTTCTTTTTGTTTAGTCCATTTTTTTTTATATTTTCTGATGAACTAAGTAATTTTAACATCAAATCCTTTATATAGTACTTTGAAATTTAGGGTTAACATTTTACCATAGTTTCCACTTTAAAAATATTTGATCCTTTTTGTAGTTTTTATGTACAACTTTTATTCTTATTTTGTCTAGTTCTTTGAAGTATCTATGTGATTGTTTAACAGGAATAGCAACATATTGGTATGTAAATGTAGACAGTTTTGACATTATGGTTTTATTGATATGGTCTACCCAAGAGCATTGAGTATGTTTTGAATTATTTAAGTTGTGTATTTGTCTAAGGAATATTTAACAACTGTATCTGTATAAGTACTAATTTTACTTTGACTTCTAGATAGTTTATGCATTTTGCAAATATTTTTCATTATTTCCTCCTTCTTATTCTTAATTATGCCTAGAAATGCTTTCAATTTCTAAGGGTTTAATTTCTATCCTACTACTTTATTGAAACTTGTTTTAAATGAGGTCTTTGACATTTACTTTTTTAAGTAATTTTTTTATATTTTATTTTTCCAATTGCTTCTAAAAATAATTTTTTTAACTTTTTTTTCTTGAAATTTTGAGTCCCAAATTCTCTTCCATCTGTACCTCCTCCTTGTTTGAGAATACAAACACTTGTATACAGATAGATTACACATGTGCAGTCATGCAACACATTTTTCATATTAGCCATGTTGTGAAAGAAAACATAGACCAAGACAAATAACTAAGAAAAGAAAAAGAAATGAAAAAAAATGCTTTGATCTGCATTCAGACTTCATCAGCTCTTTCTATGGGGTTGGATAGCATTTTTAATCATAAGACCTTCAGAATTGTCTTTAATCATTGTATTGCTGAGAATAGCTATGTCATTTCTCATTGTGCAATATTCCTACTGTGTACAATGACCTCCTGTTGGAGTGCAGGGGCTGCACCAGCACAGAGCCACAGCAGTCCCAGACAAGCTGATTCAACCACTGCAGGGGTGATTCCCAAACCTCTCACCATAGGACAGGGATCTGTTGGAGCTGGGTAAGAGACAAGCACAGCACCTGCAGCAGTGACAGCAACTTCTCCTGGGGCTATCAACCCACAGTCTGGAGGTTTAAAAATCACTTACCTGAACTATTGCCAACATGGTGGAGTAAACCCTAGCTGCTTGTATCTCCCTCCCTGACCCTGAAAACTCAGACAATATTGCCCCAGAATAAAATCCTGAAATAGTGGAACCAGCTGCAGACTTGGGAGTCCTGCAGGAAGGGCATGTCTGTGACTGTACTGAGGTTAAAATGCAGGATGGGAGGCTTCCCACCACTCTCATCTCAGTTGACTAGCAGGAGATCCCAAACCCAAGGCGGGGGTAGAGCCAGCAAGCGCTAACACCAGAAGCCCAGGTGTATCTTTGCACAATCATGGGAATCTGCAGACACCACCATGGCCTAGACCACCAGTTACTGAGCTCTAGCCCAGGGGTGCAAAGTCACAATCCTGAAGTGGCTAGAACACCCCTCCCTCACACCTTATACTATGAGCTTCAGTGTAACACCAGGGCAACACTATAAGTCCTGGCCTTGGCCTCAGTCTAGACAACCAGAGGCCACAACACACAAAGCCAATAACCAGGTTCCTAACTCCCAGCATAAGAACCATGGGTCACAGCCCATTTTCCTCCTCAACTTGGGACTATGACCTGGAACTGCATGTGGGCAATTCAACGGAGTTATATATCCAGTGCCATCAAAAGATCACCTATCATCTCCTTTTGAGAAGTTGTTCAACTCAATTAACATTTTGGGGCTGAGAGTTTCTGAAATAGGCATTGCCAATGTAGCTGCCTCCAAGATCTGCTTTTGGCTTATTGCTTCTAAAAACAATTCTTAATATTTAAAACAAAATTGAGTTCCAAATTCTCTCTCTCCCTGCGCTGCTATATGGCCCAGGCCTGACCATCATCCTAATGAGAAAAACCTTTTCTGTTAATCTATTGAGTTGTTTTGGGCCAGAAAATTGTTTCACCCTAACATTTTGTTGGTCCTGCTACTCCAGAGTTAGATTTGAGGAGTTATTTTAAAGATGTTTGGAGAAGTTGGGAGAGTTCAGTTGAATCCCAACTTTTACTTTGCCATGTTGATTCTGCTGCAATTCCTTAGTGTTTTTGATGGAAACTTTTATCTATGTCTATTCCACAAATTTATCTTATATTTTATCTTCTTATTACCATTTATAAAACTATGTCAATAATAATTATAGAATGGAAGTGCCTTTTATTTACTCCTCTCTTTACTGACAAAAGCTTTATAGTTTCTCCATAGCTAATGCTAACTTTTAGCTAACTAACTTTTATAGATTTTAAAAATAATATTATAATGGTCTTCCTTTGCTTATGTTTTGTTGACTCTAGATCATAAATAATTTGTGTATTCTGTCAAAGGCTTTTTCTTCCTCACTTGATATAACCATATCATTTAGATTTTTCTAAAAAAAATAAAAGATAATTGCTTTTTTATACAATCATTGTATTCTTGGAATGAATGGAGCTTGATGATAATGATTTTTTTTTTAGATTAATT
>CM053582.1:237968811-237989596 GCA_028627135.1 Pseudochirops cupreus
ATTGTTTTCATTCTTAGCTTTAACCTTCACTGATCTGAATATTAGTACTATACCATACCTATAAATGGAGGTTGTTAAAGGGCTATTTCTTTTAATTGGAGAATATTTTGAGGTATAGTTATTAATAATTCTTTTTAAAATGATAAAATGGGAAAAAATCACAACTCAATCAGTCAAAAAAAATGCATTTTCAAGATGAAACTCATTTAAGTAATTTAGGGTGTGTGTGGAATGTAAGCAGAATATTAAAATTGCAAGTATGCCAAACTATAGAAGTACAAGATTAACCAATGTTTGTACAGAGGCTGCTAGGTGACTCAGTGCATAGAGCTCTAGGTCTAGAGCAATATTTCTCAACCTTCCTATTGCAGCGACCCTTTAATACTCGTATGTGGGCATATCTGCATGTGGGCAGACCCACCTGTAGATGGATAGAGGAGCAGTGTCTCAGACCGAGATGTGTTTTCCCATGGTCTTAGGTGACCCTGTTTGACCCAGGGATTGTGACCCACCGGTTGGGAACTGCTGATCTAGAGTCAGGAAGAACTGAGTACAAATCCAACCTCAGACTCTCACTAGCTGTGTGACCCTGGACAAAAAACTAAGGCAAATCTCTGTTTGCCTTAATCCACTGGAGAAGGAAATACCAAACCACTCCAGCATTTTTGTGAAGAAATCCCCATGAACAGCATTGGCTTTTTCATAGTCAATAGGGTCATGAAGAGTCAGACAAGACTGAATAAAAAGAACAAAATTTTTAAATAATGCTTTTTCATTCAATTTATTCATTGTTCCACTATCCAAATTTCTCCTTTGGCTCTTCTTCTTTGGTTCCCATAGCTAGAGTAGATAAGTACTTTTCTTTCTTTCTTTCTTTCTTTTTTTTTTCAAATTTCCAGGTAAGAAGCAAACTCTGAATGAAGTCTTTGAAAATCTTGAGAGATCCTATCTAAAGCTAAGGGAAAGGTAGAAGGAAGAACAGTCAAGAATTTTTAGCCTCCTGCCACTCCTTTTAGCATGGCCCAGAAGAGACAGTGTCTGCTGTTTGTGGTTCAGTGGGGGGAAAGTAGGGGCGTGTAGACAGTGCATCTTCAATAGTGTTATCCCATACTGGACAGGCAGAAGTTTCCATCCCTGCTTTGGGAAAATAGGAAATGATGGCGGAAGGTTTCTCAGTCTGTTCTTTAAGAATGATGTTTCTTCAATGTTAATTACAAAGAATTCTACCTTGTCTTTCCTTCCTTCTTCCCTTCCATTCTTCCTCTACATTGATTGCCACATTACCCTAAGGTCCATAAGAGTCATTCTTAAAATGTGTGAGAGAGAACTGAATGCAATATTTCAGATAATGTTGGAAGGTTGGTGGCATAGAGGCAAATGATACAGAGTCTAGGTGGCACAGTGGACAGAATACTGGGCTTAGTTTCAGGAAGTATTAAGTTTAAATCTAGCTTCAGACACTTACTAGCAGTGTGATCCTAGGCAAGTTATTTAACTCTGTTTGCCTCAATTTCCTCAACTCCAAAATGGAGATTATAATTGCACTCCTATGGTTGATATAAGGGAAAAAATGAAATAATATTTGTAAAGCATTTAACAAAGTGCCTGGCCTAATAAATGTTAGCTTCCTTTCTCCCACATATTCTGGAGTTTACGAATATTCAGTATAGTAATGTCTATTCAGAAACTTTGGCTTTAAGTTTTTATGGCCCAATGCTATGTTGAGGTCATGGTAGGCAAGGGTTCTATCTGAGATCAAGGTCTGATTCCAGTCAAGTTCCTTTGATGAATTTCTAAGGATACCTGGGAGTTTCCATTTGCACAAAGATTTGTTGTCTGTTAGTATATGAAGAAGTATAGTTCCTGGCATACAATTTTTGCAAATTGTAATTGCCTTCCTATACCATTTTTTGTAACCTGAAAGAATACACCATTAAACAATTTTCTGCATTAATCAATATGCTTTGACCCCATAAAGATATTTCTTCTGAAATTTCTGGAAGCAAAAATCTCATTTTTAATTAACATTACAAATCCCTTTATTTCTAAAAATAAGTCCACATGACTTTGCCATTTTTTCAAGGTGTTTTTGTTAACTGGAATTTAGAGAATATAATCCATAAAAAGGCATTTAGAATCATTCTTGGACTTTGGCTTTACTTAAGTTCTGGTTAGAGGCAAACATAAGTTATTTTAGATAACTTTATTGTCATCTTTGACTGTTTCTTGGTTGTCTGTTTGTCATTATTATTATTATTATTAGTTATTATTGTTGTTGTTGCTTTTTAGAGGGAGGAGGGCAGAGCAATTGGGGTTAAGTGATTTGCCCAAGGTCACACAGCTAGTAAGTGTTAATTGTCTAAGGTCAAATTTGAACTCTGGTCTTTCTGACTTCAGGGTCTGTACTCTATTTACTATGCTACCTAGCTGCCCCTGTTTGTCATTATTGTTATTATAAAATTAAAATTTAATTTCTCCTAAGAAATCAAAGGCAAGGATCCTAATGAGAGAAAATTTTGAGAAACTTTTGGACAACAATTATGAAATATCATATCACATAACCCAGGAAACAGTCACAAAATTGCATCCCTAAAATATGAAAAATCATTAGAAGCAGTAACCAAAACCATATGGGTAGAGAGATCAATTATCTTACTATTGTAGTGCATAACACGTTCTAAATAGATCTAGAGAGAAATAAATTAAAAGAAGTTGAACTTGGATCTCTTAGGGCTCATTGCAATTTACCATTTCTCTAGCCACATACCCTTCTACATGACACTCAAGAAAAAAATTATCTCTATGTTAGGAATTATTTTATTATCTATAAACGTAACATGAAAAGGAGCTAATTCTTCAGGAAGATTTTTTTTTCCCAAGGCCTTCTAATCTTATTTTGAAATGGGTGAGATGAAAGGCAGTATTTCATTATAGAAACCCCCCTAGGAAGATATTTTGGTTTGCCTAGTAAATTGTCAGTGTCATGTTGATTTTCTTTTTATGACATCATTAAAGGAAGGGATTGGCTTGTTCTGAAAAATGGTAAAAGCGTTAAAAATAAAAGTCTGAAATGCCTGCTTCGTTAGTTGGGTTCTCTTTTCTCTAATAGACACAATGAAGAAAAGAGTGAATCTAGTTACATTCAGGGTTCTTGTTGTCCCTGTTGTTGTTGTCTGTCCTTTGTTTTTGAAGAGATCCACTGACATTATGGGGGGAGACTGGATTTAAGTGAGGCAGAGTTGCACAAAGTCTTCAGCCTCACACTCTCTTCCAGAGTCATCAAAATCCAGTGGCAGGACAAAAGTTAGGATGACTGGCGATGGCCTGGGGTGCAGTAGATGACCTTGATGTTTTCGAAGTCTGATCAAGGTCTAAGTGCTTCACAGTGCCTGCTTCAGTCACCTCCATTGCCCTGGAATGAACTGTTTTCATCTGCCCATTCTGTCAAGTCCCCATATGCTTGTGGTAGACATCCTCTTAACAGGCAGGGTATGACTAACATCAGGAACCTCATCATCTTGGAAATTCTTTCAGCCTTGGCACTTACATCTTATCAGTAGTTTCTGTCCCAGTGATCCCTCAGAAAGGAGGGTGAGTGAAGACTTCCACCTAGAAGCTTCATTTAAGGAGGGCACCCAGGCCAGCCATATTTTCATTTCCCACCAGGCTCCCTTCCTTTGGACTTTTCCTTCATGCCCTATTCCAGCTACCTATTCCCACTCCACCTTTTCAGCTTCTTTTTATGTGTTGCCTTTTTTTTTCAGTAGATTATAACCTTTTTGATGGCAAGAATTATCTTTCTTTTTTTTCATATTTGTACCTGCAGCTTTTAGCATAGGGCCTGGAACATAGCAGATGTTTAATAAATATTCATTGACTATGTGTTTCCAAATATCTAGATGTTTTTGATCTGTATTTGGAATAATAATAATAATTTAAAGAATATAAAGAAGACAGAGAAGTGGCACGACCTAGCAGACACAGTGCTGGTCTTGAGGCCAAAGAGATCTAGACTGTGTCTCACTTGAGATATATATTGGCCAAACAACCTTAGGCAAGTCACTCAATGCTCTAGGCTATTCCCTAAGACTGTATGTTGGAGAGAAGGTGGTGGTTTGAACTGGTAAAGACATTCCTCACCTGGGAGTTCTGTCTCTCTCTATAAAATCACATCTTTCTCATTTTCCATCAATATGATCATTACAAACTTTTATCTAATTTAATCTTCAAAACAACCATGTTTGAGAGATGGGGCAGCAATTAAATATAAAACAAGGCAAAACATAGTATAGGATTTTGTATAAGGAAGACCTAGTTTCGAATTCCAACTCTGGAATCACACTTATCAGATGAACAGTCACAATCATGTCATATCACATCTCAACCTCAGTTTCCTCATCTGTAAAATAGTGATAATAACAATGCCTATCTTGTAGGGTTATTGTGCTGGTCAAACAACTCAATGAATATTCAGGGATTTGTAAACTTTAAAGACTAAAGACAGCCTAGTTTTTATGATTACCTTTATTGTCGAGTCATTTTAGTTGAGTCTAACTCTCAGGGCCCGTATTGAAATTTTCTTGGCAAAAATGCCATAGTGATTTGTGATTTCCTTCACCAGTTCATCTTACAGATTAAGAAACTGAGGCAAACAAGGTTAAGTGACTTGCTCAGGCACACACAGCTAGTAAGTGTTTCAGCCTGGATTTCAAATCAGGTTCTCCTGACTCCAGGGCCAGTGTTTTATCCCCTGTGTTACCTAGCTGCCCACTTTTTATTACCTATATTTTACTAATGAGAAGGCACAGAGAACTGCAATTATTTGCCAAGTTGATCTTGTCCATTGGCAGAACTCAGACAGGAATCAAGTAACCCAATTCTTTCCTTACAGCTCTTTCCATGATACCATGAAGTCAGAAATGCTAGACTTGCTCTTTTGAAAATTAAAGTATTTCCTTCAGGGGAAAAATGCTCAGAATAAACTCTACTTGCACAAGATGACTTAATAATGGTAGTGACAGTAGGAGCAAGCATTTGAGTGACATGTTTACGGCAGGCACTTGGTTGTACTGAACAGGTTTAGAACTAATTCATTTAAGTAACTTTAAAAAAAAAAGTACATTGTCAGTAGGAAAATTATCCTTAACTGACTCTGCTGGCAGTCTGGTAGACTTTCTCTGTGTCATGTACCACATGCTTCCCATATTCATACTAATTTATTCCCCTCTTCTTAAGCTTTGTTCATGACTATTATCATCATTCATTATATATTTTTCTTCAACAGAACAGTGGATTTAAGAGTCATGATATAAAAAAAGGACACAATGTTAGCAGTCATTTTAAGCCTCTTAAAGAATTTCAGGGAGTGGATTTGGTCATTCTCCCATGTCACCAAATCAACATAATACCAGATGAATACCTCGAGATTAGAAATTAAATTGTTACCTACTGCTCTTGTTTCTGGGCCCTCAAAGACTCCCCAGTGTTGATGAAGCAATCTTAAGTAGCTGCATTATAAAAGATGCAGTATAAGTTGTCTCAGGAATGCAGAATCATTGGGAATACTCACCTGTCCTAAAAGACTGATTATTCTGTAATTGAGAGGTACAAAAGTACAACCACAATCACTAGGAGGGAGATACAAACTAGAATACACCCAAGGGAAAGCCTCTAAAGATTTCAAAAATGCAGCCACCATCTTCCCTGAACCACCTTGTCTCAGTGTTAACCAGAGCCTGTTTGAGTAGAAGCGATCTCATCGCTCATCTGGTTCAAACCAGGCATTTTTCAGAAACATGCCCATTCCCCACACCATGAACAAAAAATGGCCATTTGAATCTTCCATCCCTGCTAAGTATTATCTTTTTTTCTCTTCTGTCCTTTGTATTCAAAATCTTTAAAAAGGCCTTCTCCAATAAATTAATTTCTTTCCTCTCATTGTCTTCTTATCCCATTACAATCTGACTTCTGACTTTATCATTTCTCCAAAACTGCTTTCTCCAAAGTTACTAACAATCTCTTAGTTTCCAAATCCACTGGTCTTTTCTTAATCCTCATTCTCTTTGACCTCTCTGGGGTCTATAACACTCTTGAGCACTCTCTCCTCCTTATGGTTATCCTGGTTCTGAGTCACTCTCTGTAAGTAACTGAAATATTGACAGCTCTAAAATCATAACAAATCTATTATTATCAAAATAGGCTCCACTCTTGTAAGTAAGGTAGGATGATCATAGCTTTGTATCTTAAGTTCTGAAAATGTTAGGGCATGCTTCTTTCCTATTCTGCATTCTTCCTCCCGTGATGATCCCAAGACTACTACCCCAATACTATATTCATATTATATTTTCACATTTGGTATAACGCTGTTCTCTTTCTCTCTCTCTCACCCCCATCCCACCTGCCACTTCTACATCCACAAGAGGTTCTGATGTCCAAAGCTTGACAAGGTTGCTCTTCTCTGAAGTTAATATTTGGTTAAAATCTCTTGCTAATTCCTTGTAGTCTTTGATCTTTCTTTTTTAGTATAGAACATATAACCTCAAATATACTTCAGAAACAGCTAAGTTGCCTGCTTAGCAATCAATTAATCAATCAATAAACATTTATTAAGCATTTACTAGGTGCCAAGTACTGTGCTAAGTACTAGAGATACAAAAAGAGAGGAAAAAAGTCACTGCACTCAGGGAGCTTATATTCTAATGGAGAAGACAGCCTGCAAGCAAATATATGCAAAGTAAATTATATACAGGATAAAAAGGAAATAATGAGGTGAGGTACTAGAATTAAGAGAAATTAGGGAAGGTTTCCCCACAGATGATGAGATTTTAACAAGAATTTAAAAGGAGCCAGGAATGTCAGAGGTCAGAGTGAAGAAAAGAGTTTTCCAGGCATGAGAAGAAGCCAGATTGAATTCCCAGAGCTTCAAGATGTTGTGGCTTGTTCACGGGATAGCCAGGAGGCCAGAGTTACTAGATTGAAGAGCATGTATCAGGGAGGAAGTAAAAGGCTTGGCAAGGTAGGAGGGAGCTGTTATGAAGTCAGAAAGAGTACTTGTATTTTCCCCTAGAGGTAATGAGAAACCATTGGAGTTTATTGAATGGGAGGAGGGGGAAGGGCACCATGACATGACTGCCCTTATGTTTTAGTAAAATCACTTTAGTAGCTGAATAGTGGATGGATTAAAATGAGTAGAGATTTAAAATATGCAGACCCAATAACAGTCTATTGCAATAATCAGGGTGTGAGATGATGAAAGCCTGTACTAGAGTAGTAGCAGTATCAAAGGAGAGAAGGGACATATTTGGGAGATGTTGCAAAGATGACATTGATAAGCCTTAGCAACACAGTCAATATGGGGCTGAGAGATATGAAGAATCCAGGAAGACTCTTGGGTTGTGATCTTGAGGTAATGGGAGGATTGGCTTGCCTTCCATAGTAAAAGGGAAGGTGGGAAGGGTGAGGGTTTTATGAATTCCATTTTGGGGCATACTGAGTTTAAAATGTCTACTGTACATCCTCTTCAAAATGTCTGAAAGACAGGTGATGTGAGAGACTGGAAGACAGCAAAAAGATTGGGGATGAAAAGGTAGATTTGAGAATTGTCTGCATAAAGATGACAATTAAATCCTTCAAACTGATGAGATTATCAAGTGAAATAGTAGGGAAGAAGACCCAGAACACAGCCCTCAGGAAATCCTGTGGTTAGAGGGTTTGATCTGGAGGAGCATATAGCAAAGGAAATAGAAGAGAGGTCAGATAGGTAGGAGGAAAACCAGAAGAGGGTGGTATCCTGAAAAATATCAAAAGACTATCAAGGAGGAAAGGATGATCAAAAGTGCTGGGGACCACAGAGAGGTCAAGGAGAATGAGGACTGAGAAAAGACCATTGTATTAAGCAGCTAAGAGATTATTAACAACTTTGGAGAGAACAGTTTTGGTGGAATGATCAAGGCAGAAGTCAGATTGTAAGGGCTTAAGAAGAAAGTGAGAGGAGAGAAAGTGAAAGCACTTACTGTAGAAGGCCTTTGGGAAGAGTTTAGCTACAAAGGACAGAAAAGAAAAAGGACAACAGTTAGCAGGGATGGAAGATTCAAATGAGGTTTTTGTTTTTTTAATTTTGTTTTTCCCAGGTGTGGGGCAGTGGGCATGTTCTATAAAATATCAGACTTGGACCAGATGAGCTGTAAGGTCCATTCTACTCAAACATTCTCTGGTTAACATTGAGACAGAGTGGATGAGTGAAAAGAGTACTGGGCATGTACTCAGGAAGAAAAACCCAGGTCCCAACTCTTACACTTACTAGGTGCCTGGCTAGCTTTTTCAAGCCTTAGTTAAAATGCCACATTTAGCAGAATCCCTTTTCTCTTCTCCACTCCCCTGTTCCCTCAAAGGCTGCCTTAGTGCTCTTCCCCTCCATGGCTGCCTATTATCTACTCGCCATGTTTCTTGTAGATACGTTTTTAAAAAGTACATATAGGCTGCCCCAAAAGTTGCAATTGAATTATAAGCTAATAAAGATTTAAATTTCACTAAAGTTTTTGAAAACTGTATTTAGATCTGAGGCCACAAAATCCTTTTTGTATTGCTGCAGAATATTCTGCATTATCCCTGAGCTCATTGAAAAGATAAAGAAGGGTGGAGCCAAAATGGCAGAGGAAAGTCAGGGACTTGCCTGAGCGCTCCCTCAAACCCCCCCAAATATCTTTAAAAATGACTCTGAACAAATTCTAGAGCAAGAAAATATACAAAAAGATGGAGTGAAAGAGATCTCTGGCACAAGATCACTGGGAAAGTCAGCAGGAAAGGTTTGTTGCATTATGGTAGAAAGGAGTACAGTCTAGTACAGGCTACAGCAGAGTAGTCCTGCTCCAGCAAACCCAGAGCCAGCCTCAGGGAGACTGAATCACTGGCAGCAGTGGCAGTCTCCAGAGTTCTCAGCCTACAGTGGTAAAGGGTCAAACAGCAGGTTACTAGGAGATTACAGAGGTCTTTTTGAAAGCGCAGAGACAGGATTCTGGTGACAGTCCCAGGGCAAGAAATGATACTAGCATGGAAGAGCTTGTGGCCACAGTGGTGGCGTGGGTGTAACAAAGTAACAGCAAGATTGAAAGATGATCAGCTGTGAATAATGTAGCTATTCTGAGCAGTACAATGATCCAAGACAACTCTGAAGGACTTATGATGAAAAATGCTCTCCCTCCCCAGGGAGGGAACTGACGGTGTCTGAATGCAGTTTGCAGCATACTTTTTTAAAACTTTATTTTTATTGATTTTTTGGGGGGGGTCTGTTTCCTTTTATAACATGACTATTACAGCTATATTTTACATGATTACTCATATATAACCCATTTTGAATCCTTCTCAATGAGGAGCTATGGGGAAGGAACAAGAGAGAAAATTTAGAGCTCAAAGCTTTAAAAACAAATTATTTTTAAATTTAAACTTTAAAATTGTTTCTACATGTAACTGGGGAAAATAAAATAGTAAATAAAAGCTAAAAATATCTAATACTTATATAGTAAAAGAAAAGAAAAGAAAGATTAAGAAAAAGGATGTGAGCCCTTGATTTGACTGTTTTGTTTGAAAACCCTAATATTCCCTCCCCTACTTTCTAAATAGAAATTTCCCTATCATTTCAATCCTAAACTATCTAAAGGTTTTTCACCTTTTATCTAACACTTGAGTACTAGTTTTTCTTTGCTTATTTATTTGTTTCCAATGTGTTTAGATCCTAATCATTTCTAAAAATTGTTCTGCATGCAGGTTTTGACACCATCCTGCGTGCTAATATAGACTGCTTTTGGCTTGCTTTTACATATGGACTTGGAGATCTCCAAAGAAAAAATAAATCTCAGTCTGTTTTATAATTCAAGGGATGTTGTTTTCATCATTATGAATTGATGGCTTGATAGACCCATGTTTAAGAGTTAATCATTCAAAAAACAAAACAAAACCTCACTTTGCTGTCAATCTTTTAATGAGCATCTTCAAATTTAATGAAGCTGGTCTTTGGTCTTCTAGAGCCTGTATTCCAAGCCTTTCTTACTAGGGAACACTTAACAAAGTTTTGCCCTGCTTCAAGAACCCAGTTTCACTTCTGTGTCATGAAGAATCATCAGAAGAAAAGCAAAAAAGACAGCTATATCAGAGGAATCAGAAAACAACTTTCATTTATTATTGTCAATGGAAAAAGAAATGAATCTAGTGATGGAGGACAAGAATTTAAATCTGATACTCGTTTGTTTGTTTTTTTGTATTTTTTGTTTTTTGCTTTTTGGAGGGAGGGAAGGTAGGGCAATTGGGGTTAAGTGACTTGCCCAAGGTCACAGGGCTAGTCAGTGTTAAGTGTCTGAGGCTGGATTTGAACTTAGGTCCTTCTGACTCTAAGGCTGATGCTCTATTCACTGTGCCACCCAACTGCCCCTAAATCTGATGCTTTCTACCTATATGGCCTTGGGCAAGACATTTAACTCCCTAGCTTCAGTTTACTCATATGTGCAAGGAGGGGATTGTACTAAGTGGCTTATAAGGTCCTTTCCCTATCTTTATCTATGATCTTATGATTCTACTGCCTTTTAAACACTACAGTAATTGCAGGGAATATACTCAATTCTATTTTACCTCCATTTATAACAAAGAAAAACAGTTAAGTAAAACTGGCCTAATAAAATGCCTGCTATGAAAATTTATGCAACCTTCTATTGTCATAGTCTCTAATAAGATGAAAGGAGGTTCATCTTTGGTTCTTCCATACCAATCATTTTAAAAATAATAGGTTCCTAAATTGTGATAGGCACAGCATGGAATACAAATGCAGAAACAAAATAAGGATCAAGACTGGTCATTTCAATTGGTCATTACATGACCACAACCTGGCTCTTATTATTTATTGTTTTCATTTACATCATTGTAATCTTACATGGTTCTCTAAGTTCTGCTTCCTCCACATAGAATGACTTTGAAAAAATATACTTCAAATGTACATAACAATGCATAGGAAATGAGCTATATTTTGTTTCTTCAATATCTTTAACGGGATATTTACGTTAACACGAAGTTCAATTAGTTCCAACTTTTTGTATTACTAGGAAGGCATTAACAAATTTAGATACTTCTATTGCTACTGGTTAAAGTCAGTTCTGTTTCTGCATTCCACTTATGTGTTTCTATGTAATATTGATCATAGAATCAGGTATCTATAGCTAGGAGGGACACAAAGGCTATCATGGCCCACCACCTTATGGTACAGATGAGGAAACAGACCTGGGGAGGTTTTGTGATTCATCAATGATTATGAATAGGTATTTCAATAGGTATGAAATATTAGCAGTGGGATTTGGTCCCAGGGCCTCTGACTCCAGAGTACATCTAGAGTACATCCATGCAACAAACTCATGAAGTATTTCTCTTTTTCCTGTAGAATCTTCATTCATAAAGTTAATAAGCAATTTTTATGAAGAAAGCACACTATAACTACATACTGAATCACTTTTTATATGTTTTAAAATGTTCAGAAAAAGATTTGTTTAAAAGCCTTTTATGAGATAAGCAAATTAAGATGCCTGTCATAAGTTGTCAAATGTGGGAACTTATAAATTAGCAAAAAAAATTCCATTTGTTGTAATATCTGTTTTTATTGACTATTAAAGGGTTGTGGCAATAGGAAGGTTGAGAATCACTGCTCTAAGCTCTCTACATCCCTTGCTTCATCTGCCTTCATGGTCATTGGAACAAATTGCTCTCATCTGCCCATTCTGCTGGGGGAAGTCATTACATGTTTGGAGTAGATACCCCCTACCTCACCAATGGGGTTAAGGTTTATTGATTATCCTCAACCTGGCTTAACCTATCTACTGATGTATGTGGTCATTCTGCATGTTACAGCTTCTCAGAACCGCAGGTGAGAATTGGGTGACAAGTGGGACAGCAAGGGTGAATGAGTAGTCCTGAAAAGGGCTTGTCTAGTCTTCCTTAAACACCCCAAAGAACCCATGTCATGTAGGTAAAGGTAGGACTAGCTAGCTTCTGCAGTCTCTTCCAACTTGTGAGAGTTTATGCTTGATTCTTAGGGAATTTTAGCTATTGGGATTGAGCAAAACAAAACAAAACAAAAAGTTCTTCAACTGTTCACCTTGTATCAATTGATGGATTGGCACATGTAGTTTCTAAGAAAAAATAAGCAAGATTTTGCAGACCATATGTTGCAAAACCAAATCTATAAAATAATGACATTATAGTTATGCTTTGCAATATCTAGGCATATACATATCCACCTACATGTATATACACATGAATATCTAATAATTCATTTTTAATCTAACCAATCAATGAACATTTATTAAGAATGTACTATTTACCAAGCATTTTATTATTAGAGTGTAGTTTGAAAATAAAGATGAAGCAGTTCATCTATGAAGATGAGAAGTTCTTAGATTGCATGTGTAAACAATATACATAAAACACATGTATGAGTTTAACTTGATATTCATCAACTTTTAAAAATGTTCTTTGATAACATTTCAATAGAACTGATATTCTTCATACTGTGCATTTTTATTCATATATTTAAAATATTTTGAGAAAAAATGGGTCTATGAACAAACTGTCAAAAGTTCCCATGAATCAAAAAGGTTGAATATAGACCACATCTTCCTGAGCACTATTATTTTGTGAAAATATATGTATAAAAATATATGCTTGAGTATGTGTATGCAGGCAAGCGTGTTTGTTTGCTTGCATGCATTTACACATAGGATAATAATTGTAGGTCCAACCAAAGAGTTAGGAATATCAATCAGGGTTCAAACCCCACCTCTACTACATACCGTCCACAGGACCCTAGGCAAGTAATTTAACCTCCCAATGACCAGGAAACTCTTTAAGACTCCAAGAGGAAGATGGGTTATTGACCTAAATTGGTATAGAGTTTCCTCCCTGGGAATATCCCACAAAATTTATATCAACAGGTATGGTTAAATACATCAAGAACAAGTCAACATACCTTCATTAAATGCTTCCTATGTGTCAGGCACTATGTTAAGCATGGAAAAGACAAATACAAGCCTAAAGACCGTCCCGGCCCTTGAGGTTCTTTTATTCTAATGTGAGAGGAAAACACATTTAAAAGAGCTAAAAATAATGGAGGGGAAGGAAAGAGACAAGCTAACCACAGTAGAGGTGTTCCAGAGAAATTTCAGGTAGATTGGAATGAAGACAAGACTGGCCTAGACCTCCTCCTTAAAATGGAGGTTCTTGGACAAACTAGTCAATCAGAAGGAAGGTCATAGGGTGGGGGTGGGGTGGGTAGGCTGGCAGTGGGTGGGGTGGAGGGTATTGCCAATGTACAGATGTGCAGAAGTCCAGAAGTGATGAGGAACCTCCAGGATGATCAGGGTTCTGTAGTATTGCAGAGAAAGTCATTGAGAATCAGCTGTACAGTAAAGATGGATCTCTCTCTATATCTCTCTCTGTCTCTCTGTCTCTGTCTCTGTCTCTCTCTCTCTCTCCACACACAAACACACATACCCACATACACACAAAAATATGTATCTGTGTACAAAATGCTTACATGTGTGTATATAGAGATATATGTACACATGTGCCCATCTATACATCTATGTATGATACTCATGTGTGTGGCTATAACTCCTAGAATCCATTTCATTTCTTGATGTTTACAAGTACAGCCTTGTTAATGGGTAGTTGTGCTCCAGTAGTTTTACATTACACCAAAGCCAGGTTCCTATAAGGGCACAGCTCCATCATTGTACTGTGAAAACCAACGTGTGCCTTTCCTTGCTAAGAAAGTTCATTAAAGATGAGCAATACACCTTTTTCCCCCTGTTTCTCCTGAGCTTTCATTCTGTTAGCAAAAATTTGTCAAAATATCACCTTGACCCTGGATTAACAAATATTTCAGGTATTTACAAGAACTCTAGAAGTTGATATACCCTCCTGAGTATTGGATCCATGACCTCTCACTCTTAAGTATAGAAGAGAAGGCTGAATAGTGACAGGGCCCATGCTTATGCCATTAAGAGTTAGATAGCTTAGGAGGGTTTCTAACCACTCCTTAAAATAAAATTAAAAAGAAATAGGTTTACAGTTTTAAAAAAGTGTTCTTTTTGGTTTTTTTGGTTTTTTTTTGGAGGGGGAACCACCCTGGTATACAATTGGATGAGTGTAGAGAACTCTTGGTATGGGAATTCCATCCACTGCAGAACAGTTACTTATCTTCAATTTATAATCTTGGAGTGTTAGCTGGGTCACTTAGAAGTTAAATGACTAAAATACAGTCACACAGCTATTGTGTTACAGAAGCAGGAGCTGATCTCAGTTCTTTAAGACTGTAAGATGGGCCCTCTGTATATCACATTGCCACTAAAAGTATCTGGATTAAATCTTAAAACATTTAATAAGGAAATACAACCACATTTTAATTGTCATCAACACAAACATCTACTAATTTGTCAAGTATGATATGCACTAGGCATGAGTAGGCATTCTAAGGAGTAATAAGGAAGATGAAAAATATGACTTTCTCTGAGGGAAAAAACCAACAACATATTTATGTATACATTGACATATAGTGATTATATGTATTTATATATATAAATATCAATTGTATATATATGCAAATAATCACTCACCACTAAGGAACATTAAATAAAATATTTGGTATGGAGGTAAATATTTTCAAAGGAGATTTTCCTCATTCTTCTCTTATTTTGTTTTCTGTGTGTCCCTAATATTTTAAAGTTTTGCTAATTTTAGCCTATGGGCCTCAGTTGTGAGAGATTAATAATTGGGTAAGTACACATGTTGGGAAGAAAGTCATCTGCCTTCCACTTAAGGTGGGGGTTACTAGAAAACCACCTGGAAAATATCACCATCTCTTGCAATATATGCTTTATAAAGGCCTCTTTGAATTCCACAGCAGCCTTTTGCTGAAAGCAACATAACTCTGGTCATATAGATTATCTCACTTGATCCTCACAACACCCTTGTGAGGTAAGAGTATAGAAACCTATCTGTCGGAGATGAGGTGCAGTTCCACATGGAAGCAGGTGGAGAGACAAGATAACAGGGAAAGTGAATTCCAGGCTGAAGAGCCTCAAATTCTATGATTAGATAAGGCCATCCCTACATTGAATTTGAGGCTGTATTACCAGCCCAGCCTGCCTTTGGCTCTCTCTGGCCCTGGGCTCTGTGATAGAATTCTAAGAAACCCAAGTTCATAATCACTGTCTGCCTTCTCTCTGCAGAGTAGGCAGAGAAGCAGAGAAGCCATTTCATTTCTTTAATTCCCTGCATTTGCTGTGATGTTCTCTGCCCCAACAATATAATGCCTATTACTGGGGCCTCTAGACAGGGAGAAATTTAGCCAAAAGACTAGGTACAAAATGTTATATGGGATGAGAGAGACTTTCTGAGCGTGAGAATATAGAACATTTCAGAGATCGTTTGATAAAAGGAATTGCAATACTGATATATTGCTATCTTGATTTAACCACTTTCTCTGAAATAACTTTAGCTTTGCTTTTTTTAAGCAGTTAGGGCAAAAAGAGACTCTAAGATTTGGATATGGATGTGGCTGTGTTAGGCAGCAAAAAATTTGATTTTTAAGAATTTATTTGAAATTAATATTAGGAAGAATTACCCTTTCAAGAAACTTCTGATGGTAATATATGCATAGGAAAGCAGAAGAGACAATATGGAGACGACAAAAACAAAACAAATCCAGTTTTAGGTACTTTCCAAATACAAGCTTGTTTGGTTAGAGGAGTTCAGTAGAATTCATTCACTAAATATGTATCAAGTGCTTACTTTATGGGAAGACCAGTAAGATGGTACAATGGATAGACCACCAGGCCTGGAGTCAGGAAGACCTGAATTCAAATCTAGCTATTTGAGGAGTTACTTAACTCTGTTTGCCTCAGTTTCCTTTTCTGTAAAATGAGCTAAAAAAGGAAATGGCAAACCACTTCAGTATTTTTGCCAAGAAAACCCCAAATAGGGGTCACAGAGAGTAAGAAATGACGGAACAACAAGAACAAGAAGACTATCTGAGAAGCAGTAAGCTAGGCAATATGGGTAAAAATACAAAACCAAAATACTCCCTGACCTCAACAACTTTATATTCTTTTTTTTAAAATTAATTAAAAATTTGATTTTGTTTATTTCCTCCTCCTATTTTTCTCACACTATCCTTCCAGAGAGCTGTATCTTATAACAAAGATTTTTTTAAAGGAAAGAAAAAAGGAAAACAAATCAGCAAAATTGATCAGTACATTGAAAAATCACAATATACAATATTCCACACCTATGCACCCAGAACAATGCAAAGCCATGGAGTAAGGGAAAGTGTCTTATCCTTCATTTGGCACCAAGGTTTTTCTCTATAATTTCACAAAAATCAAGTTTAATCCATTTGTGGTATTGTCCTTTCCATTTAAATTATTGTAGTCACTATATATGTGTATGTGCATATATGTGTGTGTTGCTCTGTATGTACATGTGTGTGCATGTATGCATGTGTGTGTGTGCATGTGTATGTATACTCTCTGCTTATGGTCTATTACATTCTTGGCACTGCTTACTTCACTTTGTATCAATCTGTCTTTGTTTTTCCATGCTTCTCTGTATTCATCAGACTCATACTTTCTTATACCACAGTAATTAATATACCATTAGGTTTATATGCCACAATTTGGTTAGCCATTTCCCAGTCAATAGACACCTACCTTGTTTCCAATTATTTGCTACTACAAACAAGAAAAAAACAAAGTGCTGCTATATTTTGTTATGTATGGAGATTTTCTTTTTGTCTCTGATCTTCGTATTCCTAGCAACAGAATCACTGGATCAAGTAAGTGTTATGGATATTTTAGTTACTTTGTATAATGAGGAGCCCATCTGTTTATTTATTTTTTTGTTTATTCATTCATTTTGCTGGTAGGGATACAACATGCACATGAATACAACATAGTACAGGAGAACTAGAAAAAGAATACAGCAATAACAACTGAGAAGATTGAGAAAGTTAATTGTTTCTTTGATAATGGAATTGTATGGGCACACACTGGATGTCCATAAAGGTTTTTATGAGCTTAGAAAAAAGTGAGAATGGCCAGTTAGATGGACCTACTGTGAAAAAAAAAAACCATATCTAATATATATTCAGTCTCTGGGAAGAGAATAGTCACTTAAAATATGCAGTTTAGCTCATTTCATTGGATAATAAAATTTAGTTTTGGAAGAACAGAAATTTAGAGCTTCTTCAAGACTTTGAGAGATGTGGGACATTGTCAAAGTGGGTCATTCCACTAAAATGAAGACCGCGACACATCTTGACCAACTGAACATCTGTGACTTCTGCGCCCTCTCCTCTAAACACATCATAGGAGGTATACCCAGTGTCCTGGGGACATTCTTCCAGTTATCTTACTATTGTGTAAATACCAATTATCCATCAATTATCCCTCATTCTTTAAGTGAACTACTTGTCTTTTTTTTTCTGGTTATACTTTTTTATCACTGACATCCTTTACTCTACATCTCCTTAGAAATGACTCATTTGTAGTGTGTAGCAAGTAGCCCTTGCTACATCCACCAGGTGTCCTTCCATTGGACTTTTGTTGATCTTTGTAGTTAACACCAGAACCACAGAAAATGTGGGCTTTCATTTCCATTCAATTTAAAGTTTATTAGAACTGTAATACAGGTTATTCTGACTTTAAGATAGCATCATATGCCACACATTTGAATCCACTGATGAGATGTTTATTGCCTTTGTTATTGTATACTTCATAAGCTCACCTGAGAAAAGTTTGTTTTTTCCACTTAACTTGAAAAAAATAACTATTCTCACGAATGGCAAAGTAGTTATCACACACACACACACACACACACACACACACACATATATGTATGTATGTATGTATATACACACACACTCATGTTCTACTCTCTCTTTATATATCTAGATATAGATACATAAAGATAGAGTAGAACATGAGTATTATTTGTCCAATATCTTCACTTGAACTAGGACATGAGAACAATTCTTCTTACTACTCTAAAGATTTTCAGCCTCTTAACTGGAATGCTCTAATCAGTGATCAAATGGCTAAGAGTGGTACCTATTTGTAAATTGACCTGGGAATCCCCAGAGAACAAATTGTGTTAGAACAGTCGATGGCTTTTACAAAACCAGCTTCCTGTTTGTCTGTTATTGGATCTATTCAAATTTTATATTTGTTTATCAAAGCAAATTAAAAATATATTTGATTATAGTTGCACAAACATGACTTTTAATTATTTAGCTAATGGACTAGTTAGTGGAAAATGCTACCAGCAATTTATGTCCCCTTATGAAGTATTAATATGAGAGGGATGTTTTTCCTCAAGCTCTATATACACCTATATCTAGTTCCAAGGACAGTGACCACTTACATAAAGTAATTTAAGGAGTTCTGCCCAACTAGAGGCATTTCCCCAACTGATCTACAACAATTTTACCTATTTCATAGAGGGAAGCATTTCTTTAGGTAAAAGCATGAGTTCCACTCTTTGTGAAGATGAGGGCCTATTTTTAAGGTAAAAAAATGGTGACCATATACATGAAAGTAGTTCTACCATTTTTATCTCCTGCTTGTGAAATTAAATGTTAAAAAGTTGCTAAGAAATCATTAAGAATTTTAAATGGGGTTGAGTTATTTTAATCATATGGCACATATCTAGCTTTGAAAAATATTAGTATGTTTATGTGTACAGTATAATATTTTTTCAATGCACAAAAGGCATGTTTTCTTATTGATTAGCCTGAGTTATTTAGTGAGATGTCTGATGGACAAATGTATTCCCAGATCTGTTGCAATTAGGATTCATTATCCATAGGTTGAACTGTACCCCTCCCCCACCTTAATCTTGGTGAAGTCTTTCATCTTGTTTGACCCTAAATTTTCTCATCTGTAAAATGAAGGGGATTGGACTTAGTGACTTCTGAAGTCTTTTACAGTTTTAGAATTTTGGTCCTGGGCTTGTTGTTGTCTGTCCTTCATTTTTAAGAGGAACAGTGACATTATGGGGTGATGTCTTAATTTATGTGTGTAATAGATTTAAGTGAGGCAGAGTTGTACAAAGTCATCAGCTTTACTCTCTATTCCAGTCATTGAAGGAAAGTGGCAAGACAAGAGTCAAGATGTATGTTGATGACCTTTGCAAGCTCTAAGTTCTCCAGTGTCTGCTTCATAGCCATTGGAAAAAATTATTCTCATCTACTCATTAGGCCAAGGGGAGTCTTTACATGCTTGGGGTAGACATCTCCCTAACTCACTGATGGTTTTGAGACTTGTCATTTACCCTCAACTTGGGTTAACTGGTCTGCTGAGATGTGTTTACCAGAGTGTAGCTGCTGCACATACTACAGCATCTTGGATCCACAAGTGAGAGTTGAATGTCAGATGAACACCAAAGGTGGATGAGAAGCCCTAAATAGGCCTTGCCTTCACACTACAAGTACTAGTTCTCTTTTAATACTCCCATACACCCCTGAGATCCTGAAGTACTTTGTTTTCAAGAAACTCCTTTTGAAATTTATTTAAGGAAGGAAGTGGTCACTTGTTGAGACTGAGTGATAAAAGGGGAGAGGAGAAAAAAACTCTCAAAAAGAGGGGAGTGATGACAGTAAGGAAGAGAAAGAGTAGGGTGGAGTTAAGATGGCAGTATAGAAGCAAGGAGAACTCAGGCTCCCACCATAACCACCTCAAATACCTGTAAAATATGACTCTAAACAAATTTTAGAGCTCCAGAACCCACAAAATGACAGAGAAACAAGGCAGCCTGGCAGATGGGCAGAAAGGGCTCATCACAGCATGCTGGGAGCAGAGCCCAGCCCCATGAGGCTTTAGCCCCAGGTTGTCCAGGACATACCCTGGCTGGAGCTTTCAGGAGAGTGGGTCACTGGCAGCTGTAGCGGTTTCCAGAATTACTAACCCATAAGGTCCAAGGCAAAGGGAGAAGGTCAGTGGAACTTGGCTACATTTGGGGGACAGGGTCAGGCCAACTGCCTCCAGAGCTAGAAGCATTCTGAAGTGGTGGCCCTGCAGCCACATCCACATGGCTGCTTCAGAGCTCCCAGTCTGCAGATTGCAGGGGGGCCAAGAGCTCGTTCAGAGGCTAAGTGCTCTTGCATTAACCTGCCTGGATCAGGTTCACGGTATTGGGTGGTGGTCCTGAGGTGCTTTTTCAAAGCTGGTGGGGGCTGCAGAGACAGTGGCCTCCCAATACCTCCAGCAGCTGTGAAAACTTCAGTAATTTAGGACAGAGCTCTTCCCTCTGAAAGCAGAGTTCCACAGAGCTAAAAAGTCAAATAATTGACTGTCAACATGAGCAGGCAAAGGAAGCAAAGTAAGAACAGCAATAAAATTTTAGATTCCTTTTTTGGAGACAAAAAAGATCAAAGCATGGAATGGGAGGAAGACAATACAGTCAGAACTCCTGCATCAAAAGCTTCCAAGAAAAATGGAGACTGATTACAAGCCATAGAGGAGCTTAAGAAAGATTTTGAAAACCAAATAAGAGAAGTGGAGGAAAAACTGGGGAGAGAAAAGAGAATGATGCAAGAAAATCATGATAAGAGAGTCAACAATCTGAATGAAGAAAATAACACCTTAAAAAATAAACTAACTCAAATGGCAAAAGAGGCCCAAAAAGCCAATGAGGAGAAGAATGCCTTAAAAAGCTGAATTTGCCAGACGGAAAAAGAATCTCAAAAGCATTCTGA